>OZ026813.1:564933-674958 GCA_964023185.1 Macaria liturata | reverse complement strand
GCTGATATAATACAGAATGAACAAACAGTTTGACAGAAGCTAGTATATTGATATTATAAAATAATCAATCCTGATCAAGTAAGTAATCATTTTATAAGATCAATATAACACGCCGTTAAGTGATTCGTACTTTATAATGATATGCTATTATTTAAAAGATAAAATGTTACTTTTATCGATATTATTAGATCTGTCGAACGCAATCTTCCAGAGGATACCCTACAGTTCGGTCACAACGCAACTAAAGGGCTGTGAAACCGAGGGCTAATGCTCGGTCACGTAGCGAAATACGATATAGGCGGCGGGGTGAGAGGGGTCGGCCTATTAGCATGTATTAACAAAACTTATGAAGATTAGGATTATAAGATACAAAATTAGTAAGTACAAAAAAAATAGTAAGTACAAGGAACAAAATACTTGTACGCTTATTTTACTTTGATACATAGATTTTATCATTCGACCATACACGTTTTACTTCTTAATGCGAGCGAAGCCGCGAGCACCCACTAGTTGATAAGATAAGATATTGTGTCGCAATTCATCCCTTAGCAACTGTTTGGTAATTACCTAATAGCGTTAATTATAACAAACTTTGTTCCCAGTGAAATGATTAATTACACATCCTTACCAAATATCCACGTCACGGTTCAGTTTCAATCATGGACAAAGCTGAAAGTGTACCCCGGCGTAAATCAACCCCTAATTATAATAGAGATTTCAAAGGAGTATGTTAAGCAAACAAGGAAATTACGAGTAAATACTTGGATGATAATGTATAACAAAGTCTATCGGTATCGCTTATATATTTTTTACTAATACGTTGGTTAATGAATACTATAGAACGATTTAAACATTTCGCAAAATATCGGTAAAGCTGTGGTTAAAACAGTTTAGGCCATTTTTATGTAAATGGTTAGCAATGTCTGTTTATTTATTTTTAATTATTTTTTAAGATAATTTCAAAGGAATTATTATAAAAAAATCCTAATGGTTTTCATCCTGCCCAACAATATGGCATCCATTTATCAAGCGCCATTTATATCCCTGAGGCCACGCGTTATTAAATACTTTGCTTACTTCGTCCTGCAGGATCCCAACTAATGTGGGGCATTACGGGGCTCGGTAACGTCCGGGGATGTGCCACAAATGAAACTATGGCTGTCCCGGGACCAATGGAATGAGGGGCTTCGCACATGTGAAGAAAATTTGGAAGGAAAAAGAAAATATCATTACAGCCCAGACCCACAATAAGTAATGTAGGTATTAGTCATGTTCAGTCCATTGAAATACCGTGGAGAACTTTTGTTACGTTTTACGTTCTGATATTGCATAGGTACATAACGCAATAAAATAAAAACCTAAACCGGTTACTTCTAGGCAAGCGCGCTAGATCGTAGATTATAAAGTTGTAGTCAAGCGTGAGCCTATCTCATGTAAAAAAACATGTATTCTTTGTGACATTCAGATTTTTCAGAGAACTTGCTAAAGCTTTTTTTGATTAGGTTTTAGATTTGTATACTTACTTTATTAAAACCACTGATATCGAACCTCATTTTGTTTTTTCTGTGAAAATATGTAAATCGTATCAATACGCTGTTAAGGAAATGCTACTTTGAATGTAGCCTGATGAATTTTATGTCTTTATGTGCGCTACCTCTAACTAGGAAATTCCGTATAGAAATATCTGCAGGATTTGTCCCGTGGTTGCAAGCTCTCATTTCTCAAGGCGACTATAGTTTACTCTTACGGAAGGATTGCGGTATTATGTGAGGATGAAACGAATAGTGGGCTTATATGGCTTAGAAGAAGTAGGAATTGTTTCTTTTACGGTTGCGGCTTGTTTTCATATAATTTATTGGCGGTACACACACAATTTACTTGCCTTAAATGCAGCTTACTTGACTTTTTGTACAAAGCAAAAATTACGTGACTTTAGTCAAATAGAATAAAATAATCACCGTGTAGAATTTCAGTACATTTCATAAAAACTCAGCTTGCTATTTAATTAGTAAAACAAACAAGAATCAACCATACAGGAAGAGTACTTACTCGTAACTCCGTAGCAACCAACAAAACAAGTGAGTAAAGCTTGAAAAGTAATGTTTCCACAAGTGTCAGTTAATTTGTTGGTTCCGTGCATATTTCACGGGCACTTGTTCTCGACGTTAGAAGTTACTGCTAATCTACGAGTGGAGGTAAATAAGAGCAATTAAAGCGAACTGAGCGAGTTTTCCGCTCCATGCTCGCGAGCGAAGCTGCTCGCTCGAGCGAACGCGATCCGCGAGACGCGATCTTTGAGGGCTGGCTACGTCAGCTTTACAAGTTAGTATATATAATATATGGTGTGGCTGTGGCTTAATGTGGAGCAGGATGATAGACATATTAGTTTTGTCACAAAATAATATAAAATCGCGATAGGCAAAAGTGTATTCAATTTTATTGGAAAGCGATGGACAGTAGTATACTATTTGCCTGTGATCAATTTATACAACGTAGATTATATTTAAATCTACAAAACAATAACCTTTTTGCCTTAGTGGTATTTGTACCTTCGTAGCAGTGTCGTAGCGTAGCACACTCATTTATATGTATGCTTATTTCTAATACTAGTAGTAGGTATAGTAATTAAGGAAGTAAAAAATAGTTAAGCACATGTTATGAATTACTTACGGACTTTTAAAGTAATATATACACTATTTTTTTTACATGAAAAGCTCTTGTAAGTTGGTTTTGTAAGCACAGTGAAACGGGCAGGTATCAGTCTGAGTTCGTATCTTGCAGGTAGACGTACTGAGACTGATTGCAGGCAAACAGCAGTGATTGCTGCTCACTCACAAACATGCTGTGTGCTTAGCCGTACTAGTTTGGATACTTTGAGCTTCTTGCTTAAAACATGTAGAGTCATGGATAACGTTTCTTTTGAATCGAAAATATGCGCTGAGAAAGTCTAAGTCCTTAAGTTTAGGTACAAGAGTGTTTATACTCCTTTACAATAGTGTGTAACAAACTAAGTGTTTATAAATAGATATCTGTATATTCAAAATACTTTTAATATTTTTTAAATACATTGATAACTTTGCAACTTGTAGTAGCTAAATGAATAAAATGCTGTATCCAATTTATTTATCGACGATCGAACTCAACGGAACAAGTTCACTTGAACAAGAAGTGTTCTCGCGCTACATTGGAAAAATCAGGAAAATCCAATAAACTTCTATTAGGGGTAACTTAAGAGACTACTCATTTACTCATCCAATTCAGATATCCGTTTTGCAACAAAATTAATTTAACAGACAGTTAAGTTACGCTAGATTTTAATTTTCAGTTGTACTGGTGATAATCTAAAATCGATTAAGCATGTTTTTTTATGAATGAACAAACTTAAGCCAACCTAACTCTCGCACACCATAGTCAATTTGCGTGGTTAAATTAACAGTGTTGTGATACACACACTACACAGGATAACACCATCCCTGGATTTAACAACCACTATAAATGCACACCTCATTCCATCCTCCACCAGATTTAACATGTATGGACTTGTCAAAGAAATGCCAAGTTTAATTAATGTCATTAACACGTTAATTACTTTCTCACGTAGGCTTGAATTAATTAAAAAAGTTGGCAAAGACTGTCAAAACTGTGGTCACGCGGGATTATAATGACGGAGGTTTTACAGTGTTATTCAAGTTAGATTTAATGAAAAAAGAAACTGATATTGGAATCCAAATTCTTAAAGAAGTTACGTTGTAATAATATGCAGGTTTCAACATTTTTATACAAAACGCATAAGAAAGTTTTTTCTTTTTGTCGTTGTGTTAAGAAACAGTTATGGTGTTTCTTTTTTTTAACGTTGAAAAACAAAGTTATAAAATAATGTACACTAAACCTTTTCCCTAACACGATACGCCTTTGTTATTATAAGCAGTTCTATAATATTAACAATTTAAGAAACCTAGCCTTTAGCTTAGACCTAAATGGTCATCATAGTCGTAACTTAAAGTGAAAAACTAAGTTGATTCTGCTAGGGGAAATAATAATTTAAGTAATATAAAAATATTTAACTTAACCATATTCACGATTAATTTCTCCGCACCTGAGCCACGCTATTAGCCCAAGTTGCAGTTAAGAGAAACCGAAGCACCTAATTCATCACACGCCAGGTGTAGGGCTAATGTCCCGGCTAACTTAGTCGCTACTTAACTCCAACTTGAGACATAAGTTACAACTCAAGTTATTTCGCTACAACTTGCACTGGTGCACTTGGGCGAACATTTTGGCAATATGTTCCTAAGTTATGTTTACAGTATAACTTTGGGCGTTCGTAAGTAACTTATTCATTACACATATCTAATGAATGTTAAGAAAAACATTGAATAATATTTTCTATGTTATCGGTACTAATAGCTATTCTTATTTTAGGCAATTTATAAAATGTGTAGGTAGCTTATTAAATTACAAACAATTGAATTAAACTCAATACCTCACTTAGAAAAGGATCAGATAAAATAGCCTTTCTATTTACGGTTCGTTCCTTAACTGCCCTTATATTTACAGAAACATAATCTAATCCAATTTCCCGATACAGCAACAAGTAAACAAAAACGGTTGTTTTGGCAGCGAGAGGAGAAAATTCTAGATGATTAGTAGATATCGGATACTAAGAGATAATACGATATCCACCTCGGTGCAGGGTGCGGGGCAGGCGTGCCGGGGAAACGGAGGTTAGTGGTGTACTCACATGGAACTGGATTTAAATTAGCTTTTGAGAATGATTCATAGGGTCCTTTCGGCTATATTTTTAACTAGCCCGTAACAAGAAGCGGATATAAAAAGCGGAAAATAATATATTATTCTACATGGATGTTTTTCATCAATTGATTCTTTTTGAACGAACCCCGACTTTTTGACTGTCAGGTTGAGTCTCTACGGTTTTTTTTTTAGTTTCCTGATTTCCATCATACAATGCTTTCTTTTATCATTGCTCACATGTTGTAGCATTTATCTACTCTTGCAAGCTTATCGAAAAAGATATCTCAGGACCAACATCAAAAATTAATTAGTACTTAGCAGCAATTTATAACTTTAATCAAGGTATACTTAGCAGCAAAAAAATTTACATATATATCTCCCAGTATATCCCCGGCGATTATATCGTTTCCAATAGGAACAGTTTAAAAGTGCCCGCCGCAGCCGTGTGATACTGACAGCTAATATTGTACTGTGACCGCCTCCTTGCTCCTATAGGAAATAATACTAGATTTATAAGAGAAAATATTTTATTAATATTTTATGCAAGATAGGCCTATAACTCGCTTCTTATCTTGCTTAGAATAAGCCGGCAAACTCTCAAATTGAAGACTGATAAATCAATTCGTAGTACGAGAACAAGAATCCGGTAATGAAGGAGTGCCTACATACTCGTATATTGAATTATTGTAGATATCTTAGATAGAAACATTACTTACACCTCAATCGGTTACTATCAGGCAGCTTTTGGTATTTTTATAAGAATATTGAAACCATGTAAAATAAAATGATTCTAAATATGAAAGAGTATTCACACACGAGGCGATGACTCAAAATGTTGCGGTTTATTTTGAAAACCATGCTAAATTGCCATGAATTTCAATCAACATAACAATGCACTACCTACTAACAGTTACTTTAGTTATAATAAGTTGCTAACTGTTGCTGAGGTTAATGGTTTTATTATATAATATTATAGTTACCTTTTGAATACATAGAATAATATTGTAAAAACATTTTAATATGAAATAACAGAAAATTTAAATAAATAAGTAATTTCCAGTTCCTTCAATTTAACTCTAGTGGTTAAAAATAACAGGAATTAAGATATAAATGGCGCAAATAGTAATAATTGTATTCCATATTCTCATTATGAAAGTAGCATTAAATTTATTTTCACCCTCGCATCCCGGGCGGGCTATCTGTATTAATTAGAGATGCAGGGATGGAATTGACCGGATTTCCGGACAAAAATAACCGGCAAATATTGTGCATTAATTCACTGCGATGTCATTGCTATGATGAACGATTTCTGAAAGATATTTAAGTCGCGTAATTTGTTGCTCGTAGTTTTAGTCTATAAAACAGTGTTTATAAATTAGTGGTGTTACGACCAGTAGTTTCGATAGTTAAAAATAAATTATTTAGTAATATAAAGTTTAGATACAAACTTAAATTATTATTTGATCAATCTAAACATTTGAAGCGTAAATAGCGTTATCAATTTTCTTCTTCTTCTACGAAAAAACTTCATACAGATAAAAAAGCAAACTGCACATTGCCGGTACGCCTACATCCCTAGGTAGGTACAAGGCAGCGAGCGCAGCGCGTAAAATTTTATAAGCCTATGATTTGTAGCGCCTGACTCCACGCCCGCGCCGGGCGGGATATTGCTGCTCGGCTTTTTTAAATTAATCCTGTAAAATGTTGCACCGAGCATATTTTGAAAGCTCGTTTATATCACTTAGCCTAGAGGTTCATTATTTGGTGTTTTACGCAGAGTCCCCTTTTTAATGGACACAAATACAACCTAGCCTGTGGTTTTAGTAAATTTATATGTGAATATAACGAGCTCGTTTCTTTTACTCGATTTACTCGTTTGTGTAAAAGCAATTTGATGAAAATAGGCAAAGTACTAAGTTCTCTATTCCCCTCGATTCGAGACATTTTAACAAGAATCCAAGTTACAAATAAAGTATTTATAAAGGTTATAAAAAAAGTTATAATGATATTAATATTTAGTTCAATTTATCACTGATACATTTCAAGGAATTGTTAAGAATCGATGCCAACTACTTGTGAAATAATTAAAATATTACTTCTCAGATTAAAACAAAGGTTTATATAAAGCCTTATATATCCCTCACAAACGCGACAGTAAATAACGTCGCAGTATATCAGCGGCGTATATTTTGTTATTAAAAAGCCTTGCGCGGTAGTGGTACACCTGTTGGAGGCCATAACTCGCTCCGGCCAAACTTAATGCAGATTTATGGCGGACTGCGGAACAACACTGATGCAGGAATTATACTGGATGAGACATGTTTTAATCAATGGATTGATTTTGTAAGTGAAGCTCCTGCGGTTCAGTTTGCACTTTATATTCGTGGCTACTTAGATCAAGCAAGCCGCCGCGGTTAGGTAAGTTTGGTTTTGTTAAATATAAAGTTATGTTATCATATTTTATGTGTCATTCGAAGTAACAATTGTAACGATACGATACCATATTAAAATTCAGGTATCTAGCAAACAGTTTCCAGTATGAGTAATACCGTCATCGTCTTCCGACCGTGAAAGCCTGAAAGCTCTCTGTGTGCGTAGTATCGCCTTGCACCGTAATGGCCCGCACGGTACTCCGGTGTTTTTGTAAAAATGTGCGGACGACCTGACATACTTAAGGCTTTGTGGTTAGGGATAGCGTTGCGATTGGTGGGTGTTATAACATTTCCCTACTTGTAACTTCTGGCTAGAGAATAAAATAAATAATTAAAGCTCCATTGAAACAGGAATAAATAGCGGTCTCTTTTTTTTCACGATAAACTCGGAGAGATTATGCTGATTACTGATGATTCCATAGGTACTTTGGAGAATCCATAACAAGAACGTTTATTGATCCATCACAAAATACATATGTTCAGAAAAAACTTCTTACTGAAGGAATGTTAACCCTTTAACCCACTGAAGTCCCGGAGATAAATATTCCCATTACCGGTAGAAAGCGTTATAATAGTGCGGCAACTCGCGGCGTCGGGTAATTTCCCGGGGGAGACGGGACCGGGACTCATCCCGCTATGATCCTGAGGAAACGATAAGAATGATCTTGCAAGACTGCTGGGAAGTAGTGACTGGACTGCATAGTGCATCTCTAGTGAGTTTAGGAAATTAAATTGAACAATTTCGCATTATTTTGATATTCCTTAGCCTTGAATATAATCTTTTAAAAACACTTAAGCCTACAAAAACATTACGTATTGTCCTAATAAGCTTATGACCCTATGATAATCATACTTGGTTTTAAGATAAACATTCCAGTATTAGCATACGGCCTTATTATTTAAACTATGTAAACTGTTTAAATAATATGTTAGATTAATTTGCAAAGGTAAAGTGTGTTTCAAGACACACTGACACACATTACAACTGACTATAAAACCCTAAACTAAAAAGCGATTTTATCAAAAACACATTACTTAAACCGTGTTTACGGCAAGATAATGTAAACTCCAATCGTTTTACCCGGTTATGGTCGGGTGCGCGGTGATGGGTAAATTCGCCATGGTTACGTTGATAGCATTCCCTCCGTGGAAATGACGCTAAAATGTTTTCACACAGATGAAACATCTATAAGATGAAAGCGGCGAGCGTTGGGAATAAATATCGAATGCATTATTTAGAGTAAGACTAATGAGATAAATAAGTATATAAGAAATCCATCCGTCTTTAGACTAATCTAAAATCAACACCGAATTACAATGTCATAAAATGGTGGAAATTGTAATGATCATTCATCTGTACAGATCATAATATATATTGACTACCAAAGAAATGTACGCTCGTATTACTTTAATTTAATAATATGTTTAAACAACGATGACTACTAAAGTGGGGGTGAATAAAACCGTTTAAAGAACCTTGAAAAATAAAAATAAATTAGGTGGTCCGCTGTTCACTCACAACTTGCGCTCCCAGATTTAATTTGGCAAGCCAATCGGCCTGCAAATCTAGTTATGCTCCCCGTGGTGGTGGCTGTTGTTTTTTATATTAATTAATGTATTTCATTATTTCATTAACCCCTCTCTTGTTTGTTCGGGGTTTGATGGAGTTCCCGACGAGAGGAGTCGGGCGAACTTAATGTGATTATGACTTTGTTTTTCACAATTTGTTTTAATTTCTTGCTGTTTGGTGTTTAGGGGAGCTTTGTTTTTGTGACGAGGCGCAAAATTATTATTGTAAACATTGAGTAAAGGCAACATTTTATTTCACTATAAGTTTTATGTAGTAGTTTTTTCCACATTGATTTACAACTTAATTTAGAGCTTAGTTAAGAAGGAAAAGCACAACTTGTATTAGATCGCTTAAAGCAGTTTCTAGTCTTGGTAAACTTTATGACAACAATATAATTTATTTCATCGTGTTTTAGTTAAAAGTATCGTGTTTAAGAAAACTGTGAAGTCACTTTCCAGCATAACCTTACATATTAACATTGTTTTGTAATGTTACCTTGAAAACAAGGAAGAATCCGTACCCACCATAAAAATATGCCGTGATATTGCCAGTTTTAATACCTTCGTGACTTGGAACTGCGAAGATATGTCTAAACAATGGGTATAGCATGGTTATACCATACATGACGTGTTTCACCGCTCAAGGTGAGCCCTCGACTGAATATCCACGAAATAAGCACAAAAACAAAATAACTTGGTCGATTTTTTTGGTTTTGAAGAAGGCGGTTGTAAACTGATTTACATTGAGGTTTTTTATCCTTTTTGAAAGTGATTCAGAACTTTTAAAAACCATTACTTACATGGATATGTATAGTGCACATACACCACTTAAAAGCAGGAAGATAAAGTTTATCGAGTGCAATAAACATTTTGAAACGAATAAAGATTAATTTAATCCCAACCAATAAGGAATCACCGTTACACATAAGTAACAATATTTCTCTAGGAAACATTTTGTGTATATTGTATTCAAATTGTCCAACATGTACAATTTAAAACCAAACCATTTCATAATAACAAAGTAGGTATGTACATTCACGCTGCATGATTAAATAGCGATTATTTACGTCGTTCGTCAGTAAACCAATCGCATGGAAAGTGGCGATGGATCTCCCACGATTATTGTACTTTCTACAATATCTACATAATCGCACTTCCTACATTTATAGCAACAACTTGAGTAAATTAAAGTAGTGTTTTGCTGGTACGGGATAGAATAGAACATTATGCAAACGGTTTTTTAATATATTCTGAGAATAGTTTACATAAATTCTCAGAAATTAATGTACTTGTACTTAGTAATAAATTAAATTCCAACTTAAGCTGATATGAGCCTTTGAATTTAAAACATGGCAAAAAATGTAAACAAATTTAATTACTAAATTAAAACCCTAATATTTTCTAAATTTACTATAAATGAATGGATTGAATAGTTAGATTGTGTAGTTCGCACAGAAAAAAAAATAGTTTTGACATAAACCGACTGCAACTCACAGACTGCGAAGAGGTCAAAAAACCAACTTCATCTAAAACCACCCCTCGTTTCCACATGTCATATTAAACACAGTTACAAGTTTATACAGACCTTGTATAGCCCCAGCCCAGCACAGACAGAAGAGCGCCCACTTGGCAGTGCGGAACCTCTGCAGCCAGCGCGGCCGGAACATGCCCCAGCCACAGCGCAGGCTGCGGCCCTCGCTGTCCCGCTCCGACTTGCTGTCTTCCGCCTCCGTCTGAAAGAGATGGAAGATCAACTGAGAAAAAGGAACCTTCTAGGTAAAGCACACACATCTAGGGAGATTGCTTGCAGCATTGCTTGGCATCAGACGGCCTGTTGTCAACCGCAAATCCTAACTGTACATCGTAAAAAACATGAAGGATACCCACAAAGTTACAATAAGCTCTGTGATGGAAGGTCGACTCAGGAGGAAGGAATCAGTTTCTGATGATTCTTTTTCGCTTTTGTGATTTGCAAAAATATAGCAATACTCATTCATTGCATCAACGTACTGTACGTTATTACGGTCGGCACATTTTACTCATCATCTAACTCCGTATTTAAACCCATAGTCGCAAACTGTACAAACGCACAAGTTTACAGAGTTGTGTGTTTTTTTTAAATACTCGCTTATGATATCATGAAATTTTGTAAAAATAATATGTTTATAGGTAGAACTATTTTTACACATGCCAGATTAAATTAGAAAATTGGTCATTCAGAATTGCCGTCGCTGTATCCAACACGAAATCCTCGTTCTTTGAGTCACTTCCGCCGCCGGCTCGTGGATAATAAGTAGATAATAAGATATGATTCAAGATACATTCCTTTTGTACACCAATCGGAAACGCCCACCGGTGTGTGACCACTTGGTCATGCAGGACTGAACTGAACAGCTTAATGCTGCTTTAAATCTTTATTAGACGCTGTTTTGGGTAACGAAGACAATTGATTAATCGGGCTCTTGAATTCTCGATCATATTATATTTTATTGCTATCGTTGAAAGCACTTATATTATATATGTGTTTTTTAAGCTTTTTACATACATACAAAGATACGAGATATCATATTTAACAAGTGAGTGACCTTTACTTTAATAATTACTTACTTACACGGATTTAAAACTGCCTCAAAAAATTCAGCTTTCTTTTGCCCGTATCATTGACCTCTCTGAAGTGGGTTAAATACCAGATATCTGACTACCCTTCATCAATTATTTATCGACGTATCGTTTGTCTGGTCACTAGGTAATACTAGGTATTTACTCCTATGTCAATGAACTGTATACCTAATTGAAAGCTACTAAATCAAACGAAATATCAAATGCTATTGTTTTGATGGAAGACAGTGAACCTTCACCCCATGGATGAACGAGATAGTAACTTTACTCTTCTGTATCACATTATCACATCACACTAAAAATGGGGAATGATAAAATGAGTTCGTTTGTTATATTTACACAATCAAAAGGCTGAATTGATGTGGATGACATTTGGTAAATTGGTACGTTAGCCCCTGGTACGTTAAACTTAGCTATTTAGCTTACCGGAAGCAGCAAATGTTGTAAGCACAGGCGCCTTACCGCTAGTTAAAAGACTTTGAAATTACATTTTATTACATTTTGGAAGTAATACTCGAACGTATCGAAACGTTCGACGGTTTTACAACGATTCGAATTATGTAAGTTCGACCGGTTTTGTTTAAATTAGAGTAGATACTTACCTACATTTTTACTGGTTTTACATAAGAACCACTATTATTTGTATTGTATGCTTTTTAGTCTCAGCCAAACTGTTAGTAAAGGCGCCTTTACAGCCATTATTACACCTCGCAGCAGTTCCCTGTATGTATGGAACACGTGTTCAGCTCACAGCACTATCGGGGCTAAATCTGCGCCTGCTTTGATCGCGCCACGTCCTCAACGCGCTATTCACTCCTACAACAAACAGGCTTACTAGGAAAGTAAAACATCGAAGGCACGCTAAAATTCTAAGATATACGTATGATAATCATAACCATTCTTTTTTCCGAACGGTGGCTGTAACTTTCAGTTCGAATGTGGTTGTGACTTGTACGTTCCAAATTTGACACTGCTCCGAAGTCAGTAGGTATGATTTATGCAGATGGTAAGTACTGATGCATAACAGGACATTTAATAAAGCACGCTTATCCATTACGATTGATTTTAATTTAAACTTCTAGCCTTTTGTAATGAGTAAGAATTTGTTACTGATAAATGGTTAATCTTCCTTTGCACTCGTTGTATGTAACCCTGTATATTGCCGCAAGCAGCAAAATGCTGTAACAGCTGATATCCTGCTCTTTGTTGGCTTTTAGTTGGTCCCTGTTGTCAAGCTGATCTTTATTGCACCTGCTTTGACTGCCAATAGTGCTTGCGTATTTAATATTTTTATATAACTAAGTACCTATTCAAAGCAGGTATTACCTATAATCAAAGTACCTCAAAGTGGCTATATACGCACAAGTGCTGTGTGGGTTGGTTGTTAATAATAACTGTTGGTTAGAATGGTTAGTGATACGTACACAACCATAATAATATTCATAAAGACGAATAAAAGTGGACTCATAAGTAATTCATTAGTGTGGACTTTGAAAAAGCAACATGGTATAACTTGGAGATCAGTGCTAGGCACTGATAATTATTTATACGTACATATATGTATAAATAGGTACAGGAAATTAATTTTTCAGATTTATTACGCAATATATAAGCGTGCCTGGTTAATTTTCCTAGTACCTGAAAATAATGTACCAAAGAAATGTAACTTGAACTTGAGAGAGTTAACGTGTAATATAATATTAAACGATATTCAGTTCAACTTCAAGGCCTAAGGTTCATGAACTGACAGCTTGACCCTTGAAGTAGTTCAAGAGAACTACTTCAAGGGTCAAACTTTCATTTCAAACTTTTATTTTCTTCATTATATGATATTATTTCAAGATGCTTTCGTAAAAAAAATATCTGCTACAAAAGTCAGACAGGCTGCACGATATGATAGTAAATTTAAAGCATCTAAATTAAGTGAAATAAGCCAAAGCATTTCACAGGGGCAAAAAGAATTATTAAAATCGGTACATAAACAGCGGCGTAACACACCCATAAAAAAAAACTTTCAGAAGAATTTATAACCTCCTCTTTTTGAAGTCGGCTAAAAAACCTAAATACCAGACAAGTGCAGCGAACTCTTTGACTATGTACTTACAATCTTCTAAATATATAAAACTCAAAGGTGACTGACTGACTGACTGATATAGTGATCTATCAACGCACAGCCCAAACCACTGGACGGATTGGGCTGAAATTTGGAATGAAGGAAGATGTTATGACGTAGGCATCCGCTAAGAAAGGATTTTTGGAGATGCCACTATTAAAGGGGTGAAATAGGGGATGCAAGTTTTTCTTCTTAATGCGAGAGAAGCCGCGAGCACCCACTAGTTATTTTATAAAACAAGGTAATGTCAAAGAATGTGACCTTTGATTCTAGGCAATATAATGATGATTGTGATTACAGCAGTGCTAGGCCTAGATTACCATCGATGGCCGCGGTCCACTGAACTTTGGATTATTTTAGGAAATAAGTAATTTTTGTAAAGTTAGGTACAGGTACCTAATGTTAGGGTAATTTTGTTATTGTGTGAGGCAGAAAGTTCTAGATTTGATAGTTTGATTAGTTATTACAATACATATTGAAATCCTATGTAAGTATAGAGTGTCTAGAAAATGTGTATAAAATCTAGAATATGTATTAACTAATTAATAGTTAAGTACATATTGTAAATCTAAGTACTTTCTCGTTAGCAATTATAATCTTAGAAACGTGATTAACTAGTGCATTTAATTGCATAATTGAAGTGAGATAAATAAACTAAGTACATCCAATCGTCTAGTCTAGACTTTATCATTTGTGATTGTGAATTGTACTGTACATTTGTTAGTGTGTTTCTGAGTTAAATATTCTTTAAAGCTGATTACATTCACATTCTTGTTTACCTATCAAAAAGTGTCTGACTTTTTCTTTTGTTTTTTATTCAATCGATTAGAAAAATGAAACAAAAAACTGCACTTTTATGACTTAACTAATGGCACGTCAAGAGAGAGGTTTATGTATGTAGTGAGACTATAAACGGCCTTAGATATTGATGGTATTATTACTTCGCGGCTTTTCTAGGCGGATAGCAATTTTGTCCTTCCTACTGATGATTATGTTAATTGGGCGTACAACAAGCGATGACCAATTTTTAGGCGCTGCGTAATCTAATTATGTTTTCATAGTTTTAAAGCTATTAAAAGAAACAGGTATTAGCTATTTGTATATCCAGGAAATAAAGTAAACGAAGCTGACTAGTATGGGGCTAGAAGACGCTGTAAGCAAATGTCTCGAAATATTTATTTAGTAAAGAAATAGTTGGTATAAGGTGTAGAATCATAAGATAGCGTGTTAGAAGGTGAAGGGCACAGCGGTGTGATCACGTGTCGGAGACGCATTACAGTCGTAACATATTGACACAGATCGGAGGAACTTTGTTAATAGCAGTGCAACATACATAAAATCGATTTATATTGAATAAATATCATAATGTTTATTTTTCCTGAAAAGGCTCATTATTTGTTTTGCTATTCTAGTTAGTAATTAGTAAGAAAAAAAATTAGTATAAGATTGATGAAACCTCTTTTAAATATTGCATATACCTAAGCTTTTTTTAACTGTACTGTACTGTAAGTACTGTAACTTAACTACAGAATGAAGTGTAAATAAATATACCTACCATTTTAGGACATTCGCTCATTGTATCGCCGTTCCTCCACCAAATATTCACAAAATGTTCAAAATATAATAACAAAAGTTCCTTAGTATTTTTTTGGTAGTATAACTAAAAGATGACTTATGTATAAAGTCTTACGTCTTTTTTCACGAAACCAGTTACAGAAATAATGATATGCAATTTACATAATATCCAAAATCAGCGCCAAACCAAGAATAACCACTACTTTTATGACTGAAAATAATCCGCTTCGAAAGTTCCTTTTACTCTCAAATCTCCATAGAATACTTTTTGTAGCAGGTCTACGTAAAAGTTCGCGGCGGGTGGTCGCTGGGCGGCGCACGCAGGCTGGCGGCAGGGCGGCGCGCGACCGACTGACGGAACACGCCGGGGAACCACGCTTATAAACAGGGAGATAGGTAGGATTTACAGGGTAACATGGCACTACGACTTTTAAACACTGGTTTTAGCACATCACTATCTACTTTTTTATAATTAACAACTAGTTGACCCGCGAAGAATCAATCAATCAATACATAAAAAAGCTGAACAATATTTGCAGAATGTTCCATCTCCAGTGGTACATGATATCGCATTATTTTGCTTCAGTTTAAAAGATAAAAAAGTGAATAATATTCAGAATACTTTTTGTAGCGCATCTTCAAAACTCATAGAAAAAAAGTTGGTACTGATGTATGTAGAGGTAGTAAAGACTTCCTTACGTTTGCGCTCTGTATGGAGACTACTGTAATATATTGTGTGTCTAGTGAGTTTGTGATTGAATTAGATTTGTTACTATTATAACCATTCAATAAGATTAATAATAATATAAACAGTTTTTATAAACACCATTCGCTGTATGGAGAAACCTATAGTACTTTAATGTTCTAATTTTTATAAGAATATCAAATCTCAACCTTATCATAATAGGAACTTAAACTTTATTGTGACTTTAATAGGTATAAAGATTGATAAAATATTCATTTGGACTCAATGCAATAAATTTAAAACAAGGGAGCAAGAAAAGATATACATTTTCAAATGCTAAAGAAACTACGAAATAAAAGTGCAGCGCACACAATTTGCATTTTGATTTAGCTCTGCCACTGAGCTAGAAAACGGTTAAATCCACGACATCCTCGGAAATACAAAGATTTGTTTATTTCTTATCAGTCTGTTTACACTGAAACCCCTAAACAGTAAATTTATTTGATTTTGTAATATGATGATTGTATTTAATACCGCCAGCTTCCATTTTTCATTATCATTAAAAAATCGTGTTTATTACAAATACATAAACCATCACATGCATAAAGTAAATACTACAAAAAACAATCGTTTAAGAAACTGGTAATGTAATATTACAAATTCTTACAGTTATTAATACCGATATAATTTCGTAGCTCTGTCTACATATAGTATACTTATGTATATTACAATATGTTCCGTGCCCTGTCATTCCGTTTTGTTCCATAAATACTTATATACACTTCACTAGGCATAATAAAATTGGCTCCAGTCACCTAATTCCCGGGTAATTTCTCGAGCTCAGTTTCAGTAAATGAGTCAGCCACTCTTATTTTAATCAGTATTCCACACCAAATCCTGTAAGAACTTATGGAATCGATACTTATCTGCACCCGTAAGAAACTACTAAGTAATATACTTAGTTAAAAATATGTTCATATCAAGCAATGTAAGATATCATGGCCATTGGTTTTAACTGGCATCAGCAAAAGAAAATAATTATCAGGATAAAATAAATTATGCTAATTATGGATAAATAAAAACAGATTGTTAGATTTTATTTCAATGTTAATCTTTGAGTTAGCTTAGAGGCGTTTGTTCCATTTCTTTTGCAGATTTCTCTCAAAGCTGCGATGGCTGTTGCATGCCGAATCTATTCTTTATTCAAATGAAAGCATAGCACATAGTACCGCGCACGTGCTGCCAACTTGACGTGACTTTAATTTGAATTTGGTACAAAATTAAATTCGCGCCATATTTATGGGCGCCGGAGGGAAATCGAGAAGGTCGTGGAATGCTCGCTTTGCACTTTACGTTTCATTTCACGCTAACATCTCGTTTTGTAATGAAGCTATATTTTTTCGCAAGTGACGGCATCCTGGCGTCTACGAGTAAGTCATACTACTATACGGCTTAAGCGTTCTCCCGTGGTGGGTAGGAAACAATATTAAAGCTAGGCTTATTTTAATAGCAAGATTATAATTGCAATTTATTGGTTTCAGATTGTAATAATTATAATACAAACTAAAAAACTTTCTTGTTATTGAACAGCTACGTCACCTTTATAGCAAGGTCATACCGATACAGTTTATTAGTTTACAATGAAATTTTAACTTGCAATACGACTGACCGTTTGATTTCACGGAAAGAGTGCGTAGAATTTTTGCACTTATAACACAATAAAATTTGGGGTTTTTAGATGATACGTTAGATAATACTGTAATAAGAACCTATCAGATCAATTTTTTAAAAATCTTTTTTTTAACTCTTTTGATGTAAATATTATAAGTACCTAAGTGTGTATGTATCCTAGAGGATTCTCATTATTAATTCCTAATGTTTAAGTCTAAACCAGCAAGTTACCCTGCTATGCCTGTAGGTGGCATTGTGGTCGTCCTTCCTGAGCGAGCGCAGGTCGATGGTGTGGAAGCCGTCGTCCACCGCCTCGAACGCCTTGTTCACACATCCACCCTGCGCAGACATCGCAGCACGCTGGAAAACATAAGTTTGGATTAATATAAAGGCTACTCTTTATCCCGGATTAACGCGGATAACACCGCGTGGCGTCTGTTTAAAATATTGCGGTCATCATCGAATAAAATAATATCTACCTACAGCATACTGTATCAAAAGCAGTTCATTTTATTTATGCACAACGATGCCAAAGGCATACACACAGGGACCATAAGCTTAACCTTATTATAACGGTTGAAGAAAATATTGACACTGATATGCAAGATTTGCAGGAAATGCAGTTACATGCTATTTTTTGCACTTTACAACTAGGTATGTAAAATGTTAATTCTATGTGAAAATATTGTGTACTTAAAAAAAGTAGTTTACACTAGCTATATGAACCGCATGCGTTCAAAATCAACCAGGAACCAGATCGAGTCCATGAAAGGAGTTCGCACATCCCTTGAACCTGGTTAAACCTACTTGACAAACTGACGAGTATAACTACAGACAAAAGTGCAGTGCCCCGTGCCCCGCTTCCCGCGGCCATTGTTGCATTATGCTTCAATGGAACCTGTATGGGAACCATGCACCATGGCCGAGCCAGAATGTGTGCTGGTTTCACTTGATACCGGGAAGTTATAGGGGAAAGCCGGCTGGTTGGAAATAGGTTGATTTAAGCAATAGAGTAATATAATGTACCAGGATTTAAGCTTTAGGTTTTTTAACATAGATTTATCACAATTTGGTCCGGTAGTCTACGACTATAGTGAAGTTTAATTAGGCATTTATTGTTGAGTCATAGGTAGAAACGTAGGGATACAGTTACAGATTCTTTAAAACTTTTCTTGTGAAACAACAATTTAGTCTTTAAATAAATGAAGAGTTACTAAGTATGCGAGTATATATGTATCTGACATAACTTTTTCTTTAGAAATATTCAAGCGAGTGTTTATTTGTTAGCGTTAGTCCACCAATCATAACTTTTACTCCCATTAGCTACTTATTAACATACCTACAATGTAGACAGCATGCAAATAAATTGGAATATCATCGCATGACCAATATAATACTCTTGCATGCACAGACATACCGAAATTAAAACGAATATGTAATTATATGACCAAAATGTCATAAGATATCTTTCCCACCTTCATCACATTATTTTCGTTTTTTTTTTATAATTAATCAGTTTATCAGAAAATTTTAGTTTAATGGCTGTAAGTTGTTTGATATAGCATAGGTTGTTCACTCCCAATGATTTTATATAGACGAGATTTTGACTGGAAAATATAAATATGTAGTTTATCGTTAAATTTAAGTTCTTATATTTGATCAAGTACTACGAGTACGAATTGTGATTTTTAAAAATCGATTGAATTGTATTCGTTTGCATTTGTTTTCCATAGCTATTGCTTACCATCAGGCAAACTACGGTCAAACCTGTATCAGTTAATAAAAAAAATATGAACGATGATTATTTTTTCCACGACACTATGAAGGTACTTATGTAAATTAGTTACTAAAATTATTTATATATATTTATTTAATGATCTTCTATATAAACTTATGTAACTACGTATATACTCGTATTACTTATTTAAGTATTTAACAATCTTTTCTCGATGTTATTCAACTCATTCTGTGATCGAAATCATACTAGTTTTACTCAAAAAATCTTGCGTGTTAAATGTTACTGGAAATTGTCTCACAATCACTACATAGTATAAAGCAAAGTCACTTCCCGCGTCTGTCTGTATGCTTAGATCTTTAAAACTACACAACGGATTTTGACACAGTTTTTTTTCAATAAATAATAATAATAGAGTTATTCAAGAGGAAGGTTTAAATGTAAAATAGTGTGCAAAGCCGCGGGCAAAAGTTAGTTTATAATATACTGAAACAACCAAAAAAAAATTCATTGATTTATAGATTTGTTGGCGATAACATTAACATTAACGAATTAATTTTGCGGGGGAGTCACGAAACTCAGTCATGAGGAAATACGAATCAAGAGAGAGAGTGGTGATATCAAGTTGTATGATTTAATAAACATGGCTGCATAAGACAAGTATTTCAGTGAAAAGCCATTCCAACCCAAATCTTAACGTTTCAGTGGCAAAGAAAATGACAGTTACTCTTCTATCGCTAAAGAGCCTCACAGTGACTCTGGAGCCGACTAATTACATAGATGAGTTACTCTATACACCCTTCTATTATTGCTGAATAGTTAGAGACAGATGTACTACTTTAACTGTGTTTTTACACCCACACCTACCTATCATACCTTTACATATAGGTTTATTTTTTTAAATGATATATAATCTTTATTGATATTTCACAATTGCATGATACATATACAAAATAATTTGCTACATAAATTAAATAGGGGCACTTAGAAAATCTTTAGAAAAGCCTAAAGATAATCTAAGTGCTCCAGCCCACTACCAGAGGGCAGCGTGCCCAGCATACTGGCCGCATTACCACGCTGGATGGCAATGCTGATACGTTGAGCCAGAAAAAGGCCAGCAAAAATAAAATTATAAATTAAATTATATTAAAATAATACAGACGATGAACAAATCAACAAAACAACAAACAACAAAATTTTACAAATAGGTTGAGTTAACAAATACCAAGATGCCTAGTAAAAGTTTACTAAAGACAGCATTATACGTCTTATCGCAACCACTCGCAACTCAAGGCTGCTTTTTGCTCACTGGACGCATAGCTGAAAGGAGTATAATTGATTCATTTGAATGCATTTACCTCCGGCTTCTAGTAGGTATGGCTATCAGTTTATATTGATTTATAATTTTTTTCAGCTTTCATGGGCTGAACAAAATTTGAAATAATGTAATAGATCGTCAATTTAGAAACAGAAGGGCATGTGACATGTCGCATAAAAAATATTATTTTCTAATTATTATTTGTTTGGCGATTCAGCGAGGTAACGCCGCCAGCATTTTAGGCACCTTGCCCGCAGATTCCGATTTATGATTAAGTTTAGTATATTATTTGTAAGGTTGTATATGTTTTAAATTATGTAGTAGTTAATTTATAGTTGTTTTAATATAAGGTTTAGTTTTTAATTCGTTACTCTTAATTCCCTATGTGTTTTGTTGTTTTGAATAAAATAATACTTTATTTATTTATTTTCTATAAAACAACTTCAAAATAAAGTCCTGTAGCGATCCATCTCTCGCTACTTAATCTTAACCTATACGTTCCCTTCTAGTAAAGGAGGTAGCCATAATTTGATACAGAAGGTTGGAATATAATTTTCCGAAGCAGTGAGTGCTTTGTCGCGTGTGAAGTGAAAAGATTGCCTCTTGCGGCCCGAGATCACAGGGTTAACTTGGTTTGTACTAAGTGGGTAGATATTGATATAGATATTTTAAGATATGTATGTATATTTAAGTATATACAGTGTCTTTATAAGATCTTGTTTTACTTAGTAATTATAACCTACTTTGGTGCGCAAGTAATAGTAGTTTACTTTGGAATATATCTCGTTCTCCGCAAGCGATAGCTTATTGGCCCTATTCGTTCTAAGATTAATAAGATTAACCTAATTCCAATCTTATTTATGCATATATTTTTGAGTTTCATTCTACAGGTATGCTGCTCAACGTTGGGCCTTGAATTACTTGTACTTGTCTCTTTATGTGTTCACATGTATAGTGTCCAATGTTCTCAATCATACAAAATTATTATATTTGTATTGTATAACAATCAATATATTTTATGAATGATACATTATATTTTATTAATGATAATATTTTCACAAGATAACCAACTATACTCATCGTCGTAATCTTCGAACAAATATACTTTCTCGGTTGACCTAAAGCAGGCGTTCTACGCTCTTCGTGTTTAAAAATCTTTGCAAATATGTTAATTTGAGCACAAGAACCTCTCACCTAGTGGCGGTCTCGTTTCCCGAACAAAGTCGCGGCATGAAATATGCATGCTCATGGCCAGTCTATGCATGGCATTATTATGGACATAGAAGAGGCAATATAGACATTGTTGCCCATATTTTGTTACTTTTTTATGTTTTAAGAAGTCATGTAACTCACTAATAACTATAGAATTAGGTATGTAAAATAAGTATACTAAAATTCATGTTCATTTGTACGTACGTGTTTTTTTTTATAAAGGCATTTTTTGTTTATCGTAAAAAGTAAGCATAGCACGCGCTATATGGGTTATCATAAAAGCATGATATGTACATAAGTTTTTATTTTTATATTTCTGCTTATATTTATTTAGCAAACGCATATGTCTAGCTGCAATTTAACTGGGACTAAAATTTATCAAGATTATCACCGTAAAAAATAAATAAGTGACTCTTAAGTATATTAAAACAAACACAAATATGGTACGAGCAGTCTTTGAAAATAATTAATGGATTGAGATGATTAATCTTGTAGGTTTAAGACCTAATAAAATCTAACTCATTAATCTATTTAATTAAGTGTATTTTCCTGGATAGCATTATTTAACTACTTTACTACAGCAATTAGTCTACTTAGGTACTTAGCGTCGCTATCAGTTCTTATCACAGACTATGTTTATTCTATTTGAATAAGATAACAACAGATTTACATTTCACACGCAATTCTAGTGTTTTAACTCGTAGGTTGTATACTAAACGCAAGTTAAAATAAGTCATGCAAAATAAAATTAAGGGGTTAAATTATCCATAGGTCTTTTAGAGATGTAAAATAGCAAAATAATTCTATAATTAATAGTATAATTTACACATGATATTCAAATATCATAAGTTAAATGCATCTCTTTTCTTTTGTGATTAAAACATATAGTAAATAAATAAATATTTCAGGACATACCACACAGCGCCATCTAGCCCCATACTAAGCTTTCGCTTGTATCATGGGAACTAGATAACGGATATAATACATATATACTTTTCTTTTGTAAATACATACTTATTATACATAGAAACGACCAGACTCAACACAAGTAATCACAATTTTTTAATAGGCATAATTACTTGTGTTATGCGGGAATCGAACCCGCACCCCTAGATTAGAAGGCAGAACCACTACCAACTATGCTAACAGGGGTTGCGTTACACGAAGCTATCTATGGCTAGCTATAGCTTTATACATATATCGACTGCACCTATTTCCGTCTTGTACATCTCTTTTGTACCAACAATAGAGTTTCAGGGCTTGGCTTGCATGGGTCAATCTATCTTTTTGTACTTTGTATTGTTACTCGTTATTACTGTGCTATTATAATGTAAGTAGGTAAAGAGTTGCGCGTGAATCTATTGTCATAGTTAACCACTCCCTAAAAAATTGCATTTTACTTGGGTTAAACTCTTTTTAAACAAAGATTAATTCCAATATACTAGGCATAACAGAATTAATTCAAAGAGGCAAAATGGTTCTGCTGATAAATCTTGAAAGAGCGAAATACTACTTAGAAATACGATTTAGATACACACTTTATTAATTAAGTTATAACTTGTGGCTTCATAATACACATTCCTAGTGTGAAGTGATTACATATAGTTACTAGTACAGGTTCATACCCCTATTTCTTAAATTCTTTAGAGGAAGCATTCCAATAACCCGATCGTTCAGTGTTTTGGGCTGTGCGTTGATAGATCAGTCAGTCATCAGTCTGTCACCTCTTTGAGTTTTTATAGACTCCTGAGTACATATGTAAGTACAAAATATATCTTACAAGGTACGTGTTCAAAACATTAGGAATGTGAATTAAGTACGCACAAGAGACAATCCTACAAAACACGCCTATTAGATATTTTTGTATCATCACAGAAGAATGGCAGAAAAAACTGGTTAGTCCGGTAATACCAAGTAATAAACACATAATATGTATATGTAGGTAGGCAGATAGATGGACACAGTTGTAATAACTCAGAATTCATAGAATACATCTAATAGTAGATTCGCTTTTTATACTCGATAGAATAGGATCGTTCATATTTATATTTCAGGACATATTGCTTCTCAAGTAAATTTTAAGCATTAAGTTGTATAACTTTATGACATCTTATATTTTAAATTAACACACGTTTACTACCTGGAATAACTTGTTTTATTTCGGCCTCGTCAGAAAAACAGTCATATCATATCTTTATACTAGCTGTGCCAGCGACTTCGTCCGCGTGGAATAGTTATTACCATAAAACGGTTCTAGTGAGTTAATCTTAAAAGATAGACATATACTGTTGCGGACATTTTGTTAGATCATTTCAAGAGAAATAATTCTTTCATACATAATTTTTATGATATCTTGAACCGTTTTCGCAGCATTTTTTTTCACATTTTCCATTATTTCTTCGCTCCTATTAGTTGCAGCGTGATGTTATATAGCCTAAAGGCTTTTCTCTACAAATGGTCTATTCAACACAAAAAGAATTTTTCAATTCGCACCAGTAGTTCCTGAGATTAGCGCGTTCAAACAAACAAACAAACTCTTCAGCTTTATAATATTAGTAAAGATTTTTAATTTGATATAATGTAAGTATGTAAAATAATGAAATAATACTTTTACGTGGGTACTGAGTACTTTATAACAATAAAAGAACCTCCGGGTTCGAAGCCTTATAACATATGCAAATGTGTTGTGATACGATCTTAGTTCTGCCTTCTGTTATGAATTATTAATTACTTTATTACTACAAGAAACGAAGACACTAAAGGATGTAACTGTACCTACTTTGGCACTAATTCAAATAAGATTTTTTTATTATGGTAATGTTTGTAGAATAAAATAGCAGATTAATTTAAAAGCTTTTGCAATTCTGCTAAACTTCCCGGTACTTACATTGAACAACAAACAATCCACAAAAATGTTACCGCATCTCAGTATCACAGACACACAATCACACGTCACAGAACAACGATTACAAAACAGAAGTGACGCAACAACTATAAGGAAAGTAAAAGTATCCGCGATCGTGTTTCGAATTCCGATTTGAATTTTGTAATTGGTATCGCGCGTAACGTGCGCGAGCTCACCTGGCGCGGCGGAGACTGCGCGTGCGCCGGTCAGGGACCGACCAACCTGTCCGCGGCCGGATGTGTAGGGTTGCCAGTGCTGCCAATATTGCCACAAACAGGGAAATTAAGCCACGCTCGGCTGCACTGGAGGAGATGCGCAGTCGAGCGAGCCAAGGACTTAATGAATGCATGTTACAACTATTTATCGAGTTTGTGTAAGTGCAGCACATAATGCTTTACAATTGCATTTGTAATAGACGTTTTATGTTGAACTTTTCATAATGTTTTTGCTTTAGCAGAAAAATGTTCTAGCACATTCTGACGTGCCACTTTTTATTGCTTTTTGTACTTAGTTGTGGTTTTACATTTTCTTACATGCATATCAGATGTGTAAAAAAGTATTTGTTACTTAACAACTATAGTTTTTAAAGTTTTTGTTAGAACTTGAACCCTCTGCACAAGCCGTGTGAGATACAGAGCATAGGTTACCATAGTGTACTAACTTATTCATCCATTGAATCAACATTTTATTGATTTTGTAGTCTATGTTAGTAATAATTTAAATGTTTTTTAGGGTTGTGTTAATCACTTACCATTGATTTAATAACTACGAGTATATCTGTATTTATTAGCAAATATTATTTATTATTATCATTTCATCAAGAGCGTGGTAGCCCTACCGGAAATGGCGAACAAATGAGCCTAGCAGCAGAGCCTTATAAAGATGCGCCCATCGGTCGAGGACAGTAATCGCATTAACTGTGCTTAATGGCGCTAATAGTTACTTTAAAAGTCACTTACCGACCCTCACTAAAACTTATGTCATGGAACATCAAGCTGTACTTGAAATACATTTATTTTTGCGTTTTCGTTTTACTTATTGCCATACTAGTGACGTCATGCGATATCATTCAAAATGAAGTCAGTTAAAATTATGGAACCAGAAGGAAACTTAAGTACCTATTATTTAGAATCTTATCTATCTTTATCTCTATAGGTAGCAATTTTATATATATTCATTTTAATCATAAAAAAATAACATATGCACCTACTAGACAAAGTTTGATGTCTTTTTCTTGTGATATCTATTTCTAAAGCGCAGTAATGAATGTAAGTAGGTAAACCGTAGTAAATATTATACATTTGTTCAAACAATATATGTAATATGTCACGCATCTGAACAATTAAATTATATTCTAGACTGAATAAAGTTTACCTGTTATAAGTAGTTAAACACAGTTTCTACTGATGGATAGACTTTTCGTAGAACATTATCTGTTCTTATGTACTTTCATCCGTGGTAAATCAAGAATGTTCATTAGACAACGATTTAATAAATAACTATACTATAAAAATGTTTAAAATAACTCTTAAACAATTTATGTTTGTTCACCAAAACAGGGAAGCCTTTTTGGTACATGAGACCAGTGTAATTTGATACCTCAAACTTTTAAATTTATCATTATTATTATCTATTTATGTTTTATTATTATCTATTTGTTTGTTTATATAGACTATTGTGGTTATTTTAGTGTCTACTTGTTGTTGCTGTAGTTGTTTTTCTTTCTGTACTTGTGCCTTAGTTTAGCTATAGTATGTATTTAGTTTTTATGTTCACTTGGTGTGTGTGACGTCACCGCCAGCCGCAACAGAATATCAGCGCTGGTGGCCGCGTGCCATCAGCATTAGGCTGAGTTGCGGCTGTATTGGGACATCACATTCTTAGCATGTAAGTTTAGTAAGTAAATAGGTTAAAGTTTTGTGTGTGTCTCAATAAATATATTTTCTTTCTTTCTTTCTTTCTTATACCTTAATAAAAAGTATACACCTTCCGTAACTACTAGAAAAATTATACTACTAACCAAAAATTTTAATTCAGAAGTTTTGAATATACTTAATACTTAATATTTGATTTAATATCATAATTAGACGTAAAGATAACTTGCAAACTTTCGCAGGCCAGTATGGATATACGCATTCATTTATATACTTCCCCATCCACCCATCTTAGTGTCTTAGAAGTTGTCTCAAACTAACTAGCCTACATATTCTCTCTGTCCCGTGTCACGTGTGCCACATTCACATATTGGCGGCACACAGCCTGCAATGAAAGGCCTTCATATGACGGCGGCGGGTCGTCTTTCATGCACCTTCTTTGAACAAAATGACGTAGGGATGCGTCTAAGATGGATATAGTGCAAGACTTGTACTATTCTCAAAAGATGCTGTAGTTTACCAACGTAAATTTGTTTTAGAATACTGCCGTTTGGAAATATTTTAAAAAGTCGGTCTATAATCATATGATTTAGTTCCTTATAAATTAGAAAACCAAAAAAAATATTCTTTATATTCCGTAAGCCAGTTATGATCTAAACAAAGTAGTCAAAAAGGACCCGCATGTTAAGCATGTTCTTTGTAGCAGACCATAAGACTCTAGCAAGACCAGCGTGCCTGGTACATTATGTATAGGGTTCTGCCATTTGACCATACAGGTATATTTTCGATCTTACCGACGACCTTAAGGACGATGAAGACGTGGAGAGGGAGCGCAGAGCACTGGCGGCTCGAGGGAACATGCTGGCCAGCAGGTTTGCCCGATGTACGGATCAAGTTAAAATTACCCTTTTCAAGGCGAATTGTCAGGGTCTGTACACGGGTGCATTGTGGTTCAGGTGTTCACAGAAGTCGCTGGACACTCTACGCATCCAATATAATAATGTCTTCAGGATGTTGTTGAAACTTCCCAGATTCTGTAGTGCCTCCGGAAAGTTTGCCGAATCCCACACAAACGGCTTCCACGCCATCATTAGAAAGAAGGTAGCATACTTTGGTGAGGAGGCTTCTGGGCAGTGACAACAGCATCCTGAATGTAATAGCGGAGGACCCGCAGGCGTCTGTACGGAGGCATCTCGTGCGAACTATGATTCCACAGGGCATGCCGCCTAAGTACATGACTCAATAATGTACTAACCCTTATTCGTTTTAAGTTTATAGTTTTTAGTTTACTAACACATATCTGGATCTCTTATGTTGTCCGAAATAAAAACATTTTATTTTATTTTTTTATTTTTTTAGGTAAAAGTTATCGATGAATCTGAGGCGAGCCCATCTCTGTGGCTTGAATATGTGCCACACTGAGCTTTTGTTTGCTTCTGGATAATATCCAAGCTGAGCTCACTTCCAGGTGCCATCCTCATACTGCAACCTCAAAGATGGGGAATCTGCATACGTAAGAAATGGGTGATTAGGTCTAGGTTATATAAAACCCCATCTTATAGTTATATATGTATACTTGTATAGTCATCATCATCGGGTGTCATCTTCATATTGAAGTTTGGAGGTCAATTGGATTTTTTTTCTGCGATCCCATGCTGCTTTTTGTATAGTACAATCTTATAAAAAGTTATAATATAGTAGGCGGCCGGGGATTTGTCCTTGTTAAACTGGAAAAAGGTAGCCTAAGTTACTTCAGGATGTACTTAACCTTCTAAAATATCATTTAAAGCGATTCAGTAAGATTTACACACTCACAAACTTCCCTTTTGCAGTATTGTCTATAGTGAAGTGTGCCGATAATGTGATGTAATTACTAATTAATAGATACGAAACGGCAGTCAATACTCACATTGTTAATACATGTTACAAATACACCTAATAATATGATAGAGACTAAAGACTCCCTTGAAAGGTTCCCTTGTAAAAAAGATTTCAACGCGGCCACGTGCGTCCGGCTCACTTCCCGCGGGAAGTTGCACGTCGGGGCTACTGACTTACACAACTTACCATCTACAAGTCTATTTTATACAAACAGGGTTATACAGAATATAGGAACATTGAACATCATCTTTTGACAGGGAGCTAGATAAAACATACACGCGAGCAGTGACGAAAGAAAACCAAGTAAGTATAGGTATAGGTCTAAACACAGGGTCTATATGTATTGGTGACTGTCCAGTTTTGCCGCCCTTTTACCTACACAATTGTTGTCATGTCTTTCAGAATCTTTTTAATCAAATAGATTGATTAAAATTACACGTAAATTATTTTTGGTTACTTTTATTTTCAAAGTACCAACAAAATAGCAATACGTTATAAATTAAAACAATGTCTTAATTAAAGTGTTAATCAATTACCATGAACTGAGTCTTGTATTACTATCGAGTGTTGTGAAAATAACAGCTACTACAAGGAAAGAGTTCATTTCCTCGCGATGGCGTAAACTTTATCAGTATACCTAAACTACGCATCGACTAAGGAAAATTGATCCATGACGCGTTATTGTAGTTTTCAGATTTTCAATTTTCAGCGGTTATCAAGTCGAGACTTTTATGGTTTGTTTCTTGGCAAGCGCGCAAGATTGTAAACTGCAACGCTGTGTTGTAGTCAAGCGTAAGTATATACTTATTGCATTAAAATAACTCGCCTTGAATAAAAATAAAAGCCTTATTTGTCTATGACTTTTTGTAGTCGTGTTATAGTGAAGTCAAATTCACGATATAAATAAGAATAAAAATACAACAATAATGATTTTTCTTAATTGTAAGATTTGCGCCAAAAATAAATGTAACTGCAACCTCTTTACATATACTCGACAAACATTTTTGCTTTATTTGTTACCTTGACAACCGTTGCTATTGACCTTCATTATTGACACAAAATTGTGTCAAGTTTTTGAAGCTTTACACGCAAAAAAATCGCAAAATGTTTTTTATTTATTGTAAATAAATAGACTTTGTGGTGTATAAGTAATTAATAAATTGAATAATGAAGTTGTTGAAGTTCCACCTGCGGTACCACCCGCCCGGGATAGTCCTGGAGTACCTCTCCAAGGGAGTGGTCCGGAAACGGGAGATAGACTTGCTTGACCTCAACTCCAAGTAAGTATACTTACATTACTCTTTAACACAGTCACAGTCTTGACCTCTGTAAAAAAAGAATGCCACTTTTGCCTGCCTTTATCCACCTCCACCACCTTCCACGGTGTTCTTCCAGTGATATCTGAAGTAAATATTGCTTTCGTATATATATCTACTACATGAGGCCCACCACATATCCTGTTCCTTTATTATTGTTAACCAGTTGTCAAAGAAGTAGGTACTTATTCTAAATCTATGAATCCCCAGTTCTGACGTATCCGAGATCACAACCCGGTTGTACCACAAGGAGCCCCTGATCACAGACGACGTGAAGGAACAGCTCCAACAGTGCCTGGAGATGCTGAAGAAGCGTATCGAGCACGAGGGTCCAGCTGGGAAGCGCTTCTACATCTACAAGACTCTGATGACGCATGTACTGCCGTTGACCAATGTCGCGTTCGACAAGTCAGGGAACAGGTAAAATTCAATATTTCTGAGGAATAAATACTTAAATCATTCTGTCTAGTTATGTTATCAAATACGAGCTTCGTTCATAGATGAATTAATTCGTCGTGCATATTTTTTTACATGATGGATGCATTTACAGCCCCTATGACCTATACGTACTCTGTATGCTGTGCTATAGATACCAGTTATAAAAATCACAAACACCATTATGCAAGATGTATATTTGGAACACTACAGCTCTTGCAAATCACTGATTAAGTACTGAATAAAATAGAATTTTGAAATAATCAGATTATCTAATTAGATAGTACCTAGGTATTTACTAAAGAGTTTTTATAAGTTACCTGCGTTTATAGTAAATACTTGATAAGTAACTAAATCATGTGGTACTTCCTAGATGTCTGTCGGGCAGCTACGACCGCACGTGCAAGCTGTGGGACGTGGAGTCTGGCAAGGAGATGACCACCTTCACCGGACACCAGAACGTCGTCTACTCCGTCGGGTTCAACTTCCCCACTTGGTAAAAATACTAATATCATAGTGGGTTTGTGAGTCTGATTGTTCCGACATACATCACACCGCAACAGAAGACGGATAATCGTAATTTTAGGCATGGTAATGGTATAAGGTCTTGAGAGTGAGATAGGCTAGAAACAGTGCGAGTGAACCACAATAAATATAATATATCTTCTTACGTAGTTCATTTACATATTCAATATTTTATGCTATTCGAATAAAGCACGCATATCAGATTTAAAAAAATCTTTCTGATCAATAGTCATCCCTTTCTCTTGTAACACACGACCTAGTGCTTTGTCGTGACATTACTAATTTTAGGTGATGGTGTTCAGAACTGGTTCCATGCGGAACAGAAAGTTGATTGCAGTTAAACTATCAAGTGACGTCAGTGGACATACATCGTGCGATGGGCGTAAAGTTTGCCTTGAGAGTGCTACGACGAGTTAAAAGCTTAACAAACACAAATGACTATTCCTGCTTTCAACCTTGGCCGTGACTTTTAAGCACAAAAGATTTAGTCCTACTACCAATGCGCTGGAGGAGGGGCGCAAAACGCGCAGCCGTGGGGACTTGGCAGGATAGTATCCTCGCTAGGTCCACACGACGAGGCCAGGGAGCCACCCGTTTCCTTGAGGCCATACGGCCTGTCCTAAGGAATTGGGTGGAACGGAAGCACGGCGCGCTCACCTTCCGGTTGACGCAGGTACTCACGGGGCACGGATGCTTCGGGAGGTACCTGCACAGAATCGGTAGGGAGCCAACCCCGGTGTGTCATCGGTGCGACTGCGCGGAAGATACCGCGCAGCACGTTCTCGAGACATGTCCGGCGGAGCTCGGACCGCGATTATCCCTGATCGCGGTAGTAGGGACAGACCTCTCCTTGTCGATCATCTTGCGAAAGATGGCTGACGATGAGAGGTCATGGCATGCGGTGGCCTCTTTTTGCGAGACGGTGATGTCGCAAAGGGAGGCCGAGGAGCGGGAGCGGGAGGTGAATCCTGCCGCTCATCCGATCCGCAGAACATCCCATCCCCCCTAGCAGGGACAAGGGCCTCCCGAGGAGTTGATGCCCGGATGTCCCTGGGCATCACTCGCGCAGCAAGAGGGAGGGTGTCCTCCTGAGGCGGGTCCACCTGGACAGTGGACTGCGGTTGGGACGGGAATTGCGGAGGAGTATTGCTCGCTTGCCCGCGAAACCCGTCCTTGCCGAGGTGAAGGGACATCGTGGTAGGTTTTAGTCGGTAGTGGAGTCCCATTAGCTCCGAGCCCGACATACCCCGCTGCCCCCCCCCCCCCCCCCCCGGGGAGAGTGCGGGGATGCGTAAATGCATTTCCTCCACGAAAAAAAAAAAAAAAAAAGTCCTACTACCAATAACAAGGCATAAACAGCCACATACCCAACATAAGTACTATAGTTGTAATCCATTTAAAATTCTACAACCAAAATAACTTACTTACCTATTTATTTTCATTTTTTATAAGCAAGCACTATGTTAAAATATATTACATTCACACAGAATACTGCATTATTCTTCCAGTAACCGCGTCATCACTGGTTCATTCGACAAGTCAGCCAAGCTGTGGGAGCCGGAGACAGGCGAGTGCCTGGCCACACTGTGGGGCCACACCGGCGAGGTGGTGGCGGCGCAGTTCAGCCCCAAGACGGAGCACGCAGCCACCGGCTCCATGGATTATACAGCCAAACTGTATGATGCAAGAACTGGTGAGAACTTCACTCTTGTTAACCATGCTAATATCTTTGTTGAGGAGTTCAAGGATTTCTCGATTGGTAATCTTGCCAAGAAGAATTTGCTAGATCAAATTTTATATTTGAGTAGAAGAGCTTATAAGATCTTAACGCAGAATAATGGTCAAGTAATATCTAGTTGTGTAAATAATCCAATAATCTCGTTATTAAATGCCTCCAGGTTCGGAAGTGCATACATATGTGGGCCACACGGGCGAGGTGATCGCGCTGCAGTTCGATCCCAACGAGGGCGCGCGTCTCATCACCGGCTCCTTCGACGGCACCATCAGCCTCTGGGACACCAGGGTCAAAGAGTTGGTTACACTGCTGAACTAGATGCTGTATAAGATTATCTCACTCATTATAGTACTCGAGAGCTATCCCCAGGCACAGAATACATAATACAACCCCAGGGCGATCTCTTTTCAATAAATAACGACAAATTGAATAGATTTTGTGCGTGCACTATAGAATAGTAACAGCTGTAGCATTCGATTTAACCAACCTAAAATAAAGTGTCTATAATACCTCTGACCTATTGATTAGACTTAACAGGGACTAGTGCTGTGATCTTCCTGGTAAAACATATCCAACTACCACTATTGTTCTTCTCATCTATCATTATACTCACCAGTCGCGTAGCTGTGCTAACTGGTCACGAGGGTGAGATCTCCAACGTGCAGCTGAGCTGGGACTCCTCCCTGGTGGGCTCCTCCTCGCTGGACGGCAGCGCCAAGCTGTGGGACACCAGGAACACCTCCTGCCTCGCCACTGTCGCCTCGCACACTGACGAGGTAAACCTCTAACTTATATCACATATTTTAAAAATATGGAACGTTATCCTTCCTGATATTTTTAATATCTTTGCGAATATTTGTAAAGTGCTGTACCTAAAAACGGTGTTGCGATTCTTAGTTTGGAAATTGTAGGTACGCATTTTCTATGATCAGACATTTCAAAATTGGAAATAAGACTGCTAAACTTAACTTTTTTCACCCTCTCTTATGGTAGGTGCTAGACATCTGCTTCGACTGGGCAGGAAACCGCATGGCGACAGCATCGAGTGACTGCTCGGCGAGAGTGTACGACGTGAAGGCAGACTTCAAGGAGCTCGCTGTCATGAGAGGACACAGGGAGGAAGTTTCTAAGGTATGTGACACTAATGTTTTTGTATTAGCAATGTGTTGCAAGTACTAGACAACGATTAGACTGAGTGCTATGATATTTTTATCAGGCGCCATACTTACCATAGCGGAGCTGGCGATTATGACGATTTAGCAAAATTAATCATTGTAAAACTAATTGCATATGTGATTGAAACGCTGACTTAGTAAATATAAACAGGTCATTGAACGTAAGAACGTACCTATATCCATTTTATACATTAACATTGGAATTTCTTTCTGGTTCCATTTTTTTTCTTTTAATTTGAGAATAACTTAATAGATATCATCATCATCATCATCATCTGTTGCAGGTGTGTTTCAGCCCGGCTGGTGGCTGCTTGCTGACTGCATCATCAGATCGCAGCGCTCGCGTCTGGAATACCAACACTGGGAACTGCATACAGGTATATAAACATCATATATTTTTGCGCGTAACATTGAGGTATTTGCATAATTATTTACTAGAAACATGTAATGGTAAAGGGACCACCACTACCTAAGAAAACATCTTACATTGATACATTGTTTGCTTATTGTTTGACATTTTTCTTTGCAACAGAAGTTTGGAAATCCTAGAGCAAGAAACCTCTTCCTTGAGTCGTTTTTCCACATTACAATAATGTCTTGGTGAGCCGTCAGGTCCATCCACGAAGGGAATATACAATGTCCTCGGATTTATGTTGGTAAGAACCTATGTAAATCCTGGTGCATTATTCCAGGTGCTGTCCGGTCACGAAGGTGAGATCTTCTCGTGCGCGTACTCATATGCAGGAGACGCCATCATTACCGCCTCTAAGGACAACACCTGCCGCATCTGGAGGTGACTGGACTGGTGGATGTAGACCATCCAGACCATCCAGCATACTAGCGGGGACGGGGGTAATGGGTTGTAGAAATGAAATGAAATGAAAATGAAATGAAATGAAATGAAATGAAATAATTTATTTGAAATCAAGTCATGTTACATTCACTAAGAGGGGAAGCACATTTCAAGATTAACATCGTCAATATTTTTATAATTATATTCATTACATAAGTATATTGATTATTTATGACAAATTTAAAATTTTTGGTAATAACATATTTTAGAGGGCAATTAATTAATTTAAATATGTATTTATAGTTAAATAAGTTTTACTATCATTACAGCTGATAGTAAAACTTATTTAACTATAAATACATATTTAAATTCGGCTTCGGCTAAGAGGCTTCGTCAAATAATGTCGTAGAAAATTATAAATAAAGCTGTAGGGAACTTATTAAAATACTGGTACCGTTGCATTTGAAATAACAAAAATTTTTGCAAAAAATAGTAGTCCGTCCAGGAATACGAGTAAGAGGGAATTGAGTTTTAAAGGGTTGTGTTTGGATACGAAGAGATTTAGACAATTTGAATTTGGATGATAAAGTAAAGACGTTAAAAATTGTGGTGAAATTTAAGTGCTTAAAAATGTTAGGAATTTAGAATCTCCTATTTATTGATTCTATGGCACATACTGTAACATGTGTACATGGTAGATATTCTTATATACTAGTGTTCCAAAACGTTTTATTGCTACATAGAGTTAATACCAATTTTTCGACCAAAAAGGTCAACCGGTTTAGTGTTTAAAAACCATAATATTTTATGCACCTCATTCTAGCCACAAGTTATTGTTGAATGTAGCCTAGGTATCATAAATTCATTAGAAGTGTTTTCACACTTATCAGTAGTAGCTATGCGAACAAATCCACGAGGGGAAGCTAGTTATTGTAATATTATCTACTTAATAGATAATTATAACCCAGCGGTCTTCAAATCTAGAGTAAATAGGTTTCTTCTAGGCAAGCGTGCTACATCTTAGACTATAGTGGTGCTTAACATCAGGCAGGCTATAGTCAAACGTAAGCCTATTTTGTATAAAAAAAAGATATAAATTTACCAGATATGCTGCTACTTATAGAATGTTATAACTTGTTCTGACGCACATCCAAGAGAAACAATTTGCGCGTTACAAAAAACTTATTGACAACGTTTGCATTTTCTGCTTTATGTAATGTAGGTATTTACATAGGTATCTACTTAGTGCTTAACTAGACAAAGTTATGCTGATAACGGTTTACCATAGAATGTTTTTAAATAAAAGTTATCGATTATCATACAAAGTATTTATTAAATAACCTAGGTACTTACAAAGAAACATGCTTATTAGGTACCTACTTATTTTCATTGAAAAATGTTATTTCAATATATGTAAAAAGCTATACAGCTAGGTGATACTAGAGCAGGCCTCAAGTATCGTGTATGGTATCGCTTACCATGGCGAATCAACTTTAATCAAGTGCAAATCCATTTTTGTTAAACATATAAGCTTATTTTATTCTTCTGGCTCTATGTATGACTATATACTATGACTATGACTATGTCATAGTAGGTACCTACTGTAGTTGTTAAGCTTTGTCAGGAGGCCTTTGGGGTGGTTGAGCTGGCCACTCAAACGAAGTCACTTTTATGAAAAATCCATACAAAACGTTTTAAGGCACTTGGTTCTGTACTTGACCGTGTAACCTGAGCGGCGTGGCGCTGCAGTCGCACTCATTACATTACTCATACATCCTGCCTGCTCCCTGACATACACATACAGAGAAGCACATAAGGTATTTGTAATAAATTTGAAAACAGAACTAGGTAGCTAACTGAAATTTAGACATTTTTCACCAAGAAGTTGAATCTTCGATACACGCTTGTTTTTTTTTCTGAAATACTAGAATTATTTTAGAGCTAGCTGGTGCACGCGACTTCGTCCGCGTGGAATAGTTATTACCATAAAAACGGTTTTAGTGAGTTAATATTAAAAGATAGACAATATATACTGTCGCGGACATTTTGTTAGATCTTTTAAGAGAAATAATTTTTTCATACATATTTTTTTGATATCTTGAACCGTTTTTCCAGCGCACGCAACGGAAGCCTTCAAAGATGAATAATTTTCCCCGTTTTTTCCACATTTTCCATTGTTTCTTCGCTCCTATTAGTTGCAGCGTGATGTTATATTGCCTAAAGCCTTCCTCGATAAATGATCTATTCAACACAAAAAGATTTTTTCAATTCGCACCAGTAGTTCCTGAGTTTAGCGCGTTCAAACAAACAAACAAACAAACTCTTCAGCTTTATAATATTAGAATAGATTTATTTATTTCTTACCTTAAAGATAACTTAATTAACAGAGTTTTAAATTTTATTTAAGTTGACCTCATTGTAGAGTTACCAGTGGCTACTGCACTAGGTACCCCTGTACCGCAGCAGCCACAGGTGCTTTTAAAATGGTATGATTTAAATATGCAGCTACGGGTTTGGTTCATAATAGTTGAATAATTTTACAAAAATAGATTTAAACTAAAAACAACGGACGACGTGTGTGTTTGTGTGTGTGTGTGTGATACTAATAAATGTATCTCGTCCTGTGTTATAAATTGATCATTTCATTAATATATTTATTGGTTTTATTATAAACTTATCAGACGTATATCGACTCTGTGGCCTGAATAAAGGCAAGCAATAAATATTATTATCATCTCGTATTTGTAATCTTGTACCCTCATTCCAGTCCAGTGAAGCTTATCAACGCCAACTGCAACCCATTCTGTGACCACTGACCACGGTCCATCTGTCTCCGACCTCCGTACTCACAGCACAAATAAAATAGAACAAAAACACTTTTGTATGTAACGGTACATTACATAAGCTTCCATTCCATCGCTCTCCGCCGGTCAAATAACAAATTGATGCTCATATTGCTCATTACATCGTGAACCTCCGGACGGAGCACACGTGTTTTGTTTTACTAGATAAATATATAAGTTTTTCGAAGAAATGTGGCGGTTTATATCAGTGTTAGCGTTGGTGACGGTAGCGCGGAGTGAATACGAGTATGAGACCAAGTGGTTCACGGTCCCGTTGGACCATTTCGGGTACCAGAGGAATGAGACCTTCAAGATGAAGTATTTGGTGAACGACGAGCACTGGGACCAAGGCAGGGGACCTATCTTCTTCTACACTGGGAATGAGGTGAAAACTTCAATATTATTTAAATTTAAACTGTAGTATTTTCCTCAGCTTTACAGGTTTTATTACAAATTTACGCTAGTTTCATTTCAGTTTACTTCATTAAAACATAAATGAATACCTGAAATAACGAAATACAATCCAGGTTTCGTTTGTATACTACATGCTGCTTGACGTCAAGCCGGCTATTATTTATTCTGTGCTATAGGCAATCGTTGATAAGCCTATTTAGCATTAGAGAATACGTTTTGGAGGCTTCTTACTTATGTGTATTTATTTATTCACCCGTGTCTCTTGCTATGCCCCGAGGCACAGAATAAATAATACAACCCGAGGTCTTGGGGCATAGCAAGAGACACGGGCTAGCATATAGCTAGTGTTTTTACAAATTTAGCTTACATCTAAAAGTATATAAATGTATAGGGTAGGTATGTAAAGAAAATACATGACTACGTTATAGAATGTATGTGCCGGCCGCCATATTAGGGCGACACGATATATACTGAAAATAAATACGTTATATTGATAACACTTTGTAAGTATAAACAGAAGATAAAGAACAAAAACATTGTGATGTGTCGACGTCGCCGGCACTGTGATTGGAAATAAGTATAGGCGGCAGAGGTCAATCATTCATCAATGCAAGTACGTACAAGAAATTAGCACACTGTGCCTAAGTATTGTTGGCAAGTGCTGAGGAAAAAGGAAAATATAGGCCCCTATCGCTATCGATAAGCCACAGGAAACTATACTCATGTACTAAATAAAGTTACTGTGTCAGACAAAACATTATATTTATTTTAAACTGATGGATACCTTTTCAAGCAAGGCTGGCCATTGCTATTAGCAGTTTTTAACACAACTCGTAAAGTCCTTAGCTATTGATCTCTGCTATATATCGCATTTTCTCCCAACGTTCGCCACAGAGAAGATATTATTTTCTCATCGAATAATTTCAGAACCTATTTGTCAGCTCATGCCTACAACTCAATGTATATTTTATTGGTAAGCTTATGCGAATGTTCTGTAAGTCAGGATCTGATATTCAGAAACTATGGCTTCCTCTTTATACCTACTGTAATCACAGGAGCAAAATGATCATACAGTTCTATTTTATTCTTCTACGAGTCACGTTTCCATAGGCTCTAATAGATTGCTATATTTATTTTGTATACCTATACTCGTAGAATGAGGTTACAATGAAATTGGCAAATACCTATCTCAAACATTCGTTGCGTGGAGTTTAAAACCTACATCAAATGGTGGACACTTAGGAAATGCAATAAAAAAGGTCTTACCGTAAAATCAACCGATTGTTTTGTCTGGCAAACAATTTGAACAATCTTGATTGAGCAGTATAACATTTTGGTCACATTGTTAACACAAAAATTGATCATCTTAGTTTATTTAGGTACACCACTTTATAAAACCATTTGTTGGTCTCTTTGTTTCGCTTTCATGCTGCGAGCAATGGATCGTCATGGTTATTGATATGGTAAAAAAAGTCAGTGGAGTGGCATATGATACTTTTATGCCGAAAGAACGCGTTGTCGAAACAAAGCCGCGAGATTCCACTAGTACCTGATAAATGTTTGTTTACTGTTATTCATCATCATCTTCAGTTTCCAGATTAATGTTTATAATTACTTTTCCAGGGTCAGATCGAGGTGTTCGCGAACCACACAGGTTTTATGTGGGAGATTGCGCAGGAGTACCGCGCCAAGCTGGTCTTCGCAGAACACAGGTGCATTTCAGTAACATTACTTACCTTAGCCATATTGTTGCTTCTTGTTAGCATAGGGACTAGGTATAGCTAAGCGTAGGTATAGGTAAGTATCCTTAAATACTCTAACATAACATAAAACATACAAAAACGTTTATTTGAGCTTTCAAAAGGGTTGTATAGTTGTTGTAAGGGCTGTTTGTTTGACAAAGAGTACACTAATAGGCAAACCCTGGATATCACACTAGTTCTATTCCTGTGTTGTAACATCCACTTGACTATATAATTACTTGAGTAGTTTTGATGACTGCAGAAATGTTTCATGTATGAAAGGTTCAAATTACGGATGAGTAGCCGTAGATGTACGTCTATAAGTAAGTAAACTTTCAATAACCCACCGAAAGATCGATATCAGTCAATCGATTCGAATCATCATTGTCAGCAATGCCGCCAAATTGAATAGTAGGTACAATATTAACGTATTCCAGTTTATTTACTGGAATAAACTACCTACTCAACAAATTTTTTTGGTTGAGTTGCATATCATTGGTCTCTGACCCTTAACCCTCGTTATCTGCGTGGAATCCCCGCCCATGTACTCGTACAATATATCTACCTCTATCTAGAATTTTAATTTTATTATTATTTATGCAGTTCAATTGTTTTATTAGATACATGTTTTATTAGAGATATTCAAGCTTGCAAAGCTACGGGCATAGAAAAACTACGTTCCGATATTCGTTCTCTTAAAAGACAACCAATTTCCAGGTACTACGGCGCCTCGATGCCGTTTGGCGCCAAGTCCCTGGAACCGCAGTACGTCGGCTACCTGACCTCCTCGCAGGCGCTGGCTGACTACGCAGACCTCATCGACTTCCTCCAGGGGAACAAGGTGCAGCCGCAGTACCCTGTCATCGCTTTTGGAGGTCAGATTTATCTGTATTCTAAGTACAAAAAAGGAAGCTAATATGAAAACTAACAACTCAGACTAACCTAAGAACTCTGAAGTCAGATTATTCAAACCGTCCTAAGATCCTCTGACATGGTTTAACGACTGTCGTGCTATGACAAACAGCCGGACTATGGAGTTACGAGAAAACGTAGATATGACCTGACTTTGAAGCTAACCAAAAATTACAAGGAGGAAGATACATACGAGTACGCATAGGTATTAGCTATATGTGTGTGTGCACATACAAGTAGGTGCATGTAATGTATTGTGCCAGGTGGTATTGTTTAGTCTGCAGAACTTTGCCAAGGTTATGCTTATACGCAGGAATGCGAAATTGTTTTTGACACTCGATATCTGATGGCACGTGTTTAGTAGCAAGCAACAAACGCTGATGAAAGTAATAAAATAAATCGTACCTAATTATTAACAGATCGGATGTCAAATCAAGTTACTACACACATGGCACTAGGGCATGGATCCCGGAATTCCGAGATTTCGTAACTCCGAAATTTCGGACTGTTTTTTTCGATATTACGATTCCGGAATTGAAGTCAATATCGTAATATCGCGATCCGATACTGATTTAATTATTATTTTTTACTGATGGAAAAAACCACAATCAGTAACAGAATTTTCTATAGCGAAATGTTACCGCGCGCGAAGTTTGGTTAGAATTTGCCGCCATCGACGCTTGTGTTTGTTTGTAACTCTTCGTCGTCACTCGGGCGCTCTCAAGGACTGCCGCGGGCCGCCTGCAGGAGCCGGCCGGTGGGCCGCGCCCAGCTCCTAGCGACGCCAGGTACTTCCCCTCGTAGCCGCGTACTCGCCCAGTCGCCAACCAGTTCGCGCCGTTCTCGCCCGGAAGTCGGGAGTTGGTAGTTGGTATATTGCAGTGCAACCGCGGCATGCCGCGTACTTCACAAAATAAATAATAAGGAAAATATGTAAGTTATGGCTTTCTTATTTAATGTAATGTATTTTAAATTCATTATTAATTTTACTGAAGTAAAGTTTTATCATGCCACAGTGTACAGATTTACTAGAAAAGGTCAAAGTATTAAAACATAATCATATTTTAATCCCGATTTATTGTTTTTTTTAATCCTGTAATTCCGGTACTGATTCCGGAATTCCGAAATTGAACCAGTAATATCGAAACTCAGTTCCGGAATCAAACATCATCCGATATTACATGCCCTACATGGCACAACATACAGTAGGTACGATCGGATTTTAATAATCGAGTAATTAATTCGTTTTCATATCGAGCTTAACACATGCTTCAAGCAGTGGCATCCTGAGTTTCGTATTCCAAAACCCAATGCTACACTGCAGTTCCTACTTGCGTATCACCTAGGTATACATACAAACAGCATGTTCTAATTTTGTCCAGGTTCATACGGCGGCATGCTAGCCGCGTACTTCCGCATGAAGTACCCGCACGTGGTGGCGGGCGCCGTGGCGGCCTCTGCGCCCATACACATGTTCCCCGGCATGATGCCCTGCGACATCTTCAACCGCATCGTCACCAGCAGCTTCTCGCAGGCCAGCTCCAAGTGCACAGATAATATTAGACGGTCGTGGAAGGTGCTGAGGTTAGTCTTCATAAACTTCTATAACCTACTAAGAATATTCTTCTTTTTCTAATCCAGCTATCTTCCAAAGAGTGAAATGTTTCTTATTGGGCAATCACGCTCCATCTTAGGACACAGCTATTGCTTACCTATTATGTATTCTGTGCTATTACTTATTATCAGGCATACTGTAGTCAAGTGAAAACCCATAAAAATGTGTAAAACCGATCAAAATTCAGATTTGTTCGTGTTCTTGACCAATTTGAACTTCTTGGCTTCACATAGTAAGTATATTCGCTCATTGTAATTAATCATACCATGATGGACACAAATAGTTATGTAAATAAATAAATACGCTGCTATTCGACTGTCAAGGAAAAATTTGTAAACAATTTCTATCTATCTCATATTTGTCTTTCATATAAGTATTAAAATAAGCGAACCCCGATAACATTGACTCACATCGTCACTTTGTTCCCTTTGTCACCGTGTTGCAATCTGTTCCAGAAATTTCACAACGCAAGCCAACTCCTCCGATTGGCTGAAGAAGAACTGGAAGCTGTGTGATGGCGTGAAGAACTCCACTGACGTGGACACCCTGATGGACTTCCTGTCATCCATGTACACCACCCTGGCCATGGTCAACTACCCCTTCTCCAGTGACTTCCTGCTGCCTCTGCCTGCCTACCCAGTGAGGGTGGTATGCCAGTATCTCAATGAGACCCTCAATGGCACGCAACTGCTCGAGGTAGGTAAATGTTTTTGTATAAAAGGACAAATAATATGACAAGTAAGTGGCGCCGCCATATTTTCTACATTTTTAAGTCGGCGTATACTTACGAGTACCTATACTCTCTACTAGTCACGCGTCAGCAATGACGGTTGATCTTGTGTTTATTTTAATTATAGGGAATCGGCAAAGTGATAGACACGTACGCCAACTACAAACATGACCAGAAATGTGTCAACTACAGGATGGGAGACAACTACGGCAACTTGGATGCAAGTGGATGGGATTATCAGGTAAGGACATATTATCTACTATTAGGGACTGCAGTTGGTAACTAATAACTAAATAAATAGAAATAATAATTCTTCTTCTACTCGGAGGCCCTTAAGCTTAGGCTTGACACCAGAGCTGGCCATTCTTATATGATAAGTACCTAGAAGAAGGAAAACTACCTAATCATAAAATTGTAATTATTTTTTCTCTATTAGAAGCACTAAATAAACCAACAAGGACTACTCTTGAAAATAGGTTCACTGTTTTTTTTGATAAAACACAAGTTAATAAAGGAATTGAATTGAAAAAAATTAGATGGTTTCGGCAGTTTACCACTGTCATTGGACTATGCCAAAGGAACGTTCTTTTGGGGTGGTTTGAAAACTTCACCATATTTTGCCGGTATCACACGAACTTACTTTACCGTATTGTATTCTGTGACCGTAGGTAGCAAGAAAGTAGTTCTTACCTACCTATGCTGTTTTTGTGTCTGGTGCATGGAATGTGACAGTGGCTTCGCTATGTTTACCATGAAAAGAAGAGATAATGTTTGCTTAAATATTTGTTTTATTCCATGATAAAAAAAAATGTTTACTTCCCAGGCGTGCACAGAGATGGTGATGCCGATGTGCGCGACGGGCAAGTCGGACATGTTCGAGCCCGCTCCCTGGAACTTCACGCAGTATGCGCAGGAGTGCCACGCCAAGTACAAGGTGTTCCCGCGGGAGGACGACGCCAGGCTCAACTACGGAGGGGCGCTGCTGCAGGCGGCTTCGAACATTGTGCTCAGTAATGGATTGTTGGACCCGTGGGCTGCAGGTGAGAACTCGGACTTTTAATTGTAATTCTTAGCGAGGCTGATGAATTCTGCATTGACAGCCCGCTTGGAGCGTATTATGCAATTCCCCCCTTACCAGATCCGCTCAAACCAACCTAGCTCCCTGAAATCACGAAAGTGTACTTATTCAATATTGAAATCATGTTTATCAGTGAAGGTTCTGTATCAGGGGATTTGAGGTACAGATAAAACTGTTGACAGTGGCATTCTTGTTACAACGGCGTTGTTTACAACTCGTCAAAATGATGTTTTTTTACTATATCCACAGGTGGCATCCTAAACAGCGTGAGTGACTCCGTGCGTGCGGTGGTGATCGGCGACGCGGCGCACCACCTCGACCTGATGGCCGCGCACCCATCCGACCCGCAGCCTGTGCGCATGGCGCGAGACATACACAAGCGGAACATCAATGCGTGGATCAACCAGTTCTACGACAAGAAGCATAGAGCTAATAGAGTGTAAATAATAAGAAATAAGCAGTGATAGAACAGTGTTTTTTTTTTAAATAAAACTTTTTAAATTTTAAAGGTTTTCATATTATTACTTGCTCTGCCTATATTACCTAGTTTGTTATAAATACAATAAGCAGGCAATTTGAAGTAAACGACGTGGAGATCCGACCCATGACAAGCCATAGAATAGAAGGTCGCCCACCAACTCGATAGGACGACGACAAACGAAAAACCTCGGGAAGCACCTGATTCATTTTGCGTAGGGTCGAGACCAGTGGCTTAGGTACTAGAAGAGAGACTTTTATGCTCAATTTGGCGATAATGGGCTGATGATGATGAGATAAAATAAATGTATTATATTTTGTTCAAAAACTTTGTATGTCATTGTCATGTCAATAATGCTGCTAGCAATAGTAATAAGTGGCTAAGTATAGACTTTATAGATTAGATATTAGATCTGTTAAAAATATATCAAATCAATCAGGCGGTTTAAATTAGCAACCAATTATATTTAGTATCCCATAACCCAAAAAAGAAACTGCTCGAAGTTTTATTTTTAATATTTCGTTTAAGTAACTACTCTAATGTTTGAATGATCTCATGTAAGTTAGAATAATTATATTTTACAGATTTACATCATTTAATACTACCCTATCTGAAATATCATGTCCTGTTTCTGCTATCCATACTAAACGACACTAAACCGAAAGTGTATTTATTTATTTTTTAAAGATAGCTTAATTTTATCAATAAATACTGGCAATGATTTCAATATTTGAGGTTATGTTATTGTTTTGCTAAACAATACCGTTTCTGTCGGATTTATTTTTCGTGTTTAACATTTGTAAAATGCGAAGACAAGTCTCCTCATAATGAGCACGACATGTAAATACTGCAACGAGCCGGAAGACAAGCAGACGCGGCCGGGGCTGATCTGCGAGAGCTGCATTTGTTTCGTACATCTGACATGTTTGCGGCGAGCCTCGACGCCCGGGGAGTTCGCGTGCGATGTATTCTTCGAGTTTACTTGCGAAGACTGCGCCCCGGATAAAACTGAATCGTTTGTGCGGTATAAGTTCCCTTGGTGAGTAACGGAAACCCTGTAGAGTAAATTACAACTAAGACTTTGTAGGCGAAAGTTTGTGAGTGTGTGAGAAGGAACACCTTCTCCAAGCCGGAACTGCTAGACCCAGGGTAGGATAGATCCTGAATTAACTCATAGGCTACTTTTTTTCTCGGATTAAAGCCGCTAGTAAAGTACAACAATGAAAAAATAGCTTTGAAATTCTTAGACACATTTCTGTATCTACTTAGTTAGTTATGTTTTAGTTAAACAAAAAATTAAGTTTTTAATGGTAGGTACACTTTCTATAACATATTAGTTCATGGACCATCTCCTGGAATGCATTACATGGAAAACTACTGACTGATTCTGATTTGTTTATTTAAACTCTTTTACAGGGTGAATGTGATCTACCTGACGCTGAACCACCTGTGCTCTCAGTCCTACGGTATCAGCCACCATGGGTACTTCCACTACAAGACTCACATCTGTTCCTTCATAGATAGGTACTGGCAAGCACTGTTTGGAGCTTCCAAGTAAGTACATGTAGTTTAAAACCTATAAGCTTGTCATAACTATTTTAGGTGCTATAGTAGAGAGTTCACTCTTTACAATGACTGGCTTGATGTCACAGAATATAGAGTACAATTATTGATGTCGAGTAATTAGGAAACTTCCTGAAAAGAGGTTGAGTTCTTGATGTTAAAATAAAACAATACCTAATACCAGAAGCAATGAGTGCTTTAACACTCCAAATATGCATTAAGACAGAATTTAATCTCGGTAAATAAATGCTCACAATGTCCCAGAAACGACTAGTTTTTTTTTGTCACTAACTATAAAACTATGAATAACTATCACAAATTATACTTAAACATGTATACAAGAGCAGCTTCTCTTCCTCAGGTTTATTTGTCAAGTCTGTTCAAAGCCAATTTTGGTGATAAGTTCTGTTGGGGAAGCTATTGGATTGTTAGATTTCACTTGGTCTGCATAAATAATCTTTAACTGTTAATAATATAAATTGTTCTACTTTCCAGCAAGCAGAAGAAGAACTGGGTGGGCACCATAGCAGGAGTGCTGTCTGTGTACAACAAGCTGCTGTTCAGGTCGGGCTCGGACACGCTGGGCGAGGCAGGCTGGTGGCGCTTGTTGCACCACTTCTCACCAGCAGTGGCAGCACACATTGGTCAGTATTGTCTTTAACAACTTTAGGAACCTGCTTGATGACTAGCTCAGACTCTGTATTAGTATAGTGCACCAGAGAACTGAATTTGGATTGTAACTTGTAAAATTGTGGACTTTATCTAGACTACCAGCAAAATTCTGCATAAAGCTAATATTCATATAACATACAAGACTTTCAACAATGGACTAGCAAAAATGGTTTTTGTCGACATGACAACACCTAATTGGCTTAGCACTAAAATTTAATCAATTGTATAACAGTAGACACACTCTAACCATCTTCACACATAAGCTACATATATATGAATTTATTATACTTCCAGTGCAAGAGATGGCGCGCGACAAGCCCAAGAACCGTCCGCGGAATCAACTAGCGTTAGACAGGAACCACTTCCTCGCCAAAATAGCAGAGATGGGTGAGTCACACTTCACATTTGTATAATTATTTATAATTATTTGTCTTTAAAACATTCAAATTCTTTTTATTACTTATGCCAAAATAAACACAGTTTGTGGCAGAACATTTGTGGCTTTAGTTGTTATTAAAATAATTCTTTTTCAACTGTACTAGATGAGTGTATAACATAGTTAAAGTTTGCTTCGATATAAACGATGCTCTATACAGAATGGAAGCAAGTGGCACATATAAAGGAAGGCCTGTACCCAACAGTGCTATGTTAAAAGCTGTGTGTAAAAATGAAACTTACTAATTCTAGTTTTACATATTTCTCTCTATAAAGTTAACTGTAATGATAAGTATCTGTTTCTTGTCTAGGATACAAAGATCTAATAAACACGGAGCTAGAAGAGCCGGTGCTGGACGAGGCAGGTCCGTGCAAGAAGCGGCGCCTACTCTCGCAGGACAGCGCCGCTTCCAGCCACGAGTACACTGAACATGCAGAGGAGGACAGTAGTCGGTGAGGACTTGGAAATATTCTTTTAATACCTATGTTTGTTATATTATTACTTACACTTAACATTGAATGTTGTTTCATTGAAACAACTAAGTTATAGCCAAAATTTTGGCATCGCCAAATCAAATCTCAAGAAACCAAATAGGTACATTTAAAACAGCAAATTCGCACACGAAGTATTCTTCAAATCTTAAACTCATTAGAATTAGATAAATTACCCCAACACAGCGCAACAACTGAACATGAAAACTCAGCTGAAATTTATTACTTATGTTACCACCTTATTTGTGAATTTATTTATTAATACTTAGAAAGTAGGAAGAATCAATGAAATTCTTTATTGTTCATCATCATAAATCCGTAATCGCCCGCTACTGAGTATACGCCTCTCATCTAGAACGCCATTAATTCAACTGTAGTTGACATTTGTGTATAAATAAATATTGTATTGTGTTTTGAAATCGTAACTAAAATGAGATTATAGATATTACCTAGAGGTTAAAATTAAATATGTAAGTTACAAGAAATCTATATTCTTTTGGCCTGCTTATACATAATTACAAACACACACATATACACAATCACACACAAATACACATACATATGTACATATAAGAAATTCCCTTGCCCGCTATAGAATTCTTCCTGTTAGAGATTTCCTAAGAGTGCAAAATTTGGTTACTCTAATTAAACCTCCTAAAACCATTATCCAACAAAAACCGACCTACTTATGTACCTGCCTACATTAACTTCCTCATATCCACATTCAGCCTACAACGCCAGCATAATGTGTTATCAAATTCTGTTCTACTAAAAGAAATGTATGAAATGAAATTGTAAAATGTTGGTGCGAATCACTAAATTGTCAAACTCTAATACGGATCACCAAGATACAGGCTGATAGCCTAGTTTGGGATCCACTGATTATTCTGTATTGCACACAGCTTAACTATTTATTCACTTGACAATCTTTTAACAGCAATTTGTAAAGCAAGAATTAGTTGAAGTAGTATATGTATATAAATCTATAGTATAATTCTAACGTACCTACCCACTTATATGCATGATATAGTTAAGAATGTAACATAGTTTAGATAATAACCAAAACATGAATTGTAATATATATAGGTTAAGTTTTTTCAATAAGTAAATAAACATATTTTTTTACAACAATACATTTGCATGCTGTGAGGCTACAATATGGAGCCCGAACAGTAATCATTTAAGATCATTTTCACTAACCCATATTGTGCTTATGAATAAATACATTGCATTGCATTATCAATATCAAGTACTAGTGGGTGCTCGCGGCTTCGCTCGCATTGAGAAGAAAAACTTGCATCCCCTATATCACCCCTTTAAAAGTGGCATATCCAAAAATCCTTTCTTAGCGGATGCCTACGTCATAACATCTACCTGCATGTCAAATTTCAGCCCGATCCATCCAGTAGTTTGGGATGTGCGTTGATAGATCACTATATAAGTCAGTCACCTTTGAGTTTTATATATTTAGATGTCTGCCATATATTCCAGCCAGGAGGTGGTGGAGGAGGGCAGCACCTACCTGGGCGTGCCGCAGGAGCTGTCCTACCCCGAGCTGGTCTCCGAGCTGCCTGAGCTGCACGCCTTCCGCTTCACGCCCGCACACACCATCATGCCAGTACAGGTATGATACTACTTATTCATCTTATTTAGTCTTTTCACATCAATTCCTGGATAAAGGCCCGAATATAATTTCCAAGGTATTCCAAAATTTATGATATTCTACCTTAGCCATCCAATCATGGCCCGATAGAATGGCTGGATCTTACCTATACCTAACTGATGTTTAATTGTCTTCCCTGGTAACACTTAAAAGAACGAAGTTCAACAAAAGTATTTATACGGAAACCCTTTTTAAAAGCTTGTCTTTGTGGAATCTTCATTTCCATTATTATAGGGTTGTTGATATAATGTTGTCCCGCGTCAGAGCGACTCGTCCAGCATCACGTCCCTGCAGCAGTCCACGTTCTACTACGACTCGGACTCGCGCAGCTCCGACACACACGAGCGCAGACACGACACCAAGCACAAGCACAAGCAGGAAGACAAGCCAGTGCCCAGGGAGAGTCTGTTCTCCCACCGACTCAACTCCGTGGAGCTACCCTGGGAGGAACCCGCGCGGGAGAAGCCGAAGGAACAACTAGTCGAGATGACGCACTATGAGGAGGTGAGCAACAAATATCCTCCTCTATTCCTCATTACTGACAGTCGTAACGTAACACCACCGCAGTTAATTCGTTAGTGTAGTTCTCTTGGACAGATATATCTTAAGCACCCAAGTTCTTACACGGACGATACATTATATCCGCAAATAAAAATTGTAGGCCACAAACGATGACAGTTTTCTAACGATGTTCACCACTAAGTGAATACAAATCCACAATTAACTTGAAACAAGTATAATTGGTGCAGGGCTGGAGTCGAACCGAGCTGCATCAGAATCCTCAAGCCAGCTGTATGTTTGCTAACTAATTTGTTTGTAATTTGGCTAAGAGGCCCTTTTGATCATTATTAAATAAAGAAATACAAATAAATACCAATGACCATTTTACTCCTATATGCTTCAAGCTATATATGTACCCCGCAGGTGCAGTTCCTCAAGCAGCTGGAGGGGCTGCTCCCCCGGGTGAAGGACCCCCACAAGAAGGCCTACCTGCACCGCCTCAAGGCCAAGCTGGCGCTGCGGCGACTAAAGCGACACAAACACCTGCCTGTGTTCGACTTTGATAAGTTAGTCGCAATTATTGCCAACTAGTAGATCCCGCGGCTTCACTCGCATTATTTTGACGTAAAAAACCTATGACACTCCTAAGACCTCATACTATTTAAAAGATACATGAAGATCCGTTCAGCCGTTTTTGTGTGATGAGCAAACAAATAAACACAAAAAATCTAAAACCTGCTTTAACGTGTTCTGTTCTGTTATAGATGTAAAGTAAAGTATACCCAAAAAAACCTTTTTAGAATAGGTACCTTCTATGTATGTAATGTACAGATATTGCACCCTCTTTAGCTACACTACATACACAGATTAATGTTCTGTTACAAATATATGGATTTATTCTAGTTGGCATTTATGATAATTCTGCTGCTTATATTAAGATGTTTCTGAAAGGCTACCTGTGTATATTCGTGTTAAAACACCCTAATTCTATTAAAATCGGGTTTAAGGTTTGACAAGTAGGTACACAAACTTTTGCCATTATAATATTAGAGGTGAATGGGATGAAACCATATGTACCTAATAGCATTAATATTTTCTTTACATGGGATAGGTTTGCGTTTGACTACAGCCCGCCTGATGTTAAGTATCGCTGCAGCCTAGGGTGTAACACAGTTACCTAGAAGGTACCCATTAACTCTAGATTTGAAGACCTCTTCGATTATAGTTCCCAGGAAACACAGCTTCCAGAACAATTCAATTTAATTTTCTGAATTTCTAGAACATTAAACAATTTTAAACCTCTTTTATTTGTGTTTATTCGTGTGACAACTGAATGATGTAGTTTTGTAACAGTGTTGTTGTGTGCAGGACTGTGAAGCTACTGAGCGGGTACGTGACAGAGGACCCGCGCGTGGTCATCAACGCAGAGAGGGTGCTCGACCGCTTCCAGAGATCGGTAAATACACTACTCAAGTAGTAAACATTTCAAGCACTTTATTTTACGCAAAATATATTTAAAAAAAATTATGATATTCATTCACATTTTACTCTTATATACCACTGAATTAGTTGCGCTCCATTTTAACTATTGGTTGCTACTACATTATGCTTTTGCATGACAACATTTCACACTAGTCCTACGAGTAAAGATTACAATTTCATTTAAATTATGTTTTTGTGAACTGAATCTTTGTATCTGTACCTAATATTATCACTTTGGTCAAAACATTGCGGCTATAATACTTGTCTGTCCGCAGTACCTTCTAGACAACCTGTGCGGCACGATCTCCCGCCCGTCGGGCGGCACCCAGCTGCTGCCCCCCGCGGCCCCCGCCCCCTTCCGCTCCGCCTACTCGGGGGCCCTCCTGAAGCCCTACATACGGAGGGACGTCAGCGCTCGCCCCGCGCACCTGGCGCTCACTGACGAGCTGCTCGTTAGGACACATAGGTCAGTGACCACAACTAATATATGTATACATAAGTACCTACTTAAACTGTGCTACATATCAGTAAACTAGAATACACAAGTGATTGGCTAAACAGTTTTTTTATTTGCATCACATTGATAGTTTTGATAAAAGTTGAAGATGAAATCATAAAACACTGATCAATTAATACTTATTATATGAACTTCTAGACAGTATATAAATGTATACCAACCTTACTGTACCTTGTTACACCCATACTTCAAACGTGTGTACGGTTACACCCTTATATGAACTTATTGTCCTGCTCAGCTAGCGGAGGCAATCTCATGTGATTACCAATTTTAAGCACATGTCAACGCAGTCAGTCCTTGGATGGGTGACCGAAAAGTGGCATTCCATTTTGGGCGCTTCCGTGGTTCGGATGACTCGGTAAATTGTAGGTCGCGGCTAGTATGGCAGTCGCTAAGCCATGTCCGAGGCCCGTGGCTTGATAAACTCTCGACACCAGAGATGGCCATCATTTGACAAGAGAACTGTCCTTTTAGAGCTAGTATGTTATATCGTTGTTCTATGTGGCAGCCACGTCCCGGGCTACCGGCCGCCGCCGCACGCGCCGTTGGACTACACGTACGTGCGGCCGCACCACATCCCCGCGCTCAACAACCTGTGCGCGCAGCTCTTCTGGCCCGGCATCGACTGTGAGTGCCATCACATAATATTGTCCTATCGTTACAACTCAACCAAGTTCAGAGCACCTCGGTCACTCTAAATGTAACCCATCTTCTTGATGATAAGCTGATCTTTTGACTGTACCTAATAAGAGTCTAGCGTTTAAATTTAAAAAAAAATAAAAACTAGCTAAAGCTATTGTATTCAAATAAATATATTCTAATAAATAAAGTAATTATTGTATTCAAAATTATTAACATTCATTCTGTACAACTACAACAAAATATAATTTAAAGTGGATGTTTACCAATTAAGTACATTAATGAATTAAACTTACACCACAAATAACATAATTAAAACAAAAAGCTATAGCTAAAATGTTATGAAATATATGTGTGTGTAGTGACGGAGGCGCTGCAGTACCCGGAGCACAGCTGCGTGGCCTCCTACGGCCGGCTGGCGGTGGGGTGCGCCTTCCTGGTCCCCGACGCGGGACACAACGAGGCGTACATCTCCTTCATCGCCACGCGGCCGGGCTGGCGCCGCGCCGGGCTCGCCAGCTTCATGCTCTACCATCTGCTGCAGGTATGAGACTATGTTCTAGAATATATGTCAGGCTCCACTCTAGTGGAATCAGGTTAAAAAATAGCCTATGTCACTCTCAGGACCCTAAACCATCATCCTAAAATTGTGATGCTCTTTTACTATAACTATTTGTTAAAATGCTAACTTATAACAGACCAAACATACTTTTGCTTCTATAAAATATGTAAAATGGTATGATTGCCTTTCATTTATTTTTTCTCTAATATTGTTACTAGTTTTCATAAAGAAAACACAAATATCAAAATCAATTTTAATTAATATTTTATCTATATTTCAGACATGTACAGGCAAGGATGTGACTCTGCATGTGTCCCCCACTAACCCAGCCATATTCATGTACCAGAAGTTTGGATTCAAGGTAATCAAACAACTCTTAAAAAGCTTTACACTTTATTTATGTAGGTTTACTTATAAATCCTTCATATATCAGGTAGTCATATATCTTCCTAGTTTTGTTGACATCTATTTTGACTATCCTTCTTGCATCAAGTAGTCTCAGAAAGCCCATCTTACTGTTCTGCATGATGAGCTGCTCCTTGATGTCTAAATAGTTCTCGGGCATCAATCTTAAGTTAGAGCATAACACCTTTTCTGACTCTGACAGTTTGTGGAAGCTGGGTAGATCTACAATGTCCAGCGGCATGGATGTGCGCTTGTACTTCAGCATGTTGTTAGTTGTCTTGGCAAACAGCTGACTCTGCTTCATTGGAGATTGGTTCTCAAACTTCTTGGACATGATGAGAGAGGCATGCTTCTGTTCCTTCAGAGTTAAATCATGCTCTGTCTTGAGCTGCTTGTGCAATCTAGCAGCGTGGAGAGTCTTGATGCCATTGCTGCGGTACACACACAGGCGAGATATCTTCTGCAGGAGCTCTACCTCCAGGTTCATAGACTCCAAAAAAGCATCAAACTGCATGCCCGTCATGAACTGCATGAATGTCAGCAGTTTTTCAACCTTAGGTCTTGTTAATGTGGTGTCGAAGGTTTGAATCCAGGACACTAGTTTGTTAGGCATTATGAGTCCATGCCGTTGGAGAATTTTGTACCTTCGTTTTCGCTCTTTAAGTCTAGTATTTAAAGCACTGACCAAAGATACCTTCAGAGCATCCATACATTCATCATCTTCATCATCTGAGTAGCCGTTTTCAAAGTTGAATAGACTCTCAGCATTGTGATCATAGCTGAACTCAAACTCAGATCTGTATGCATTGTATCCTGCAAGGTGCTGGTCTGTCATGCTGTTCCGAGGAGGGTTGCCATTCACATCTGTACTGTATAGATATGGAGTCACAATTTTAGGAAATAAAGACTGTTCAGTTTCTGGAAGCAACTTCAGCTCATCATATTGTACATTTTGAATGTAGTATTTTTTATAATGTTCCTGGCATTCTAGTTTACTGCGTGTGTGCACAGTTTTGGCGATTTCTTCCCAGTTTCCATACCCATATGTGGAGAGAGCAGAGAGCAGCTTGCATTCCTCCTTGGCGGACCAGTTGCAGTTGTCGAACAGCGGGAAGTCGTTGCGGCGCACGGCGTACTTGTGGTCGTTCCTGTGCTTGCTGGTCTCGCGGCCCGCCGCGAAACACCCCGTACAGATATTGATGTCGCACACGCAACATTCGATGTACGGCTCGTGAGCCACTTCCCCGCACAACTCGCATTTTGTTTGTAGAATATCGTTACTAGTGGTCATGTTCTTTGTTCGCAGGTCGAGGAACTAGTACAAGATTTCTACGAAAAATACTACGACATCGATTACAAAGGATGCCGGCACGCACTTTTCTTGAGACTAGCTCGATGAATAAATTAGTGAACTATATACATTTTGTTTTATTATATACACAATTATGGTATCAAAACACTGCTTTTTCCTTCTTCGCATAAAATATTATCATTATCAACAAAACAACCACAGAAACTACTCTGCGGTAAATATTTAAATGCATTGTCACTGCCAAATAATGAACAAAATGTCACTGTCATTCACTATGACGTAAAAAAATTTGAATCTGCAATGAAAACAAACTTTATTTTTGCAATAGAGAACAAATTTAAATTGCCATATAAATATTTTTTTAGTATTTATACGAGATTTTGTAAGGGTACCTTGTTTGTTATAATATAACTGCATAAAAAGTGAATTCAAATAATATTGAATATCCAAAATAATATTAATGACTTCTTCATTATTCATGATGTTAATTCAAAAGAGCACCTTGAAAACGTAAGCAATTAATTTTTAAACTAAAATTGATTTACAATGATGTAATAAATAACTAGCAAATTTAAAAGAAAAATCCGTATTGATTCTGTTACGTTGCAACAGAAATACATAATGTTAATGTGTTTATTTATAACAAATACATACTTTATTCTGAGTCAGTATTTACATATATACAAAAATTACTTGAACACACAGAAAAAAAAACTTACAAATAAACAGATATTTACAAAAAATAGTACTTACATATATTTTTTTATAAACTTTATTGAAAAAACTTTATTTAAAAATAGTTGCAACATACATTATTTTGAAGTATAGTATACAATATGCTACTTAAGTAACAATACATCGTCAAATTGAATTTATCACGTTTTAGTTTCAATAAAAATTTGTTAAGACGCAAGGCTAGCAGTGCAAGCACCCTAAATTTAGCTATTGGAGGTAAAACGAGTATAGATAAAATCATCTCAGTTAGTCTTTAGATTTAAAAGTTTCATTAAATAATACTTAAGTAGGTTATAGTCGGATGGCACGATTTAAATATTGAATAGTAGATCTACTATTAGGTGTTAGTTGTATTGTCACTGTTGTATTGCACGTCTATGGTTTCTTAAACGATGATAGTACATTTAAAGTATTTATCATAATATGTACTTATATAAAAACGGCATTTGAATCAAACTATAATATTGTATGTACTGATAATATTTATATCACAAAACCTAGCAACACTGGAAAGATCTCGTGAATGACGTGATCTCATTATTTCTAGAATTTTGAACACAGAAATTTATTGTTATCTCGTTCTAGCAAGTGTATTTTACCGACGATTTTGGTATCTTTTGTCTCTGTCTTTGAACTGGTGAAGGCCCTCGAATGTTCTAGACTTTTCAATGTATATATTTTGGCGCGACGAGCGCGCAACGTTTCATTCATTTGTGAAGTTGCTGACAGTGAAGTGTTGAGTTTTGTGGTGCGTGTAAATTTGGAATTTTTCGCTTTTTACTTATTTGGATTGTTGTTCCAGAATTATATTACTGGTGAGTTATCAATTGAAATAGCTACGATTTTATTAGCTCGCAAAATATACTTAATTTCGGTAATTTGTCCCGAATCTCTGTCAATTTCGTCCTCCGCTCCGCGCACATCTCCTAAAAAGGTAGCCGCGCAGTGGTGGTGAATAATGGGAATATTTATTTGGTTTCAGATTAAGGCGCCAAGATGGGAAAGGACTACTACAAAATATTAGGAATATCGAAAGGAGCGTCGGACGACGAAATAAAGAAAGCGTATCGGAAGCTCGCGCTGAAGTACCATCCGGACAAAAACAAGGCTGCGGGCGCCGAGGAAAGGTTCAAGGAAGTCGCTGAGGCGTACGAGGTGCTCTCCGACAAGAAGAAAAGAGAGATCTACGATGCACACGGCGAGGAAGGGCTGAAGAGCGGTATGGGCGGGCAGAACGGGCCCGGCATGGGTGGCCAGTCGTTCTCGTACACGTTCCACGGAGACCCACGGGCCACGTTCGCACAGTTCTTCGGCTCGGCGTCACCGTTCCAGGCGTTCTTCGACCTGAACGGCGGTGGTGGCGGCGGGAACACCATGTTCTTCGACCGCGACATGGACGTTGACATGGATCCCTTCGCCAACATGGGCATGGGCACGCGGTCAGCGGGCGGGCCCGGCGGCGCCTTCCGCTCGCACTCGTTCAACTTCCACGGCTCGCCCAATCGCAAGGACAAGACGCAGGACCCGCCCATCGAGCACGACCTGTATGTGTCGCTGGAGGACATCGCGCGAGGCTGCGTCAAGAAGATGAAGATCTCGCGCCGCGTCATTCAGCCCGACGGCACCGCCAAGAAAGAGGACAAGGTGCTCACCATCCATGTGAAGCCTGGTTGGAAGGCCGGCACCAAGATCACGTTCCAGAAGGAGGGCGACCAGGGACGCAACAAGATCCCCGCAGACATCGTGTTCATCATCAGAGACAAGTCACATCCACAGTTCAAGCGAGAGGGCAGCGACATCCGCTACACCGCCAAGATATCACTCAAACAGGTAAGCCAAAGGACTCTTTGACCTTGTTTTGAAAAGAAAATATTTTGTTGAAAAGCAAACACCTACTCAAAATGTAAACAAAAACAAAATGTCACAAAACATGTCCATTGTGTTTGTAAACTTGTAGAACTCTCTTGAGGCATGACTAATTGGTTTTTTCTCATGTTCTTTCCCTGAAGTTAATGTGAGCAAGATTCATAAGTTAGCACTTACTTAACTTGGAAAATTCTAGATGTTTGTAAGTCAACATAACATCAGACAAAGGTCATTGGCATAGAAGTGATCAATCAGTGACCTACTTAGAATTTGCATACTTAGCTGATAATTGAATCCTAGTTGTGAGTAAGATACTCTATATGCAATGCTCTAGATGCAATAAACATGTTTTGATTTGATAACCACATCTAACCAATGCTCTCTTTTTGTTGCAGGCTCTCTGTGGTACAATAATTGAAGTGCCCACCATGGCTGGAGAGAAGCTAACAGTGAACCTGCAAGGGGAAGTAGTGAAGCCTCACACAGTGAAGAGGTTCCCAGGCTATGGTCTGCCGTTCCCCAAGGAGCCAACTCGGAAAGGAGACCTGCTGGTGGCATTTGACATCAAGTTCCCAGACCGGTTATCATCAGGAGTGAAGGAGATCCTGATGGACACTCTCCCCAACTGAACAGACTGACTGAAGATCTCAGGAGTTAGTGTATATGTGGAGCAGTCTGGGTGCCTGTGTGCCCGCAGGCTCCCAGGCAGACTGCACTCTGCTCTGCATGCTCAAACCTAGTGGAACAGTCTCATGTACAGTGTAGGACTAAAGTACTGGTCTATGTTGCTGCCTAATGTTGGATGTGTTGCCCAAGTTTAGTGTATGATTTTGCAGATTTGTGTGCTCTGTGACAGTTCGTGTGCGTTTTAGTACATCGAACTAGTGGTTGTGATGCAAGTTCATGTTTAATTTAGTAATTTAATAAGTTGTAAATATTCCTTACCATGTAAATATGATCTTTACAGTGATTGTAAGTTTTAAGTTTCTTTGGTAGACTTTGTCACAGAATGTTCTTTAAAAATGACTTCTATTTAATTAATATTCTTAATGTGAAGGCATTCTGTGTGAGTTTGGAACTTGGAATTGGCAATTACAAGACTGGTACCTCGGGAGTGCAGTGCTGCTGTCTGCCTCGAGACAGTGGTAGTGTGGGGCCGAGGAAAGTAAACTCATTGTATTTTAGTTTAATGTAGATTAATGCAAGAGGCAATAACTTAACACTTATAATTGCTGTTAAAAGAATGACTAATTAATAAACAGACATTACAAGTAACTTATGTTTTTCTATTTAGTCCTCATTCTACCTGGCCAGTGATTTAGGTCATGTAATTTTAGATGTCAGAATTTTCATAGATTTTTCTCTGGATTACTAGGGAATAAATTAGGCATAATGAAGCGAATCAGAGTGGCGACAGCTGTGTTGTCAGGTAGTGGTCACGAGACACCAGACCTTGGGAAGCCATGTAGAGGTCTGCTGGGGGGCCACACATTCAGCGACACAAAACAGTGAATAAACAAGAATCAATGTTTTTTTTCTTACATGATATACTTGGCTTGCGCTAGACTACAACTTGCCTGATGTTAAGCAACGTTATAATCTACGATCTAGCGCGCTTGCCTAGAAGAAACCGGTTTACTCTCTTGTAAACAACAATAGAAAGTTTATTATGTAGGTTACCTATGCAGTTGAACCCAACTTAAAACTCATTTATTGTTCTAGTTTATTTCCTAGACCTATGACAACGAATTAGGTCAAACACGTATTGATAATGTTGTTGGTTTAGGTCGTCTTTACCAGTAACTTCGTGTAGCTTGCTTTATATACCCGCTACGCTTATGGAGTCCCCGCGGAGTGAGTGGCCCGCAAGACGAGCGAGCGGAGGCCGGCGTTTGACGTCACCGAGCAAAAATACACAGCTTCGCCCCCGCAACCACGCTGGAGAAATGTGAGATTATTTCACAGATTATCATAGTAGTAATACATACTTATACGATATTCTTTGGATTGGATTCTTTGTAATAATTACTTACCCTGAATCGAAAGTTGTATTCTGTGTGGAAAGTAGAAATTATTTGTTAAGGGGAGGTAAAACAGGTAGTACCTATGTAGCGTAAATTTACGCTGAGAAAATTTTACGTAGGTACCTACGAAGGGTAACAACAAGAATATTAAATTTAGTGTAAAAGCTACAAATATAATAAAATATGAAACAACCTTTACTAATTGATATTTTTATCTTACTCCACCTACTTTTCAGTAGTACTGAAAAGTTTCAGTGTTTTCAGTAGTATGTAGTAGGTAAGTCGGTACGACGGTGTAATCAAGACTATTCACGACCTACAAACAGATTTAATCCTCAATTTCTAAAATAATCTTTGTGAGTTTAGCACCAGAAACATTAGGTAATTAAGTATCGTATAATTTACGAACCTTTTTAATTGAATTACTTGCTTATTCTCAAAATTCCTTATACCTGTTACGGTTAGCGAGCTATATATAGGTACCCTAACACATTCAGGTCAAATAGCACAGGAACATGACAGGAACTATAATTTACCTACGTGTTGGTTGAGGTCATCGTACTATAGGTAGATTTAATTAGCTAAGTGGGAAGGTGTGGGCCGCTCTACTTTCTTCTCTTCTATGTAGCTGGTGGCGTGATCTATGTTGATATGTATATTATGCTATAATTTAACTGCTGTCGCTACTGTATTATCTTTATGTATATGTTTTGTATTGCTGGTAAATAGGTATATGTCTGATATCAATAAAATCTAAATTTTTGTACTTACCTAAACTTAAACAAAAACTTGTATACTACAAACATTGTATAAATTCTTGTATGCACATTGTAGGTATATCATTGTAATATATCATAAAGAATATTCTTAAATGGTTCTCAATATCATGTACTATCACATCACTTTTTTGTAACTATTCCATAATGAGTAATAGAAATAAATTATTTTTCATTTTTCATATGTTTTGTATTAGGTAGGTACATATATTTTAACACTATATATTAGTTTATGTTTGTACCTATTTAGTGTAATATTTATTAGGATGTAAGTCTGTCTTTATGTTTATGCACATTATAATTATTTTTGTGTATATTATTTATCCTATCGCATCTATTTCTGTTCCACGTCACACCACGTCCTTTATAATCCTTTATTTATTCCTCTCCATCCAATGGTTGCCTGGAAGAGATTGCTTTTAGCAATAAGGCCGCCACTTGTGGCACTAGAGTACCTAGTTTACGTAATTAAGTATCGTATAATTTACGAACCTTTTTAATTGAATTACTTGCTTATTCTCAAAATTCCTTATACCTGTTACGGTTAGCGAGCTATATATAGGTACCCTAACACATTCAGGTCAAATAGCACAGGAACATGACAGGAACTATAATTTACCTACGTGTTGGTTGAGGTCATCGTACTATAGGTAGATTTAATTAGCTAAGTGGGAAGGTGTGGGCCGCTCTACTTTCTTCTCTTCTATGTAGCTGGTGGCGTGATCTATGTTGATATGTATATTATGCTATAATTTAACTGCTGTCGCTACTGTATTATCTTTATGTATATGTTTTGTATTGCTGGTAAATAGGTATATGTCTGATATCAATAAAATCTAAATTTTTGTACTTACCTAAACTTAAACAAAAACTTGTATACTACAAACATTGTATAAATTCTTGTATGCACATTGTAGGTATATCATTGTAATATATCATAAAGAATATTCTTAAATGGTTCTCAATATCATGTACTATCACATCACTTTTTTGTAACTATTCCATAATGAGTAATAGAAATAAATTATTTTTCATTTTTCATATGTTTTGTATTAGGTAGGTACATATATTTTAACACTATATATTAGTTTATGTTTGTACCTATTTAGTGTAATATTTATTAGGATGTAAGTCTGTCTTTATGTTTATGCACATTATAATTATTTTTGTGTATATTATTTATCCTATCGCATCTATTTCTGTTCCACGTCACACCACGTCCTTTATAATCCTTTATTTATTCCTCTCCATCCAATGGTTGCCTGGAAGAGATTGCTTTTAGCAATAAGGCCGCCACTTGTGGCACTAGAGTACCTAGTTTACGTAGGTAAGTAATTTTATTAATTTTGTTTTATATGTGTGTGACAATAAAGAATTATCTATCCTATCTATCTAATTGTGCCATAAAATTATCAACGATGTCGGTATACCAAATACTTACTTACTGTAGATACATACATACAAAGAAATGTCTTTAGTTAGGAAAACGTACTGTACTTACTTATCTATTTTCTTGTATTCTAAGTTCGCCGAAACATGAATTATTTACCTCAAATTTGTTAAACAGATCCATAATGTTTACAGGAAATCCTATATGAACCGCTTGCCGGTCGTCATCCGAGTTCGAGTGAATCGAGGTCAGAGGCATCGAACCCGAATCAGACGTCTTGGGTAGACAGCAAGCAGTAGGGCAGGACATTTAGTGGGATTTTTTTGAAGTAAGTAAGTAGGTGCTTCTATTTTGGTTGTTTTTGGATTTTAGAGTATTTTTTATAAAAAGGAATGCTTTTCTGTATGTAGCCATTTTATATAAAATATTTATTTGTATAAAATAATCGACTGATTTCAATACAGCTATTTTATTATGTTCTCCAAAACTTGCTGGAGCTCCAGGAAAACAATCAACCTTTGTTCGAAACTGTTTGAAATTCTCATATTTGAAATGCCTTACCATGTTGGTTACAAATAATTTCATTCCATTGTTAAAGATAAGTCATAACAAAAGAGAGCGGAGTCCCTAAGAGCCTTGAGGTCGCGGAAGTCCGGATTCTCCAAGGAAACAGGGAGTTGGCAACTGGTAACACTGACGCACCCAGACGACCTTCCCTGTTTTATTGACTATCCGTCATATTAAAATAACTGAACAAAAATAAATATGTACTTAAATTGATTCTACCGTTATTTTACAATTATTACGGCAAAGTTTGTGATACTATTAACGAAAAACCAGCCAAAAGCCATTCAAGGCTAATATAATAAAGACATGATTGAGTAAAGTGATAACGCTGATGCGACAAACATGATTCCGTGTCGTTTTCATAGATTATCTAATAGTTTCATAAGGCATAGAGCTGAAACAGTTTTCCGGTCGTTATTTCCTAGTATCGTTCATTACATAACTATAAGTAGTACCTACCTACTATTATCGATGTTACAGCTGGAATAGTCTCCACGAACACGTGTTTTTGTTTCGCAAAAAATATATAATTTGTTCAAATATGGGCTTAAATTAAAGGCTTTTAGGTCTGTTTTGTAGTGGCTTGCTAATGTTGAGTAACAGTATTGTGGATCGAATAGTCGAGAGCATCCGAGAGCCCCCGACTACGCTCGGGTGCCTTCGAGACTGCGACCGCTGCGACGTGTAAAGCGAGCCGAGGGGTAAACATGACAGACCGGTCCGCGACTGCATTGTTGTGTTGCCCGTTGCTTACTACAAAATTACCTAACATTCATGCGATTGTTGTGTCTGCGATTTTTTAATCAATCTACCTCTTCATTGCTTTCGGTTTAGTGCAAAAATTATAACAAATTGGTACCAGAGCACAAGGGCAACAGGCAGCTTATTTGTTTATATAATTTCTTATACTATTCTGTGGTGGTAAAGATGGATATGGTGCTTTTTTATTGGGCCTCTATGTTTTTTAGGTACGTACGAGAAAATATCTACTTAATGCCGAACCAGAATGTGGCATAGGTATTATGAATTTCAAAGTAACAACAACCTACCTACTGATTTTGGAATGAATTCAATATTTTATGATTCGGAAAAAATGTTTTTAGACACAATACTCAGGAGCTTTACTGCACAGCGCATCGTATGCAGTAGACGCACGTAGAACATTCTAGATCAGCTGTTCTACTAGTTGGTAAACATCGTAAACTGGTCACACACATAATATCTCGACACGTGCGCCGTGCTGTCACGTGTAGGGGAAACGTGACGCCCGACCACGCCATGGGACCGCTTTCTGCATTGATTGCTGCTAACCGACCGAGTTCAGGAACTACCAACTTAACGTCTAGTTCTTAATGACTAGAGCCGTTTAAACTGGTCGGGTTTTTAGAATCGGGTCAATACTTACTGCTGTAGTGCATACCTAGGTATAATTACTCACATACCTACCTAGGTAGTTTCTTTGTCAAATTATCTTATCCTACTAGCTTGCTTCGTTATCATTATAGCCACAAACAAAATTCAAAAGATAATACTCAAACCACTCAAACCAAAATAACATTCAGCAGTTGTTGTGTCAATAAATACATGTTTATTCAAAAACAATAAAGCTTCTTGAATGTGTTGGAACGTTAGCGCCGCTCTGCGTCCCGGTCGTTTGCTGAGTCCCACACAGTTTTTATTCAGATTCGTTGCCAATGTCGATAAGTATGTACCTATGCCAAAACTGTAATGCATTTGCATTTTATGATTTCTAAATTTAGCTAAATGTGGTGAGAGTAGCGCTTGTTTCTATAAAAAAAAAAACAAGCAGGTTTTACTACGACTACGACTATGGCCACAACAGCAGAAATCAGGGCTGACAAATTATTTATTTGGTTTGGTTTTGGCAATTAAAATAGGTACCTATTGCTCCAAAGTTTTTCTAGAACATGTCAAACATCTGTCCATATTGTTAGGTACCTAATCAGATTATAGAATGGTTGTAGAGCAAGTGACGTAGAGTTTCATCATTCTAGAAGTGGCAGCCAGTGGTCGGTCACTGGTCAGTGTGAAGGGGCATTGGCTAGCATTGGCCTCAGATGTACGAGGCACAGCATTGTGACGTAGACCGTGACTGGACGATGTACATATCTTGTTTTAGAAAGTTTATTTCAATAGTTTATTAATGACTCTGACTAGACGCCATTACATTAAAAATGTTCCATTGAGTAAGTACATTACTGAGCTGTCATATTAATTAAACTAATGTAGGTATAAGCTTTTTGTTAATTCTCCAATTAAATAGAAAAATAAGTAAGCATTGAATAGGTAAGCAAGTACCTGAACTACAATATTAAGTTACCTATTTAACGAAATTAAATATTAAGAAAATAAGTTTCCCAGAACTTGTCGGCTGAAACTTCACAACCATTTGGTTGATCTGTCTTGCTGTAAAATTTACGATTACCTAGGTATTTATATCTTTTATTCTCCTCTGTAGGTACCTAATGGTATGGTATTCTAATAGACTAGGTACCTACTTACTCAATAAGGTCAAAGTCACCAGCATCGTCCATCATGCAGACGTAGCATTACCCAACCACGAGAAGAGCTTGGCATTGCCCTTGAATGCATCATAAAGTTGGATAAATATACGTTATACAAACTAATACCTATTCTATAATTATTATTGGTGTGTATTATCATAACAGATTCCTTTATAGCTGCACGTGGGAAGCAATGACATAATAGTTTGAACATAATTTAGCATTCCGTCCTAGCTGCCTGTCTAGATGCAGAATATAGACTCGTGCCAAGATGCAGACGAACTATAACAATATGGTGAGGGTGATATTGTGACTGGTATTCAGGCACGTATCGTTTTTATATTTTTTTCAATAAATATGTAAACGTGAGAGTGACAATATATATGAGATACCTGGATATGGTATGGATATCAAGTATTCCGTCAGTCACTACGTTTTGATCTTTTGATTAATGTTAGAAATGATTTGATTTGTAATACAGAGATGGTATACTATGTATTATAATGTTGGTGCTTTTAAATGAGCGTCGATTTATATACCACATAGAGTTCCTCATAAATGATTTAAATAGCACGTAATTAAAGCAAGGCATCAAATTCACACATGAGTATTTTTATTTACTTTCACTTGTGGTGACTTTCAGAGAATATTGTAACTTTATACTTAGTAGGTACGAGTACGAGCACACTCACGACGTTTCCTGGCAAAGATTTCTCTTACGCACATTTTTGCACACAATAGTGCTTTGATGCCATACCTATTACCTATTTGTGTCAAAATTACGTCAGTCTATTCCAAACCGAGAGAGCCCAAGGTCCTAACTCAGACCATGAGCTCAGGATACTAACAGATCCTGACATCAGCTATATGGACAGTCTTAATATATGTAGGTACTTACCTAAAACAAACGTTATTGAAAAGACTCTAGAGCTGTGAACAGAAAGCTTAAATTTGGTTGTCACAGTCATACCTATCAACATCATATTTTGCAAGTAAATAAGAATTGGGTGCTGCACAAAATATTTATCTGCCTACGATTTTTACGACTTTGATTTGGAAACTTGCATTGTTTAATCACGAGTTTGCTGTCAATATGAAACTTTAATATTCATTACCAATAAGTCTGTATACCTACACTTCCATGCTAATCATAAATCGTTATCCTTTAATTTGAGTCTTTTGTAGTTCTTATTTAGCTCTCCATAGAGTTGAAATTAGTCTAGCAAGGAGTTTGCAAGTCCATACATTGGCAGGACAGCGGTCGCAAGGCCGTCGGCCTCCTACATGGGACACAATGTTCGTTGACTCATAATATGCCTCATGTTCATAACTGTCTGTAGTGACAGTAATAGACCTAGTTATTAAATTAGATCCGTTTTTTGGGTCACACATGGTTCTAGGAAATATATTTTTCCTTTGAATAGAGGAGCTTTCACTAAACATTACACTATATCTATACTAATATTATAAAGCTGAAAAGCTTGTTTGTTTATTTGAACGCGCTAATCTCAGGAACTACTTACTGGTGCGAATTGAAAAATTATTTTTGTGTTTAATAGACCATTTATTGAGGAAGGCTTTAGGCTATATAACATCACGCTGCAACTAATAGGAGCGAAGAAATAATGGAAAATGTGGAAAAAACGGGGAAAATTATTCATCTTTGAGGGCTTCCGTTGCATGCGCTGCGAAAACGGTTCAAGATATCACAAAAATATGTATGAAAGAATTATTTCTCTTAAAATAATCTAACAAAATGTCCCCAACAATATATGTCTATCTTTTCAGGTTAACTCACTAGAACCGTTTTTATGGTAATAAATATTCCACGCGGACGAAGTCGCTGGCACCAGCTAGTAAATAATAAAATTGAAATGATATAGTTCGTCAGATGAAAATGCCATATTCTTCTCCAACAAATTTTGGTTACAATCGCGGATATCATGTTTTATTAGCTGCAGTAATTTAAATATTAGTCATAAGATTTTGGATGCGTTATATTACTCACCGTAAATTTGCATTAGGCAAACCTACCCTTAACAAATTACGCTTGAGTAGAGTACGGCATGATGTATAAGAAAACGAATACTTTTTAATCAAATTTGTTTAATAACACACATTTTTAATGCATCTGAGTGTAAACAATATAATATTACTTAATAGAAAAACATTTTTAAACGGAACAAAGAAAGAAAGAAAGATAACCATTTTTATGTCAATTTAACAAGAATAATAACCAAAATATCCAAGATATATAGATAAAATACGAAAGGTTTTGTTTCGTAAAATAAGATTGTGACGTGGATTACAATGATTAACAATATTATTTACAAAAATACAAAATAATAACAACTAAAAGAAGCACAGGAAACTACCTATTATGATTCAACGCCTTATATTTATTAAAAACTCGCTTATAAATTTGCATCAACAAAAATTGATTCAAATTTATAAGTAAGTAATAGTTCTAATGGTACAGCTACTTACATCAATGTTATAGATATTGCACTTACTAAAATATGGCAAGCATTTTGGCTGTAGTGTAGTCCATCATTAACTTACTCACATACTGTCCTAAACCTATCTACATAAACGAGGTTTTAAAGTTTCATAGGGAACAGTCAGACATCTGCAGAAATACTTTATGGTAGGCAAGAATCTTACCTACCAATAATATCCAGTCTGATGTATTAAGTTTTCCAAAATAATAGCAAAATCTTTCACACTACAGGATCGAACATTGGTGTCACGCTTTGAGAGGAGTATTTAACTATAATATAGGTACTTATGGTCCGAAATTGCATATTTTTTTAGTCACAGAATACATAGTTCGGTAGATATTATGTTGCTACTATAAATTGTACCCATTGCATGGTATTAGGGTGCAAATTAAGCACAAATGTTTCTTACTTAAACTAGTTCCAGATAATGCCTCGTTCTTGAGAAACCTAAATAACTATTTATAAGGCACTTCTTGGCATAAAATGTTAGTTGTGCCAATATTTCATGATTATTAAATGTTTAATAGAGAAACCTTATTTTGATATCGCTACTTATTAGATGTACCTACTCGAAATTAAACAAAGAGCAAAGAAGCAAATATCATTTGCTATGAAAACATAATCTAATATTTTCTAGCATTGGTGTTCATTGGTTTACACTTTCTTCCCTGATTTTCCTGGCTTGCCTGGTTTGGATCCTGGTTTGTAGGCCGGCTTGGAACCTGGTTTCCCAGGATTGACAGGTTTGGGGATGGCAGCAGCAGGGTCAGTCCAGGAGGTGAAGTCAGGTTGGGGGAGCTCCTTGCAGTCCACGAGGGGGTTGGTTGCGCTCAGGGCTTCCATGACGCGAGGCTGTGCTTGGTCGAGGAGAGCCTCGTTGGCACAAATCACTCCAGCTAAAGTTGTCTTGCGAATCTCAGCTAGTTGTTCTGGAAATGGAAAGGAGTTAATATTAAATAAGTATTTTAGTATTATTTTCTTTAGGCGTTTGAACTGATTCTTTTAAAAACCTTGAGGCAGCAGCTTAAGCTTACCCATAGTTGCTAACAATTTTTTATTAGGAGTTTCATTTTGATTATTTTAAGTAAGAGAGTACTGTAATATATTACCAATTCTAAGTTTGCGTATAGGTAATTCATTGATTAATATTAATTTATTAAAATTCATTTTGTAACTCACCGACAGTAAACCCGACGGTCTCATCATCGGTCTCGTACCAGAAGCGGTCCCCGACCTTGAGTCGCAGGAACTGGTCTGCAATGAGGCAGGTGAGCGTGGGGCCGAGCAGCCGGCCCTTGGGGTCCTCCGCCAGCGCACCCGTGTACAGGTCGATGTCGTCTACTCTCCTGGAAGCAAAGTATGGTAAATTTAATCAAATATACCAGTTATGGATGGGGAAGACCTAGGTTTAGTCAACGTTACTTACTAATACTACCTAGTATTACTAGCAAACAAGAAAGTTGAAATGTCAACGTCCGTGCTAGCAAATAAGACTTAGTATCTTCTAAGCCGGTTATCCTTACAATTTTTACGCCATTGCTCGGCCCGTGCGAGGCTCAATCTGCAACTTAGTTTAGTTAGGTATGTAATACTACTTTCACAACTACTTTTCTCTTTCTGTCAACTAAATTTCCGCTAAATAGTACTCACTTGAAGATAGTCTGTATCCTCTGCAGCGACGAGGCGTCGAAGATCTTGACGAGATCAGTAAAGTTGCGTGGTCGTGCCATACCACAGTGCTCTCTCCACTGCGGGTAAGGAGGCAGGCCGTGGTCTCGACCTCGCTGGATGTTCAGAGAGACCAGGTCGAGACCACACGGGCCGGCTGGCTTGGTGGCGTTGGAGGACGTGGCGGTCTGAGGGTTCTCGAACATGTGATTGGACAGCTGAAACATTCAAGATGATGGATTTGAGCAACAGCTGTAGAATACTTAACTATCTTTCCAGACCAAAAAAGTTCAGATATTATTTTATTGCAAGAATTGGTTTTAAATTATTTTTACACTAAACAGTCAGTTATTTGATCGCTAGTTCACAACGAAAGCCACCTGCACAGGTACACTGTGGCCAAAGAAGGTGTACTTGAATTAATTTGACTGGCTCCCAAACGAAACTGCCGGGAAACGAGTGGAAGTTATACCTCAGTAGTGACATGCAGGTCTGCGCTGTGCACTACAGTCTGCATGGCGGAGCGGATGGAGTCCTTGGTTCCCTTGGCAGTGTACAGCGCGTAGGGGTTGAACAACATCTGGTGGAGCTGCATGTAGTTGATGGTGCCGTTGTTCACGTCTGCACTGTGCATCAGACCCTAGGGAAACGTAAAATATCTAGTAAGTTCGGGTTGTAGTAAGTTTCTAGTAGATTAGAGAAACAAAACATTTTTTTATGGTTTCTACAAATGTGCCTTGGTCACTTGGTTCACTTACCGGCAGCAGTGTGTGTGCGAACCTGAAGACAGCAGCAGAGAAGTGGTTGGCGATGGAGGGGTCCACTGTAGGATCATACACACTGGACTTGCCAGTGTCCTGCAGGGTCAGGTTCAGTGCCCACATCACGTCCGTGCCTGGGGAATAATCATGTCAAAAAGTTATGAAATGGCGTAACTTGGCCATACTCATATTCTATAAAATATTACTTACGTACATATTGTAAACAGTTTTCCATCAATATCAATAGTCCGTATCTTAAAGTTAAAGTTGACATTGTAACCTTGTAAAATTTTAGTAAAACCATTAAGTTTTACTAAAATTTTACAAGGTTACAATACATTACAATAAATTAATTCTACTAAACGGTTTTCACTCACGTGTAAATCGCGTAAGTTGTTTACGCGTTTCGGATAATATATTGATAAAATGTCTCACGAAAGTTTTAATATTAAAAATTAATTCTATTTGACAAGATATTGTAATTTGTGTAGCGTATCCTATGAAATAAGTATGTTGCAACTTTACAGCTTCAATAAACATTCTTTACCTTTTTATCTTTATTTATCTTACGATGACTAATTCAAATGGAACCCAGCATTTTGACTAATTACCATGCATAGAAAAATCAAAAACAGAACTTCAAGGAAGTGGGTGAAATACTAGATCGCAGATCTAGTATTTTACCTGCCATGTTTACATAAGCCATAAGTCTCGACTCATTTGAAAATCGTCTTATGAAATCCGCTTCTCTTCAATGTACAATGCTGCTGCTTTATACTAACAATATTAATCTTCTATCCTCACCAAGTATAGCAGGCAGGAACTCTGCATACGTGATGTGCTGCATCTGTGCCCCCACCGCCCTGCGCGCCTCCTCGTACACGGTCTCGTCGTCCCAGAGTGGGTTGAGCTTCCGCAGCAGTGTGGCGAGGCGGTTGTGCTGTCGCGCCCAGATCAGGTGCATCGTGGTCAGATGCAGGTTCTCGTTGGCGCGGTCGTCTCCTGGACATGGGACAATAGAATCTTAAATATATTTGATAGCCGGGTAATAAATGGTCGGAGTTCTAAAACCCTAGGAACTGAAGCATCATTAACTTAATGTTAAATGAATATTAAATAGTTGGATGATAGTTATTAATGTTTAGGCGTGTATTATTAACGAAACGAAAGTAAATGTATAGTAGCAAACGAAACTTGAAACCTATCAAAGTTAAATCAGTTACAATCTGTAGCAGAACCGACTAAGTTCTAAAATAAGGCGCCTCTAGTACGTGTGAACACTGTGAACCGTTTGTAATAATTATTTCAATAACTTTCAAAGCATAGGTAGGTAAGTGTTATGTTTAGCTTTTGTTTTAGCAGTTTTAAAGCAAAGAAACAGGCAGATATATCATGTTGGAATACCATACCAGATTCAAAGCAGTATCGTCCGAGCGCGTTCATCTCGACAGTGTTGCAGCCGTCGTTGGGGTCAGTGGAGGGAGGCAGCAACGTGCGGGAACCTATCTTCAACATGCGGAGCTGACCACCCACGTCCAGTAGGCGGGCCACCTGGGAATGATAAACAATTTTATTTCAGAGTACTGAAATCAATTAGGTTCCTTCCTATTGGGTTTTGAAATGCTATTTTAGATGTGTGTGTGTTGAAGGTATCAGCAATAAACTCTTAAGTCCGAAATTATCGTGAAGGGTTATGAGAGGGAGGGTTTATTTTCGATTTTATATTTACACTATTTTAATATAATTTATACCTTGCTCTCACTGTTGCTGTACACGGTGGAGCCATCGATGTAAGCGGTGGCCTGGTTCAACTGCTCGCGGGGACCTGGGGACATAAAAACTCCAATAAAACGGGTAAACTCGAAACCACTCGATGATTAAACCAACACTAAGAAAAGCTGCTTCTTTTGAGATCGATGAGAACTAGTAGAGCAAGGCAGACATCGCATCGCCTGGTCCTGATTGATGGCGACAAAGACTTGACACGCAAATCCGTGTGTTGATTATTTTGTACAACACAACAACGTTACAATTGTGTTATTTTATCTAAACCTTGTAGATAAATAAACAAAGTTGATAATAAAAAACAAGCTCTACCAAAATGGCAAGTAGGTGCAGGTGCAGAGCGCACGAACTCCATGCAGGTGATGTTGTAGTCCTGGTAGAAGGGGTCCTCCTCGTCCAGCTGCACGGGGAAGCACTCCGGGTGCGGCGGCTGAGCGGGGTCGCAGCACGAGAGGGCGGAGCTGTTCGCACCTGAAATATGTATAGGAAGGTGTAAGAAACCTGGTTTTTGATTTGAGTAAGGGTATAGACATGGACATATAAACATATAGACATCAGGCAGGCTGTAGTCAAACGTAAACCTATCCCACGTAAAAAACAAAAAAAAAACCTTTTGGATGTAAACAGTGATTGCTCTTAAAATATTGTAGGCGTTATTTTCTTATAACGTAGCTCATAATAATCTGTAGTCGGTAAATTCGTAAAACATAACATTCTTGTTATCATCAGCCATAAAACCTACTGTAGGACAGCTAGCTATAGTTTAGTAGGATGTTTAGTAGCGTTGGCTTATGGCAACGCCTGTTCTGCGCAGGTCTATCTCATGTCTTCAAATAAGTCTTGTCATCTTCTACGTATGAGATTTGCTAACTCTAGTGCCGAATTTTTTCAATCGGCCCTTTGAACCTTCGACATGGTCCGATTGTTGTAGGTATTACTAATTTAACATCGATCAAGTACCCTTGCTAAGCGCGGTGGCGGTGATGTCGTGGTCGAGGAACTGCCCCCAGACCGCCAGCATGACTGTGAACATAGAGTCGTGCGCGTAGCTGGGGCGGTGCACGGTCACGGACACGTCGCGCGCGCTCGGCAGCGCAGAGCCGTCTGCGGCGCGGCGGGGCGCGCTGATACCTGTAATGTGGAAGGTAAGGGGTCATAGCATAGAGAATAACGAAAAAAAGTTAGGTCCCACAGGGTGCACTTGCGTTGTTTCGGGATAATCAGTACCCTATCATGGTGACCCGTTACTCCCTTTCGGCGTGCAAGAGGAACAAAAAGACTAACAAAACAACAAACGCAATTTCGCTTTTATGTAACAGATATAATATTGTGACTCAGAACACATATGCAGATACAAACGTGTTTATGTAAAATTGCCGCTCAAAAAAGAAATGACCTAAAAAAATGCAAAAATGCAAATTAGCCTAGACTAATTAAGAACCCGGACACAGCAACAAAATGTCATTTGGACAGCAACAAGTAGGAGCTTTTGAAATATTTTGACTTGATATTATTATTCCGAAGTTGATCTCCGACCGGCCTGGCGGCCTTGTAAGAAGTTCAATGCATTAGAATTTATAATAACTAAACTTGCTGTACATTTTGGAACTAAAGCAATCAGCCGCGACTACGAGCAAAAAATCAAAATCCTGTTAGGCCAGTTTTTTCTTTCAAAACCACATGGTTAAATTATTTTTTTTGGAAAATTTTGAATTCATATTAGTCTTTCAACTGCGGTATTATAATGTGACAGATATTCATTATATTTTATTATGTATAATTAATGTGGTAAAGCTTTATGGTACAAAATATGATACTTTTCTAAAAGTCTTCTAACGTTGTGGGTCACTAGATTGCGGCTTATTACAGCAAAGTTATTGTAAGAGTAACAAAACTAAACACGTAAATAATTTCTTATGGAGATGTTAAATCCTGACTGCTTCTGATGCTTTTTTATTAATTAAGTATCTCATAGATTGCAAGATCAAAAGAGAGCTTTCAGCAACAAGGCCGTCATTTGTGGCCCTACATTTTTTATGTGTTTTGTATTGAATTTGTGTGTGTGTGTGTTAGTGTTCAATAAATTGTAAATACATACGAGTATATCTTGTTTAAATTTCTGACTGAAAGAGATGAGAATTAGATTAGCTGCATCATGGGCACTCAACACTGGACGACAGTCATCAATCCATCAATGTCCGTTTTTTGCACCAATAGGCTCTGGTCAAAATAAGTTTTTGTCACAGTTTCTTTTGATACCAAAAATTCAGATACAATAGTTTCATATTCCGCATAATGTTTATGTTATTATGTACTCGTATGTGCCATCAAATAATTCAGTCAACATTTTATAGGCCAGGGTAATTTAGAAGCTTAATTAAAGTACGTAATAAATTATTCAAATCGGGGAGGTGTTTCCCACGATTGGTGTTTTCAAAATTATTATCTATTTTTGAGTTTTATATTAAGTATAGGTAGCCTATCTAACCTTACCTACTTCTTCTACGTCTAACAGTTCAAATTTAACTAACTAATCTTCCTAAAGTTCAGTTTCGAGTCTCAGATTCCAAGTTCTTTAGACCCACACATCGAGCTTAGGTTCTTCTATAATTTTGCGTATTGCGTAGTTAATAGTTTTGGCACTGTCTGCCTGCCTACTTGTTCCCCGTGAATTAATCTAGCGAACCAACAATGAATCGGTCACCATTCACCACTATCGCTTACCACTATATAGGATAATTGTGCAAATCCAATTCGATATATTTTTTAAGGTATAAAATGTAGTATCAACTCACCGTCTGCATAGGTGGCAGGCAGCACGCGGCGGAAGGGCGTGTTGGAGACGCCCCACAGCAGCGGGTGCTCCAGGTTGTTGCAGGTGCCGTCCTGGGAGCGGTACTTGGAGAGGGCGCAGGCCGGGGGCGAGGGGCTGCAGTACGGGGGCTCCAGGAACGAGCCGTTGGTTGGAGGCCCGATACCCACGCCGCCTGCACGGTCTGTGATGTCGGCGCTGCAAGTGGATAAGTAAAAGTTAAGTTTTGTGCTTTTTTGCAGTGCTTTTCTAATGGGCCATCAACAGCTGAATGGCTCAATTAATTTGTCCTCGACTAACTTGTGTCAAGGGAAAGATTTCTGACCATATCACTTATCCTGGGACAAATGTAATCCTAAGAGAGCTCTGAAGATATTCTATTGTGTAGGTACCTATAAAGAGTTTTCCTTCTTCTGGTGGCATATTAATATCGACCACTAATTTAATTGATGACAAAGTTTCAAATACATGATATGAAGGAAGTTAATCCGGCCGTTCCCCTTCCTAATCCAAAGCCTTATTAGCTAACTACTGACACGTGACAAGCACTCTCTCGTGCAACCTTACATGGATACAATGTAAGTATGTACATAATATAGCAAATACTCAACTCAGGTTACGAAGGTAAAAGCCGTAAACTATGAGCAATATCATCAAACGAAATTTAAAAAGCAAACTTTTTTCTGTGGGCAGTGTCTTTATTGTGAAAAATAGGAAAGGAAATTTAAATATCCTACCACAGACCACAAAATAAAAATAACACTAATTCAACTCCATAATTAAATGTTTGATGCCTACAGCAACAAAAGCTCTTCTTAGTCAATAGCATTATGATAGGTAGGTACTATTAGTTTTTCTGAGCTACAAATATGATAGGTAAAATATCTGATAACAATATCGCCACCGAATTCTTACAATACGTCAAACAATCGATACCAATTAGGATACCTACTGGCTAATATTTCGGAGTGCGGTCGCGGTGCGAAGCCAAACTAGCGCGGGTCGAGTGTCGTGGTCGGCAGGAGGGATCGAGTTACCTATCACATCACTAGCTGGCTAGTAATTATATATATATATGTATACCTAAACTGTCGCTCCTAGTGCAGCTAGTGTCAGGGCACAAGGGATGATGATTGGGAAGTCTGATCGGACGACGTACAGATAGATTTCACTATGGCAGGTGACTAAAAGCTGTTGAATAAATATTGCGAGTGACTAAAAAGCTCAGTCAAATGACTCGTCACAGTCGAAAATTTTATTCGAACGATAATATATCTATCAAATATTCAAACGATATGGAGGTGTTTTATGAAGGATAATGTCACACTTGATTACAACGCACCTTAGCTAGCAACAATGCAGTCTCGACTTTATGATTTCCTCGCATCTTACCTCGAAGAAATCAGTCTATCATATTTGGCAAATATTCTACATTTTCCATACAATCTTAAACTCTCGTTTTTATAAAAAAAAGTACTAATGTATGTATTTTGTGTCTCTGTGTGCGCTAGCTTTATCCGGTCGAGTACACCGACCTAGATCTTGACTGATGTCTGGATAGAAACTTCAAGGAAATACAGTGTTGGCAGTGTCACCTAGAGTATTTATATTATATAACATAGGCAGGCATTAGCTGAGAAACTAACGTGACTGGATAGGTTTGGGAAGGGCATGAATTAGAAAGCTTTGTGTGCTACCAAATAAAATTTAGCATACCTACGCTTTATTTTGGAGCTTACCTCCTTCGATCAAAGCTTACCTCGGTCAACGTTTAAGTTTTGCGAATCATCGAGATTTCGAGCTAGGTTTAGTATATATTTGTAAGGTTCTATATATTTTAGAAAATACACTTTAAATTAAAATTGAGCATGTACCAACTGTACTGTGTATAGAATGGAGAACAATGCACACCACCAAATATACTTACAACAGCGTAGTCGTCCATCAGTTCTCATTGACCTTTCGTCATAGTGTCTATCAATCTAGACTTGCAAACTTGCATTGAATTGACTTGAATTGGGTTCATTGTGGTGGGTTTATGTCTGTCTGGGCGCTGAATGTCTATATTATCTATATTTTGTTCTAGGTAGGTACTTCAATCTTTATTTTTCACCTAATAATAATAACAATCCTGCTAGCCGTATTCGGCTACGGCTATTTCTCACCTAAAGCAGTAATATAACGCATCTGGTTCTTCTGGACTGAATATTGATCAAACCAGGTTTTAACAAAAAAAAATGGGTACAGAATCTGAACCTACTGTCGTTCAATAAACATAGGCTTACGAAAGACCTCTAACTATAGCAATGACCTACCGCAAAAACTAGTTTATGGTCGCTGACATTACATAACCCAGCCGAATTGAATTTCTTATCAACTTGTAGATAAGTCCAGCCTGTGGTTGTACCTCATCAATAAATATTTATTTATAAATCAATTAAGTGAATGCCTCACAGTTTTTGCATACTTCGTCTGATGACAATATTTTTTTAATCACTAAGCAATTAAGCTTTATTTTATTTGTTAGGGCCTATTTAGGGTCAATAAAATATGCTAATGCAAGCTCAATTAAAACCCGCATTTTTTCGGTTTTTGACTAGAGGGTGATGACTCAGGAATGTGCCCTTGCCACAAACGATATTACCTAAATCAGTGTTATTTGTCGTTTACTAATGTTCAAAACTACTGCTGAAAAAGTTCATCAGCTAAGATTAGATTGTAGCCTCATAGTAATATACTTTGTGATAAAAACATTTAGAAGTAAGAGAATCAAAATGTAAGTTCAATATTAGCTTAGAAGTTGTAACAAAATAACCATCAAAACAACCATATTAGATCATAAACAGTGTTCAGTAGTTCAGAGCACGTCCAGACAGTAATGGTAGCCAATTGAAGGGATCGTCGTCCGGATGTAGAGAGACTGAGATAAATTGACCGACGAAACTATGCAGGGTCTTGTTTAGATCATTCAAAGGCAAGGGGTCTTTGGTTTGGCACTAGGCATGTTAATATACCATATCCCTTGTATAAGATACATGCCAGTTTTCCTTCTACGATCTCGAATTTAAACCAAAAACATTCGCATTAAAGCTAAGTATCCATCGAAATAGGAATACTAAATATCCTATTAAGAATCTAGGAAATCTATACTACGTATTTTCTAAAAATAGATTAGTTAAAACTGTTTTAGTAGGTATAGTTTCAAAATGTGAAGGTCGGTTTAAATTATAAAATCTACATTTCATTTTGAATATTGCTTAGACTTATGAATAACCTAACAAGAGAAATAACGATTTTTTTCTCAAATTGTCTTTTTAAATCTTTATTAGATGCTGACTCAACAAGTTCCGCGTTAAGCTCAGAAAATGTCCAAGAATGTATCATCAATTTGGATAATCCATGAGATGATGATGGATTTGACACATTTTACTGGGAATTAAAGTTTGGCACGGTGGTGCTATAGATTCCTAATGATGATGCTGATAGCAGCAACTGCCCTACACTAAAAGACAAAGTCACTATAAACGAAAACGATGAGAACCGAGAGAAGAGTTTGGAAGCAGTTGTAACAATTACACAAGCGACAATGTAGTACAAGGAGTAAAGTCAACTTACCCATTGATGAGTTCCCTGGTGGCCTGCTCGACTCCGTATGCCGCGTCAGCCAGGGGTTTCACCTCATCCGAGGTGGCTGCAGCCCTCTGCGCGCGGATGGCTGGCTTGTTGTCCAGAGGTCTCCGGAGTGCCTCTGCCTTCGCCAGGTCCTTGACGGCTGCCCGCCCCTTGATCACAGCCAGCGCGATGTCACGGGGAGTGGGGGCCTCGCCACCCCACGTGGCCGGGGGCGTTTCTGTGTGATGAAGAAAAGAATTGGAAAGTTAGACGTCAGAAATGCTTCTGAGAGAGGGAAATAAATTTATATCGCAAACAATAAGAAACGGTATAGAAATTTTAGTAAGCCAACTGCCATTACAGGCAACTAACATTACAGCGGTGATATTAACCTGATGATATTTATGTAACTTAATGATATACTTATCACGCGTACCTACTGCCTAACTATGGGTCTCCTTGCCATTATCAACAACGTGAACGACAATTTATTGATCTTCAAATCGAGATTGGACTGGATTCGTCCAGTACAATAACATAACAGATAGGTAAATAAACAAAAGTATAGGGAAAAGCAACAAATAAATACCTTTTAGCGGCCACTTGTTCTCCAGGAAGGGTTGGAGCTCCGGAGAGATGGCAGTCAGTCGTTGCGGTCCAGGTGGTAAGTACAGCGCCTGTTTGCCTGGCCACTGCTCTGGCCCACGCATTGGTCCCGGCACTGGCCCTTCCTGAGGAGACTCCACAGGACCTGGCAGAGGCACGACGGGTAATGACGTAGTGGAGGTGACGTCATCATCCGTGTTGTTGCTCCAGAACGCGTCCGCGAGGTTATATGACACGGTCACCAGCAGGGAGATGCCCAGGATGGCTCTGCGAGAAGAAAATTAAATCTAAAAAAGGACTTGAAGTGTTAGAAAATGTTTAAGCCTGATTGACACTAGATATCCCTACAATAAATCGGAAGATGTTGCGCTTGTCATAATTTTGGCTATTTCTTCAACCCATAAATAATAAATAAATTAGACATATGGAGATAGCGAGCACTGCAAGTAGCACGTAGTCTATTGCTGTCTAGCTGCATATAGACTTACATGAGTGCCACACAGATGGCGCATTGGAAGGTGTGCAGGCGCTTCTGGTAGCTCCTGGACAGGCTGGACTCGAACACATACGTGGGTGCCACCAGCGGCGTGCGCTCGTTGCTGGAGGAAGCTGTGCGCTGCATCTTCCACCACCTGGGTACAAGGAGGTTTTATAGGTACTGAATGAGTGTTTATTTCACTGACATCATCTGCAATGCAGCGCTCGTCATAGCGTTAACCGGCTCGTATTGTGTAAACACGGAAAATTCTAGTGCTTTATTGTTTACCATCAAATGAGTTTATTCTGATTTGAGATTCTCATAGGTGAGAACAATAAATAGAAATATTTTAGACAAGAACTCTTACTCAAATGATAAACTGATAAACATTTTAATTCATAATTTGTCAGAATTATATTGTCACATTAATAGTACATTGTTACCCTAGGGGTGAAAGTAACTTATTTAGCTCCGAGACGGGGTTTGGCGCCCGAACGCAGTGAGGGCGCCAATAGTTCGAGGGACTAAATAAGTTTTTAACCCGAGGTAAACACTGTGCTTTTCATTACAAATACGAGGAAAGTAAAAATAAAAACATGAATTAGCTAAAGAAAATATGAGTAAATTTTATTTTACCACCCAAGTCAAAACAAAGATACCTCAAATCGTATGATGATTTTCCACTACCGCTTTAGCCTCTTCTTTTATAAAATCAGGCGTTAAATTTATATTAAAATCAGATGAACTCATTTTATAGGTACAAAATCTCTGCTATACGTATTGTGACGTAGAACCTCTTTGAATGTAGGTGTAAGAACTATTTGGTTAAATGTAGGTATAAGAACTCTTTTGTTGAATGTAGGTATAGGAACTCTTTTGTTTTTGTAAAGAAGTTAGTAGAGTTCAAGATAACTCAGCGCGCGGATAAAATTGGAACTAAAATGTTCTGATTGCAATTTGCATCAGAGGCCAATTCTTGGCATAAGTGCTGCCGCCAGTCGCGCGCAGAGTTTTTAAATGTTAATTTGACAGCTGTCAGTTGAAAGCGATTCTCCCTAGGGATGAAAAGTATTACTTTCAACCCGCTCCTCAGGCAACTTCAGACCTACTTTCAGAGTATGAGTAATGAAAAATACTAATCTACATTGAATTGAATGTTCACTCAATAACAAACAGTAAGTTTGTACCTTTGTCAAAAAACAACATTTGTTGTAGGCATAGGGATGAAATGAAAATCCTTGGTTGTAGGAAATAATTAAAACAGTAGATGTGAAGTAATTTAAGTATGTATGTACTTCTTACAACTATTAAGCGGCAACATTGGGTCCGAAATTATTTAGGTAACTTTTCTTATCACAAAAATTCGGCGATACTATAAAAAGTTTTTGTAACTAGCCAGTTCGAGCTGTATTTAAAAAAAAACATGTACTTAATGCCTTTAAAAAAAGTCGATTAAAACATTAAATACTTGAAATAATAAATACAGCGATGTTCAAACTTTCTCACGTACCCCGCATTAGTTAGTAGGCCATATCAATTTTGAAAATATTATAAACTCGTTCTAAATGTCGCCAGTTCAAAATACTACCGCCATTTTTCAAAATACTGGTGCTTATATTTCCATTTTCACAGCAGATTGAAATGGAAATCTGCCAGTAGTAAGTAGGTACCTATAAATTGAAATTTAATTGTTTTGTTTTGTAATCGTTAGTCACAGACTGAACCGAACCGGTCTTCTTTTTTCGGAATATCGCATGATGTAGTATAAGTACAAATGATTCAACTGACCTGTAGGTATACCTACTAAATATTAGCTTTTTCTATTAGCTTTTTCGTGCCGGTGCGAGCTTTAACCTCTAAAAAAAACAAGCATTTAAAGGATTTGATTTAAGGGCATAATTTATACAAACATGTGAATAGTAAGTATTTCTACACAATTAATTAAGAATAGGTACATAAACATAAGAATACATAAGATTAAGAATACATAATTAGGCATATAATTACTTCCTTTTGGTGAAAATTTAGTCCTTCATTCTGTAAAAAACTAGCCAAGTCTCGATGGAGCTGCTTGTTTATCTCTAAATAGTAATGAAATCTAGACAAAGTCCTGCCAAGACTAAGGTTCCATACTACGATTTATTATTTGTTTATTAATATAGTTACTATATTAAAACCGCTTCAAGTTAGGATCAAAGAATTAATTTACAAGCTAAACTTGATTTTTTTATTCTTATTAGGCAGGTACCTTCGATCAATTATAATCGAAGGCAGGTACTCTAGAACCTCTTATCGGCCACCTATGAATGCCGGTAATAATATTTTTGCATACAATCTGCAAGATTTATTGAAACTAGTTGCCTCCTGTGGCTTTATATGACCGATATTTGAATAAGATTGTGGATGGGGAAATTTTTGTCCTGTATTGCCTCATACACATAGGTCAATTTTACACTTTATTTCAATATTGTTACAGTAAACCATTCTGTAATAATAAGATAATAAACGGACAGACTTACAATCATTTTGGCTATGGATAGTAATTACATATATATATATATATATATGAATAACTAATTTACCAGAGGAATATTTTTTGTTGAATGTCTCGAGGCCTCGAAATATTTAAATTAATTTGTTAAAGCACGAACATAGGAGGTGTAATGGGGTTCTCGACAAATTATGTTTAGTAATAGGTATATGAATTTATATAAATGAGAGTATAAATATATATTTTTAATTAATTTTAATATTATTTCAAAAAATTGGTACATATACCTACCTACTTGCACAAAAAATGTGACAGTAAGTTACATAGGTGTTGGTTGGTAAGCTAAACCATGTGGTTTATTTGAATTTATTGTTCAATTGTATTAAAACTAAATTAATTTAATTCAGATCACACCAATGTAAAACGAATGTTAAATAAACATGAAATTCCGTAAAACAGCTAGGCGTATTCAAATGCAATTCGATATGAAGATAGCATAAGACCAGATAACACAAAATCTATATTTTCCGGGATTATTATGGATAGTATAAAGCTCGAGTCAGATTGTAATACTTACAGGAAGAAATAAAAGCCATTAAAATAGATTATACACAAAGACCAATAAAATTGCTTTCCCGTCTAAGCAAATTGAACCCTAATTTATTTAAATATTATACGATCAGGTTTGAATTGATAGTTTTACATCATTTCCTTGTAGATTTGCAAACTGTAAACATTTTTTTTATAAAATGCATGTTTTGTAGCTGATATGAAAAAACATTTTAGATATCTAGGTATATTGTGAGTTGCTTAAAAATATATAATTTAGGTTACTTATTTTGTAATCAGTATGAACAATATGTACGTGGTAATATTATTTATAATTTTAGATAATTTTTAAATTTATTTTAAAAGAAATTTAACGGCACTGGCTCTTAGCGTAATAAATTTAGATTTTTTCCTTTTTTGCTAAATAGATTTAATAGGAACAATATATTGAACAATACTAAAAAAATCTATGAAACTGATTTAATTGTTTATTTGGAACTAAATTAAATACGTTTATTGATTATTATCCAATAAGCCCTATGCGTCAATACAATGCATCGCCAAAAAGAAAGCATTTCGCAACATTTAGTAAAACGTGGGCAATTAAGAAAAAATATTAAAAGGACTTACCACAACTTACTATTTTCAGAACTCGCGTCTATATATTTTAGTTATTTACTAACTTAAAAGGCGGCAAAAAACTGTATTATTATTAGTAAAAAATTAAGGCAAGATGCAGCGAGGGCAGCGTCAAAGCCGGTCGGCGCTCGAAACTAAGTAACTAATACGGCCTACTACAAAATGTGTCTATTGAGAATATGTTTCAAGGCACACTGAGGCAAAATGAACCTTATTGACTTGTTAACAACGTCATTAGTGCAACTGTGACGTTGGTGAAACGACGTAAGAGCCAAAGGGCTTGATAACGTAGGCACAGGCCCACGGTATGGACTAAAAGCATATAATATGTAGTTTGTTTGCCTTTGGCTTCATAAACGCATGGTGTATGCAATGACAGTCAAGTTTGCTGTAGGTTTTATTGTGCAATCTGGAGCACCATGATAGTTTGAGATTTGAAAAATAAACAATAACATTGAGCTAAGCAGTTTCTGTCGTTTAGTTATGCATTTTAAAATAAACGATAACAGTTAGACTTGTAAAGTATGCAAAAGGAGTTTGAAAAATGATCAGGAATATCTTAGGTGCTATAAGATCTAATCCATTAGTGTCGGTTACAACAATTTAAAAACCTAAACCTAAACCCATTGAAGTAAATTACCCAGATGTTTCCTTCAAACTTTCTAATATTATCCAGCTACTGTTGCACATGTCTTGCTACATTTTGAAAGAAACATCAGGGCAAGAACAGCGCAAGACAGGGATTATTGGCGTAAGAGGGAGGAGGCCTATGTCCTGCAGATAATGATGGATGAGGTAGGTACATTGTTTATACGATTTCATTCTGTTACTTTTCTCAGTTCATTGATCTATTTAATAAATAGGTCACCTTTACGTTGGGTCATTAGCATTTGTTATATGTATATATAAAAAAGTTTGCAATTCTCTGTCTTTTTTGAGTCGACGTCCCCTATACTACGTCATTAGACTTGTTCACTAATGCACGCGTGCAATAAACTTAGAAATAAGTAAAAAATATAGATACCAACAAACAAAGTAGTTAGGTATTTTTCTGTAAAATTGTATATATACGAATATGAATCTTTACCATATAATTAAGCTGAAGAGTGTCAAAAATTAGAACATAGAAGATATTAAAAAATAATGGTTTGAGTGTACCTTAAATCCATAGGTAACAGAACACGTTTCAGCAGTTTTTAGAATTTTTGTTAGTTTATCTATTTATTTAAAAGCTCATGATCATGATTTTTGGTATGTAGGTAGTATGAGATCAAGTGTCATAGGCTTATATACTTATACTTTTTATCTCAAAATAATGCGGGCGAATCCGCGGGCGTCCAGTAGTAAATAAATAAATGAATAAGGTACCTAGTACGTTCAAAGTTCCTACCGAATCTTGTTCCTTGCGATCTTAAAAGCGAGAGTGAATAGATTAGGTAACAACCGATTCAATTTCTGGGTAGACCGTTATGATTAATTATCGAATTACGGTCAAATGCAAAACCACACCTTGTTAAAAAAAAACTCATTGATGGACCTTGGAAAGCGCTCAGAACGCAAAAGATTTTTCTATATTGCATGGGCCACCCATCTAAGAACTGACTGTGGCACGTGGCACTTCGGTAATCGCCAACGAATACTGCAGCCCGCTACGGGCACAGTAGGTCCTATTTGTTCAAATAAACAGATAAACATTCTATTAATAAAATTGTTAACAAAACGAATTACATGTCATGAATTAATATAATTAACAAGAAATACCTTCTAATTATGTATTAAGTACCTACAAGCAGCACACTGGTAGTACTCGTACCTTGTTTGTGTGTGCCTACTTTTTAATTTATTGTAATCGATTAATAACGATTCAAGGTTGAAGCAAAAAAACATTAACATGTCTTCCATTCCATAGGCCTAACTAGTCAAGCAGGTCTAGGTATGTACCTTACCTACCTTTTTTTATTAGGTAGGTTAGTAGGCCTACTAAAATTTGAGAAAATCATATTTTTATTACTTACTTAATTTTTTTGGGTAACGTATCGAAAGGGTAAAAAGCTACTTTTAATAAAACCCCTATGTTCGTCTGTATGTGTTCAGGCTGTTGTAGATGGATGTCTATATTAGGGTTTTTTTTTTTTTTTTTTATTTTAGTTAATGGCCTCTGCGGCCTCTCTTCGCCGCAATTTCGCCAATGTCACGTCACAAGAGAAACAAATGCTTATTTTATTAGCCAGTAAAAATTAAATAACATGGCGCTAATCAGTTGGTCGGTGCAGAATTATTAACTTATTTGAAATTTATTGAGCTTATTTGAGGGTTAATCCTTGGCCTGAAACAACACAACACACACATATGACAACACACAAAAGCAACAACACAATATATACAAGCATGTTACAATTTAATTTTATTAGAGACAATAAAATTATACAATATATATACAAAAGGAGAATATACAAGGGGAAGAAGAGTGGAGAAGTTACAAGGACGAGGGACAGCATCCGGGATATTATCATACAATGAGCAGCGCAACCTTGGACAGCTAAAGAAAATATGATCGGTGGATCCTTCCTCTAAACCACATTCACATAATGAGTGGTCACGAACTTTGATTTTGGAGAGAAAGACGGGGGTACAAGCATGACCCAACCGTAGGCGACATATTGTGGAAATGGCTTGTTTATTTACTTTTTTAAATTTGGAAAACCATGGCCTAATTGGTATCATGGGTTGAATCTGTTTGTAAAATTTACCTGTTGAAGAAGAGTTGTCTTCCCAGATATTTTGCCAGGAATGAAAGAGTTCTGATCTACATGAAGAGGCGAGGTCATGGCTAAAGATTTGGTAATGGTCCGTGTTGCCCAGGGATGAAGCCTGCTTAGCACATGCATCAGCAGTTTCATTGCCGGATATACCAACATGGCCTGGAATCCAGGCTAGTGTTACTTGTAGGCCCAAGGAATGACATTCAAAAAGTTTTTCTTTTATCTGGAGGATAGTTGGGAATCTTGTTTTAGATCGGAAGGGGTTAGAAATTATAGCTTGTAGGCAGCTTTGGGAGTCAGAGAGAATAAGGGCTTTATTAATTTTATGGGAAATCACATATGTGATAGCCTCCAAAATAGCAGTAGCTTCTCCTGTGAAAACTGAAGATACCGAAGGGCATTTTTGACTCAAGATTATGTTGTATTTGGGAATCCAGACAGCAACACCAATATCACAGTTATCATTGTATTTAGAGGCATCAGTAAATAGCAATATCCAGTCTTCCCAAGAACTCTCAATGAGGTAGAGAAACATTTTATCTGGTTCTACTGAATCTTTGTTAATTCCAAAATCTAATAAAATTGAAGGCCGGAAAATCAAAGCTTTATAATTTGTGAGAAATAGAGGATTGCTAGAGAATTGGGTTACAGCTGGGTGAAGAGAATACCAATATTTGGAAAAGCAATGAATAATTGGAGGGATATGTCTTGAATTTCTTTGGTCTAAGTATATGAGGCTGTGGAGTTTTTCAAGAGAGAAGAAGAGGGGGTGATTCAAATTCTGGATGATCCTAGTAAAAAAGCGGTCAGCCAGGTATTGTCTACGCAAATGTAAAGGAGGCTCGCCACATTCTACTTGCATAGCATTTATGGGAGAGTTTTTCATAGCACCTAAAATAATTCTAATACATTTGGATTGTATTTTGGACAATTTGTCAAGAGCTAGTTTGGATCCAGATGAGAAGATGAATGTACCATAGTCCAAATGACTTCTAATTATGGCATTATACAAAAGTTTTTGAGAGAATGGATGAGATCCCCACCAGACACCTGAAAGAGATCTAAGGATATTGATATTCTTCTCACACTTTTTAGAAATATAATCCATATGTTCAATGCCGGAGAGTTTACTGTCTAGCCAGACACCAAGATATTTGCATGAACTAAGTTGGGGAATAGTTTCATTTTCATAAGCTATTGATAGTGATGGAATGTTCCTTTTTCTTGTGAAGAGAACCGAGCAACTTTTAGATGTGGATATGCTTAGTCCATGGTCATGTAACCACAGACTAAGGTATACAAGGGCATTATTAATGTTATCCTCAATATCACTTATGTTTTTGGAAGAACAATAAAGCGTAATGTCATCAGCATATTGCAGAATATCACAGTAGGGGTTGACAGAAGTTTCCAAGTCTACTGTGTACAGACTGTACAGGAGAGGGCTCAAAACTGAGCCTTGTGGTAGGCCTTTCCATAGTGTTCTAGTTATCGAAAATACTGATGAATCACGGGTTGTAACCCTAACATATCTCTCTGATAGGAGAGAGCATATGAAGCGAACCATCTTCGGTGAGATACTTAGCTGTAACAGTTTGGTTCTAAGTACATGAAGAAGAACATTATCATATGCTGAAGCGATATCAAGAAAAACAGCCAAAAGTAATTCTTTTTTTTTAAATGACAACAAAATATCTGTGGACAAAATGGTTAGAGGGTCTAAGGTGCTCGAGTTTTTCCTGAATCCAAATTGTGATTTTGGTAAAATGTTGTTGTTCTCTACAAACCATTCCAATCTATTTTTAATGAGGATTTCAGTGATTTTGCAAGTGACACAGGAAAGGGCAATGGGACGATATGAATTTGGATTGTTGGGAGTTTTATTAGGTTTTAGGAGGGGAAGAACTGTTTGAGTGCGCCAAGATTCAGGAACTGATCCAGTCTCAAAGAACTGGTTAATCAGTTGAAGAAAACAGAGTTTGGCATTCTGACCAGCCTTAGTAATGAAGGAGTAAGGGATACCGTCAACCCCAGGAGCAGAGTCCCTGAGGCCAGACAGAGCTATTTGGAGTTCATCAAGGGAGAAAGGGGAATCAAAATGTGGTGACGAGGAACATGAGTTTACGAGAATGGGGAGAGAGAAGGGAGGGACATAAGGAGGGGCTAATTTATCACTAAAAGCCTCCAGCCAAGCAGAAGGATCGTTGGAAGTAACATCAGAGTTGGAGAAGGATCCTCTGAATCGGCGGATTTGTTTCCAAACTAGAGCCGATGGAGTAGCAGGGGACAAACTTTCGCAATATCGTGACCATCCTAATTTTTTTTTCATTTGTAGGACTCTTCGATACTTGGCTGAAGCCTTTTGGAATAACAGGAAGTTTACTTCAGTCATTGAGCTATTGTAGGATTTTTCCGCTGTGTTACGCTCTTTGACAATTTCGGTACATTCCTGATCCCACCACGGAGGAGAAGAAAAATTTTGGTTAGGATTTTTGATAGGAATACTAATGTCAGCCGCAGATAGAATAGAAAGGATAAACTCTGAGTATACCGTCATTTGGTTAAACTCATTAACAGAAGGGAGAGGGAAAATTTTATTTTCAAGGATAGAGGAGTATAGTTCCCAGTTAGCAGCTGAGAGTCTATACTTTAGTAATGGGGAGGGAGGAGGAGGTAATGACACTTGCAGGGACAATTTAATCAGAATAGGGAAGTGGTCGCTGCCATGGGAGAGAGGGAGAACTTTCCATGAGAGGGATGGAAGAAGGGAAGGGGAACATAAGGTAAGGTCCACTACCGAATTCGGGTTTTGGTTAGGGTAAGGTCTACGGGTAGGTGAGCCGTCATTGACTAAACACAAATCCAAGTCACTGATCAAATCCAGTAGACGATGACCAAATGTATTAGATATGTGTGATCCCCAGAGGGTATGCTTAGCGTTGAAATCTCCCATAAGGATAACAGGGGAAGGGACAGAAGATAAGATAAGGTTTATATCTGAAATATGGGTGGAATTAGGATGGGGGATATATATACAAACAAAGGAAGTATTAAAAGAACGAACAGCCACAGCATTAATTTCCGGGCTGAATGAGGGAAGAGGTATTTGTGAGAAGGTCAGGTTACGTTTGATAAATAGCGCACATCCAGCAGCACCGTCCCCACGGTCGTCCCGGAGGCAGGAGAACCCTGGCACTCGATAACGAGCACCGGGCACAAACCATGTCTCCATGACGGCCACAAGGACAGCGCCACTTTTATGGATGAGGTGGGAGAGATCAGGAATCTTGCGACGAAGACTCCTGGAATTCCATTGGAGAATTGGGAGTTGATCCATCGTGGGTAAGGAGTGTGGTTAGCTGGTAAATCATGTGGGCAGCGTGGTTCGGTAGTTGGAATGAATTCTGGGAGAGCATACTAATTATAATAGTAAGAAGTTGTGTGAGCAAATCACCTTGGGAATTTACGGGGGGAGAAGATGGGAGAGCATGACCGTTTGGCAGGGAAGGTTGAACCGGGCGGATTATTGAATTGTGGGCAAACTTATCATAAGATTTGCCAGGAAGAGGTCTAGGAGTAGGGTTGCGGGATACTGTCTTTTTATAAGATACAGTGGACGGTCGGGACTGGGATGCACAAGGTTGTGGGGCAGGAGGGACAGGCTGAGATGTGGGTGGGGTTGTCCTGGTTACCTCATTGTATAGCCTGGAAGGCTTGTAGATGGTGGATGCCTCTTGATAAGAGATACCCTCACGTGCCATGGCAGATTTAATTGATTTTTGTCTGGCATGTTCCTGGCAAATCTTATCTGTAGCAAAGTGTTGTCCCGAGCAGAACAAACACTTGGCTAGAGACTCTTGGACATTGCACTGGTCTCCAGTGTGGGGTTGAGAGCATTTAAAGCATTTAGGTGGGGATCTACATTGAGACTTGATGTGGCCAAATTTACAACAACCTAAACATTGAATGGTTGGGAACTCGTACACTTCTACCTTCATTGATGAGTAAAAGGAGTATATATTACTGGGCAGTTGTTGGCCTCTAAATGTCAATACAACTGACTGTGTTGGTTCCCATGCGACTTCAGACTCTTTTTTAACCTTTCTGTTCAGTCTTCTAGCTTTTATGACATACATGGAGGAGTTAGGGATCTCAATGGATTCCACAAATTCCTCCATGGGTAGGTCTACTGGGACCCCACGAACTACCCCCATTCTGGTCACATTAAATGTCGGTATTGAAGCTCTGTACTTCTGGGCTGAGAGCAAGGGAGACTTGAGGAACGAATTAGCCGCTTCAAATGTTTTAAATTTAATACTCATTCGGTTGCGTCCTACTTTTTTAACCCCATCACGACAGATATTTTCGAATTTGTTCTGGTGGAGAAATTGGCCAAACTTGATTGGGCGGAAAGTTGTGCCTACTGTCGGGTCAAGCTCGTCTCTAGTCACGTGAACGAGAAATGGACTCTGATCTGACCTTTCATATTCCTGGATTCCCAGGACTGTCATTACCGGGTGCGTGTACACCACCTGAGTAGAAGGATGCGCTGCATCATTATTGGCGTGGATCTTACCCCGCGGACCACTGCTGCCTCCAACCAGCTGGTCTGCCGAACGTTTGTTTCCTACACTTGGTAGGGAAGGTGTAGGGGCCGCCACCGGAGTAATGTCCGGCGGGTCATTAGGATCAGGGGAAATGGAGTCCATTTCCCCTGAAATACACAGAAAGCACTTACGGAACCAAGGTTAGTACACAGATAGGAGAAATCAGCTCAAAAAATAAACCAAACACAAGAAAAAGGAACACTTTTAAACGCGATCGCGATAACACGTGTGTGACCTTGAGCGCGCAGGCGAGTATCCTCTATATTAGGGTTTCTCGGTTCCCGATCATATTTTCTTCGCAGATCACGAGACTTCTCGAGCTGCATTTCCCGGGAATTCCCGGGATGTCAGGATTTTCATAAAACCTAGGTAATTGTGATGTATGGAAATGGTTTAAAATGTCATGTTTGTAATCAACAACTCTTATATTTTAAACAGTTTGAAAAATATGTTTAGAAGCACATCTACTATTTGAATATTTTATTTCAATCTTTTGGTTAATTGGATTTCGGCGAGATTTGCAGACATCCTAGACGTAGATGAGGTCTTAATTGCCCTTTTCAATTGCAATTCAAATTGTGTCTTCAACATTTTCGTCAGGGTAAGAATGGCAATTTGTAATTACATCTATAGGTATGTTATTTCTCGACTTCCCGGTTACTCGACCAATTTTTTCCCGTCTTGACTAACAACAATTTCCCCGAGAATTCCCGCTCTCTCGATGAGAAACCCTCGTCTATATCGCTCTGTCGCTTGTTATACAGTTTAAATCATTTGAATGGATAATGCATTTTCTGTTGCTACCACAACAAAAAGATATCAACTTATAAAAGTTAAATAGAGCCACAGAACACAGATGTACAAAGCTGCACATCTCAGATGGTTGTTTGTAACTGAAAGTTTTGCATTGTTGCTGGACTTTTTAACCGACTTCCAAAAAAAGGAGGTTATCAAGTCTTCTGAAAGTTTTTTTTTACATCTGATGCAGAAGCTTCTTCTTCTTATCGAATGAGAGTAAACAACTCTGGTGTCGAGAGTTTATCAAGCCACCCTAAGGGCCTCTGACATGGCTTAACGACTGCCGTACACGGCCACATCCGACCCACGGAAGCGCCTAATGGAATGCTACTTTTAATGCAATGTAACATTGGTGTGGAACCCTTGTGCATGAGTTCGATTCGATCTTAGCCGGTTATTTAGAATTAGGTACCTATTTAGGTTCTAAGCAGATTTTACTAGTTCCAAGATGAAATTATGATTTATTTTGGGATCGAAGAAGTCAATGGACGAAATGGATGGAATTGATGCAGGCAGGTGTTTTGGTTGTTCTGAGGTTGTACCTACGTTAAGTGAAGTCGCGATAAGTAGATATCATTAATCACGATGCGAATATTTCTGCAAGCTTATATAGACAAATACGTTTAATTTTAGTACTAAAATACTGAGTAAGTACTGAGGCCAGTACCTCTTTCTATCAAAATTCTTTCACAGCAAGAGCTGTTCATTTGTGGAACGCCTTGCCTTTGTGTATCAAAAAAGCTCAGACTCTTGAGGCTTTCAAAACACAGGTTAAAAACTGGTACCTAAACTCAATAGCTCAATAATCTGCTGTTGAAATCGTGTGTTTATTGTTGTCTCCTTCTGTCGTTATAGTATGTAGGTATAATATGTATATGTGTTATATATTTATAGTTATTTACACTTATAAGTAATATGTGTTATTTGTTATTATGTATATAATATTGAATATTTTATTGTTTGTATAATATTTTCTCTTTTTTGAACACCCCATCCTTTATTTTTCTTTCGACTCCTGTCCATCCTACGGTTGCCTGGAAGAAATCGCTATTAGCGATAAGGCCGCCAGTTGTGGCACTATTTTTTAAGTCGTTTGTGTTTTTGTTTGTCTTTATTTTTTTTTCAATGTGTGTTACAATAAAGAGTTTTATCTATCTATCTATCTATCTAATCGTAGTATCGTAGCAAAAACATCATACACTTGATTTCAAAAGTTGGATATTATGTACCTACCGGATATTGGTATTCAAATATTTAGTTCAAAAATATGAAGTTTATTCTGTTTTTCATTTTCCCTTTCGGAAAAGATTTGTATTAAGTATTTCTGAAGGTCGGATGATACAATACCCATAATTAAATTTAAAATAAGCATATTGTTAGTGTACCTACATCCAAGTGTCATGTATCAAGATAATAATTACATTGTTAAAACTTAAAAAAGTTCTTTACTCATTTTTCTTCTCTCAATTTTTGAACGAAATCTTCTGCGTGGCCAGTGACGTTTCTATGACTTTGACAGATAATAGTTATTGACAGAAACCAGCTGGGCTGTGGTGTGGTTGTGTTGTGTTGTTGAATTTCGATTTTCGCAAAAATAAGAAAGTTGTGTGAAAATGTCCTCGATAGAGGAACTTCAGAAGAAAGTGCAGGAGCTAGAAGCTAAGCTAGCAGCCATCCAGGGAGATGCAGCCCCTGCAAGGCAGAAAATCGAAGTCATGTCGTCGGAAGTTGTCGACTCAAACCCATACAGGTATTTCCCAATTTCTTGCTTTATTTCACTTTATATTTGTTTATATCACTCACATATTTTAGAAGACATCCTATCTCTTTGAAATAAAATGAAATATGACTAAGTTTCTTATGTTTAGACGTAAGTTTTTGTCGCAATATGTGTCACCCAAACCCAATCACACGTCATTACTTTATGTTCGTAAAATGTGCCTATTTCAGTCGATTGATGGCGCTGAAGCGGATGGGTATAGTGGACAACTACGAGAAGATCCGAGAGCTGTCGGTGGCTGTGGTGGGGGTGGGGGGAGTGGGCAGCGTCACTGCTGAGATGCTCACCAGGTGCGGGATCGGGAAGGTAATTAAATGATAAGTCCTTTTTTTGCTATATGCTAAACCCACATGAAGGTTTTATTCATAAATTGGAGAGGAGCTTAAGTAAACATCACATGCATCTTACTGGTTATCTTACCCAATCTATGTATGACATTGTTAGTATACCACCACACACCTACCAATAGCAACAAGTCTTATATTTTTTTACCCAAACATTATTCTTGTGTGTTCCCAGCTGATCCTGTTTGATTATGACAAGGTGGAGCTGGCAAACATGAACCGGCTGTTCTTCCAGCCACACCAGGCAGGTCTCAGCAAGGTAGCTGCTGCTGCGGCAACACTACAGAACATCAACCCCGATGTGACCATCGATGCCCACAACTATAATATTACTACTATGGACAACTTCCAGAAGTTCTGTGATACTATCAAGTAAGTATAATTGGTTGGTTGTTATGGCTTCTTAAAATCTTCAAAAGTAATTTGTAAGAAAAAAATGTAGTTTGTTACATAATTTTAAAAAAATGAGGATTAGAATATGTTTCTTAGAAAACTAAATCTGAATTTTTAGTATCTCTTTGAAATTATGTTTCCAATAATAAATATACTATATTTCAAGTTTAATTATAACCATATAATATGCTTTCATCTCACATTGGAGAAAAGTAGATAATGAAAAATTATAAATAAAATTATAACCGTTTTCTCCAGGATGGGCAGCCTGACAGGTGGTCCAGTGGACCTCGTGCTCAGCTGTGTGGACAACTTCGAGGCTCGTATGGCCATCAACACAGCCTGCAATGAGCTGGCACAGAAGTGGTTCGAGTCGGGAGTCAGCGAGAATGCAGTCTCAGGACACATACAGTTTATAGTGCCCGGGGAGACTGCCTGCTTTGCTGTGAGTACATTTATATCACAATATACCTGGGATTAATATCCAGCTAATAATGATGATTATTTTAGCAGAAATAATTGCAACTGTAAATAATAATTGTAGTTTGTTACCATTTTTCTGTGAAATTATAAACCGGAAACAATAACTCAGACAAGTCAGACATCTATGCAGGACAGGGTCTTCAAAGTATGGACCTCAGAATACAGAAAGAACCAGAAGCCGCGTTCAACTGTAATTGCGAGCTACACGCTGTGTCCAAAAACCAAAACAACGCCCCCCGCCCGCTTCACTTCCCACCCGCGTAATGTTGCTAGTTCAGGCATTATTTGCCCGTTTTTAGGGTAAATTTTGGGAGTCTAGGAGGTGAGATAATAATAGAACAATAATTGTCCTATTCTATATAATTATGTACCTACCTAATTGTCTCAAGAAATCGATAGGTTTATTGAATAAAAGACGCTTTAGAAAAAAATACATTTAATTTTCTTTTTGCTGAGTAAGCTTTTTAATATATTGTCCAATATAATAATATAACAATAATGGTTTCCATAACTCTTCCAGCCGTGCTCTTTGTATTATTTTTGTCCACACCGCTTTCCTTTCTTCATCAACTGGGAAGCTAAAATTTGAGATAACTAATATAGAAACATAGTTACATACCCGCTCCCCCTCACCCCTTCTCCCTCACACACACACATCAAAAAATATTTAGAAATCCGATATTACCATATAAGATTATTTGGTTAGGTACACACGGGCTGCACTGACGCTTTATACTTTCTTTTTTCAAGTCGGTAAATTTTTATTAAATTACTTATTAATATTCTACAATGAATAAAAGCCCTCAAAAGGTAATAAAAAGAAGGGTAAATCAAAACTCTTATATTGGCAACACTAACAAGATGGATGCATCATTATCTATGACAATTGAAAACTGAGAAATTTATTCATTAATTAAATAAGTTGATACCTAAATACGATTCTTACACGTGAAATGTGATCCCATCGTGTTTCTTTTTTAGACCCGCTGCATTTTTACAGGTAGGAACGACACAAGACGGCATAATTTAGCTAAATTGGTCACCGTTATAACACGTCATTCGCTCCGACGGTCACAGAGTGACTGGTCGGTCGCGCGTCAAACTACTCTGTTTCAGAGTAGTTTTAGTGGCTTCAATATTAGGCGCGCTCACGGTTTCTGGTTCTTTCTGTATTCTGAGGTATGGACTATATCAGTAGGTTTGACCATAATGTGTGTGACATGGTCTATACTAAGTTAAGTTTAGTATAAAAGCAAAACAAACAGCATTAAGTTCTGATTGTAGTAATATAACCTCTAGTATTTGTTTATAAGTGTTAGTGTGTAAATTTTGTGTATAAGTATCTGCGATTTGCAAGGTTTATGTTTCTTGTATCTATTTTGTATTTTTATTTTTGCTCTATCATTTCCTTCTTTAAAACTAAATCATTGTCTCATATGTGAAGTCACAGCCAGCCCCAACAGAAAACCAGCGCTGATTGCTTACAGTAGTCAGCATTATGCTGAGTTGGTGCTGTGTTGGGGCAGACTTATTTATTGTATATATGTGTGTGTTTATGTTTTGTAGTCTGTCTCAATAAATGTTTTTCTATTTCTATTTCTATAATGTTTTGTTAATATTGCATTGTTGATGAGTCCAGTGCGCGCCCCCGCTGGTGGTGGCGTCCAAGATCGACGAGCGCACGTTGAAGCGCGAGGGAGTGTGCGCCGCCAGCCTGCCCACCACCATGGGCATTGTGGCAGGCTTCCTAGGTAATATATTTGTCTACTATTAGTTAACGCGCTGCCGCGTCCCAGAACGTACGTTCTGAAGATGGGCGCGTTACACCCAAAACTCGTAAACAACATACGAGAATTTAGACGTGAGTGAAAACCGTAATAGTTGCATGTTGGGCTATTAACAGCCTTGCGGCAACTCGAACTCGTGATGTGAAAAAATAATGGTGGTGAAGTAGGTCTTCTGCACATCACACAAGAGTGCTGTGCGAGTCCCCGTTGTTTTATCATTATGTACTTATCATATTTAAATTTTTCTACATATTAACCTATATCATAATTATTTTGTTCTTTGTTTCAGTTCAAAACACTTTGAAATATCTACTAGGGTTTGGAAATGTGACTCATTACTTAGGCTACAGTGCACTCACAGACTTCTTCCCTACAATGGCACTAAAGGTAAGTAAATATTACATTTATTGTATGGCAATACTATGAAGAATAAATGTTATGTCTAATATTATATGCCAAAATAAACCATGTGTCAGCATGGGTATCCAGAGTCCTTGAACTGCACCAAAGGCAATCGACATGGTTTACCATTTATTTCTATGTACCTATATTTTCATAGAATAAGAAATTCTAATTTAGAATACTATATACTCCTGTTTAATTTTTGATTGGTGGCAGATTAGTAGACTACGATTTTGATTTCGATTTATCACATGGTCTCGTAAATATGGCGAATGCCTTAGTTTTTAAATTATTGTATTTTGTTTTCTATTTTACATATTGGTGATGGTGGTGATGGTGGTGTAATGCACGTTTAACTATATGTGTGTTGTCGCAGCCCAACCCGTCGTGCGACGACCGCTACTGCCGCGCGCGCCAGACGGAGGTGCGCGCGCGGCCGCGCCCCGTGGAGGAGGTGGCCACCGAGGTCACGGAGGACGCCGCGCCCGTACATGCCGACAATGAGTGGGGTCAGTACCTCAATATCACCGTTCTTCTTAACCATGTTCCTAAATTATGGAGTTGAAGAAGCCAACTCTAAACAAATCAGGAATTTACTTGATTTGTATAGAGCGTCTGTCATAAGACTCCGCAACTTCGAATGGATAACAAATGTTCGGTTGGTAAGATAGGGTGTCAAATTATTTTGAGGGCATATTATAATGACGACAATGATATAACGGCTGAACATATTTATATGACGTTACATGGAGTCAGAATATTTTTATTTAGAGATATTTAGAGATACTCAACTTGTAGCACGTGTATAAAAACACCCGTTTTGTAATTTTCCTCATTTTTTGTTTTAATATTTCCAGGTATCAGTTTAGTGGACGAGAACGCGCCTGAAGAAGAAGACACGACCAATCTTAATCTAGCAGAAGGAATACAGGTAAATAGTAACACAAGTTTAATCACACTCCTCATACTTGAATTGAATCCTTTTTCTTAGTACCTATAAGTTGGTGGTCTAAGTGCAGTGTGTTAGAAGCAGTAGGTATACGTAAAAATATGTATCTTTAATACACATAGCACACTCAAAATATGGCATAACTCAAAAAACTTACAAATTAATTTGATTGTACATTTAACACAATGAACAAATATTTTCCCACCTCGTCTACCATTATACTTGCGTCTTACCCTGCCAGATTGGTTGCCTGGAAGAGATCGCTTTTAGCGATAAAGCCGCCAGTTAAGACACTAGGCTTAAGTTTTAATATTTTTATGTAAATTTCTGTATTGTGCTGGTGTTTTTAATAAAGTGTATATCTATCTATCTACTTCCCGGGATATGTCCCACAGCGCCACCTAGTGACATCAGTATCGTTGTATCGTGGCAGGTGGCGTACACCGTCCCCGGCGTGGCGGCGGACCCGGGCAGCACGCCGGAGTCCTGCTCGGGCGGCGCCGTGGCGGCCGAGGAACTGTCGCTCGAAGAACTCATGCAGCAGATGAAGTCTATGTAACTACAGGTTCATGTCTAGTACAAGAGAATTTAAACATATTGGAAACGTGTTCGAGCCTGAGCTTACATATTGAACGAATTTTGCGGCGGTGATGTAGGATGCAGCAGGTGTTTGGTAAATTCGGAGAGTTTTCATTCGAATATGATTAACACCAATTAAAAACGTCTAAACAGGCGACGTCCTATTACAGTGATCCAGCTATCATAGAAGTTCTCAGCTTTCTTCAGTCTCTATGAATTGCTTTTCGTTTCGAGTAAAATGTTTTCGAATTTGTGAAACACTCAGATCAATGCACAAAAGCTGACGTTCGATTTGTAATTTGTATAAATTGCTACATGTCCTGCCGTTCATAAATTTTGCAGTACACAACTGTACTGCAAAATTTACGAACTCTAATGATATCTGTTAAATAATCGAGGCTTGAATGATTCGCGACGAATTGATTACTGTCGATGGAAGTCACGAGGCAATGATTAATTTTGGAGGAGGTCTATGCCATTAATAGTTTCTCAGGCCTCTAGTGCTCAAACATAACAAGGAAGATTATTCTGATCACTCATATTACTTATACAAAATTTATCTTGAGATTGCCTTCAAAATTGACGCGAATAATAATTGTGGTCACAAATGGATCATATCGATTGCTACGATTCGATGTACTTATATTTAAAGCTTTATGACAAATGGCTAAGCATTTCTCAAACGTAAGCATTCCAGTTTTTACTTATAGAAAGAGTTGTAAAAAATGTAAGAAAAATGAGTTGCAGCTAGTAATATTTTTGATATATTTTATATTTATATTGTTGTTAGTGCTAATGCTAAGTAAATATCAACTTTATATCAAGTGTACCTATTTTATTACAATTAAATGTCTAGGAGTAGTTCGTTCTTTCCTTTCTCGGTCATTCTCTTCAGTTTGGCCAGTATTTTCTTGTTCGGCGGCGGGAGGGAGTTATTCTGCAACATTAATGTTAAATATAAGTAACTGTATAAAGATTTATAAAATTAAAACGAAAGAGTAATAATAACTAAAAATGAAACAAAACGTAAGATCAATAAACTATAACATTATAAATTTTGTATTATTAGAAAATTTTTATAATAACTCCACACATAGATTTAAATTAAAATATCGCTTTTGCAACTTGCTAGGTAGGGAGAATGAAAAACTTGGCACTAGTTAAATCTATATTATATATATTTCGAACTCATGATATGTATGTATCATACCGTGTAAGCTTCCATGACGTGCCTGGCCCGCGCCACGACGCCGGCCTCTACCCCGCTGCCCCCCGCCACCGCGTGCGCGAGCGCAGCGTGCCCCGCGCCCGCCGCCACGCGGTGCAGGAACACCGGCCCGCCGGGCTGCATTATGTGCTCGAAACTCTGCACGCAGGGAAGGGAGAGATAATAATACGGCATCATTTAAACATATAGAAAACAGGGATAACAGTAAGGTATCTTTTTATACATTGAAAGTTGAGAAATTTAACTGACTGTAGTGGATCAACTATTCTGTATCTTTAATACAATAATATAATGGCTACCTATCCGTATTTTATAAAAAAAAAACGTGTGTGTAAGATGCTGATCTTGCCAAGAGTTCACAGAATTTACTTTTGAAAAAGATTCTAGTCTTATCACTCAGTGTACATATATGGCAACTGTTGATGAAAATTGTTGTCACTTTTTTTCTGAGTTTGTAATAAAGAGTTTTATCTATCTATCTATCTCTCACTCACCAAAAACCGGACAATGGGTGAGTCAATAACATAATCATTGATGTTGAGATAGTGCGTGGAGAGCACGGTGTGCGGGCAGCTGTCTGCTCGGAACAGCAGCGTGTTGATGCAAGCAGCCAGCAGCGCCAGCCCGTCCGAGCGCCCCGTGCCCTTGCCGAACTCGTCCACCAGCAGGAGGGAGTGCGAGGTGGACTCACCCAGACATATTGCCATCTGGAGGGGTTTAAAGTGTGTTTCCACTGAAAAATATGATGACCGTAATTTGAATGGCATGTATTGCTTTTCTTGAAAGCCGAAATAAAATAAATAAAATAAATAAATATTCCGGGACATTGCACACAGCGCCATCTAGCCCCACACTAAGCAAACGCTTGTGTCGTGGGTACTAGATAACGGATATAATACCCAAATAATATGTTGACATTGCTTTGTTGCATGTTTGTAGTCTCTGCAACATTGGAACAAGTTATAAAATGCGAGCACCAGCACATATACAATATAAACATGTTCTGGAAACTTGTCTAAGTGCTGAAAAGGGGTAAGTCACGATCCTCCAATATAATAGATCCATAGGGGAAGATACAAACACATGCCCTATTAGTAAATTACCTGTCTTAAATCAATGAGGAAGGCGGACATGTGTTGCGCGACACACTCGGCGGCCTGTATCCGCGAGTGCAGGTGTGTGATGACGCCTATGGTGGCCTCCTCGGCCGGCACGAAGCTACCGATGTGGGCCAGGTATACTATCAACCCTGAGAAGAGAGGTAACGGTCATTGGAGCAACCGTAACTATTACACGGGTAAGTATGTATGGTATATGAAGTCCACCACAAAGACGTCCACCGGTATCGCTTATTCGTTAAGACTATGTACCAGTTGTGAACGTTGAAACTGACATTTAAAAGTGGGCCAACGAACCAAAACTTCGTTCTCCAACAGCGTTCGTTTTCTGTGTAAGATTTGTGCCGTTGAAAACATAACGACACGTTATGCTTGTTCCATAACCGCTTTATCAGGTGCCGTCATTTTTATCATCATACATTTTTTTAATAACTCTTGATATCAGCATGGCAATGTTCTGTTTAATGTAACAACAAGTCTTCCCCTGCTGCAAATACTCACCAATCATCCTTATATACACGGACTTGCCGCTGGAGTTGGGTCCGGTGAGTATGTTGAGACACCCCCCTGCAGTGCTGTCCACGTCGTTGGGCACGAAGTTGTCGTTAGTGACGATGTAGAGCGGGTGCCTGCCTTGCTTGATGCTGATGATCTTGTCTGCAGTCAGGGCGGGGCGCACGTAGTTGTACTCCTTGCACACTTTGGATATTGCTATCAGGCTGGATGGTTGAAAAGACTTTGATTATAAAATGTTACAATAAAATTATACATTTATGTTTTACTAAATATCTTGTGTTCGGGAAAAGTAGCATATGTCGCTTGCCGTTACTACCTCCGTAGTCTGTACCTACCAAAATATATGGATTCGTGAAAGAGGAACGAACAAATCTGCAACTAGCTATGATAATGGTGACCACAAACGAGAGCAGTACAATACATCTCTAATAGGTATGTGGTTTACTTGGTTTTCTTACCAGTCAAGTTCTGCACACTTGTCTATAACAGCAGCCAGCGCGTGCAAATTCTCCAGTATGACGCTGGTGAGACGCATCATGATGCGAGTCTCGTGCGCCACTATCTCGGGGTACGTGTCGCCTATCATCATGTCTAACTCTGAACACAACAGATTTTGTTTGTAAGACTTTAAAATGTATTAATATTTTAAGAATTGTCTTTAGCAACATTAACAAAACTTTGTCTTTAGATGCCAAAACAAGTCTGTGAGACTTCTGAAAGTTCTTACCTTCGCAGCCTTTGCTTTTGTAGTGAATGTAGTCGTTGTTTTGGAACTGAAACAGGGCAAGACGATTTTTAATCAGAATAAAGTTGCTAAAATCAGATTAAAAAACAAAACTGACATGTTAAAATTTAACATAAAATATGTGACCAATACCAAAGGTGATACCACCAGGCGGTCCTAAAAACTAACGCAAATTCAACTCTGTATAAAATAAAATAAAAGAATTACCATAAACTTCATATCTGGCAGTTCCTTGTCCCCGTGCGCGAGGTCCTCCCGCCAGGCGCGGACCCCCAGCAGGTACCCCAGGTGCGGCATGTACAGCATGCTGCACTCCTGGATGTAGTCCGGCAGCCGCGCCAGCTCCACGCGCGCCGTGTCCGACATCAGCGAGTGCAGCGAGGACATGGTTTGCTTCTCTGCAGAACCAAGACTAATACAATATACCTGCTCAACTAGGGAGTGAATGATTTTATAACTAAACTAGCGGTGCCCCGCGATTTTACTCGCGTTAATTTCATACAAACTTTCATCCCCTGTTTTATCCCATTGGGAAAATAATTTATCAAAATCCTTTCTTAGAGGGTGCCTACGTCATTAGATATATCTACCTGCATGCCAAATTTCAGCCCGATCCATCCAGTGGTTTGAGCTGTACCGTGCGTTGATAGATCACTATGTCAGTCAGTCAGTCACCTTTCAGTTTTGTATATTTAGATTTCAAAGTAGAGGAGACAGAATGAGAGAAAACCAAAATAAAAAACTTACTAAGATCCAAATCGGGATCGACTCCAGCTTTGACGGTGAATTTCCTCTCTGACTTGGACAGATCGAAGTCTATGATTCTGTTCATGTACAACGCCATCTGTTGAGAGAAAAATCAAATAAATATTGAACATTTCTTTACCTACTATGCTTGAGCTATAAATAAAAAATATTTTACCTCGTAAAGTTTGTTGTTGTCAGAAGAAGCCAATTCTTCCAGAAATTCGCTGTTACATTTAGCGTTCTCGCACATTTCGCATATCAAACACGCGTTGTATATCGTCTGAAAGCACAGAATACATAATCTGAAAGGAGGGTATGCAGGCTTCTATATTATATGTGTAAATAGGTATATGAAAACTTATTGAGAAATACATAACTAAATACATGCACTGTACGTACATATAATGTTAACAGTGTAGGTAAGTTACAGGAATCTTACGTTGTACAGTGATTTCCAATGGTAAGCTTGTGCTGACAGTGCTTTAATTTTCGCCATGATACGCTGTAAAAATATTAGCCACCTTAAATAAATATATATTTATGTGAACATTATCGTATATGATAAATAGCTAAAGCTGTATGTGCAAAAATTTTGAACTGTTCCTTGTTTTTCTCTGCATGTAAGAAGATGCTTACGTTGCAGTTCTTGATGAACCGCAGCGAGGCGCAGATGTTCTTCAACATGACGTCAGCCTGCGGACGCACGAAGAACGCCACCACGTCCTGCCGACGCTTCAGGGTAGACAGGTCTCTGCTCGGGTGCTGGAGGTATACTCTGTAAAGGAAGGCTATATCACATTCTATACGTACAAGAAAGAAACGCATCCGAATTAAGTTTTTTTTTCTTATTTTTGAAGTCATAATGAAATATATTCCTGCCCACAAATATGTATTATGATCAGCCAAAATGTGAATATTAACACATAAAGAAGATAAGAAAGGATAGGTAATACTTATTTGGAATGTTTAGTACCAGAAAAGTGATTCAATTAAAATTTATATCTAAAAAATAAGAAAAAATATATTATAAGAAGAAATAGTAGTCACCTCATCTTGGTGTGTCCGACCTTGGAGCTGCACTTGTCGAGCAGCTGCAGGAGGCTGAGCCCCTCCCTGGCGGAGCCCCGCGCGCCCTTCTTGAACCCGCTGGGGTGCGCCACCGTGCTGAACACCTGCAGCCCGCGGTACGTGCCCTCGTCTATACTCACTATGTCTGCTCTGCAAGGCACTGATTGTTAGAGATGCCGTCACAGATACAACAGTTTCATAAGCAAGTATCTTGCAGTAAAGTTCTATGGAAGCAAAGCTGGTTATACAACAAACAAATGCGATGCTTTTAAAATCCCAGGTGCTGTACTGGATTGATAGCAGAGCAGCAAGAATTTATATTTAAACAGAATCAACAATGAGCGGAAAAACTTTGGACAAAGATTTTGACACCCTACAATAGTTTGTTATATTGTTACGAGTCTTACTTGTTTAAAAATAATAATACCTCGTAGGTACTTACAGCGATATGGTCCTGAGGCTCAGGAACTGTGGCTTGCCTTGCATGTTGAGGCTGATGGAGTTCCAGTTCAGGTCCAGGTACCGCAGTAGGGCTCCCAGCGCGTGCACCGTGTGCACCTACATTAAACACATAGATATATTGTGAAAGATATAATGGTTGGTAAGTAAAGCTGAGATAACGACGATACCGTGTTAAGTATGGGTTCGTATTTGACTAGCGGCGCCTGCAAGATGGATTTTAGTGTAACCCGCTTGCCTTGGAGGCACCAATCCAACCTAGATTTGCAAATGTGAAATAAGAATGATTTTACCTTGCTGATATCGAGTACAGTGCGTATGTACATGGTGCGCTCGGTGTCGGAGCAGGGAGAGGGCTCCGTCGGTAGAGACAAGCTCAGCACGCGACGCTTGCACGCTTCGAAGCCTGCGGGACACATTGCTGGTTATACGTTTTTATCTACCTATACCTACATTCATGTGATAAGTATTAGACATAATAACAGGGAAGGAATAAACTGGCTGTTAACGCATTAGCGTTCTCCTATTCGTCAATAGATGCCGCTGAACGAGAACTGCCGTTCAGCGGCCAGCAGACCAGCTCCACTTGATTGACTGACATCTGGTACTCGGAGGATGAAGTTGTTCAATGGACCAGATGACTGAAAAGAATCTGATGATGGTTCCCGTTTTAATCCTTTACAAAAAAATACCATTAACTCACTGTACTCCCGAGCAGATATAAAGACGAGCTTGCACCGCGAGTCCGTGCCCCCGAACACGGTCTGCTTGACTCGCTGCACGAAGGTGGCCTGCGTCTTGCCGTCCAGCAGCAGGCACACTGGCTCCACCTGGCGGAGCAGGCTCAGAAACATCTGGTACTCGGGCGGACGGTCTACTATCTCGTCGAGGATGAATAGCTGTGGGATATATAGGTACAATATGGAATGTATTAAGATTTGACGTCGATATTCGATTGTTTTCCTGGTGTTCAATTAATTTGTTTTTAAAGAAAACCATACATACCTACTTCTTACATATATAAACCTACTTCTTACATATATAAACCTACTTCTTACATATATAAACCTACTTCTTACATATATAAACCTACTTCTTACATATATAAACCTACTTCTTACATATATAAACCTACTTCTTACATATATAAACCTACTTCTTACATATATAAACCTACTTCTTACATATATAAATAAATCTTGATACACACACTTAAATATAACTAACCTAAAAGAACTTAGTAACAGATTTTTATGGGCAGACATTCCTGGCAATCCTTTTACAAAATGCTATGTTTACCAGTATTTATTCAAACGCTTTGAGCGACTGAATGAATGTATATTATAAGAGTTGATAATATCGGAGTTTTCACGAGATCGTCTATACTTAGTTGTTAGTAATTGGAGAGATGCATTTAAACAATGTTTATGTAAAAAATAATAGTCACTTGCCTCTCCAGTCTGTATCGTGTAGTAGGCAGCCCCCAGCGTCCCAGCGCGATACACCAGCACCAACAGCTTCTACGTCGATAAATTACATACACAGTTTTTCGATTTTTTATATTGGTTACAGTTAAGATGTGTAAAATATTTAATATCACTTTTAGATTTAATGCAGTTTGATATAATTGTGTTAGTTTGTCATTATAATTCAATAGTGCCATCTATAATGTGTCAATAAACTTAGTTTTAACGTGGTTGGTAAGCAAATACATTTATCACTTACTTCTTCGGTGTCTGAATCTTCGCTGGTCTCATTTTGGGGGTTTATTGTAGTACTATCGGTTACTTCGGCATTCCTAAAATGTATATGATACCATGTTAATAGCTAAATATAGTTGTTCAACGATATGTTTTGTTTTAATTGTCCATACCTGCGACATTTAGCAATAACAAAATGATTGTCCTGCTGGTTGCTCTCCGTGTGTGAAATATCCGTGTGTTGTGGACGTGCCACAGACGTGGCTGCATCTGATGTACTTTCATCCATTTGCTTGTTTTTTATTGTAAGATCTTCAAAAAAGTTAATTATTTTCTTACAAAAATTACAACTTAATTTTTATGACAAAAGATAATCATTTTCCCGCCATAACGCCATTTTGTTTTTCCCCGCCATTTGGCAGACGCATTGCTTGTTTTGCCAAAGTTTTATGAAAGACCTAGTATTTTGATCATATCAAAATCAAACGCAATAATTTTATTATAAGAGTGCTTTATTAAGTTATTAGGTTGTGACTAATTATTAGAAAATTAAAAATTAACTCTAAGCATGCAAGCACATTGAAATTCACGGAAATGTTACAAGTCTAGTTTTTATTTTGTACCATTTAACATATTAGGTATATTAGTAAAACATTTAGCTATTATTACAAAACTATTAAGGCACTTACACGTACTCGTATGAATTTATTATTACTTACTTTTTTGCATTTTAGAGTTATCTTATTAGGTCCAATCAATATAAAACGCATTTAACTTTAACACCTCTCTAAACAGACCACAATTAAATAGGGAAGGCATTATTTTACTTTATTCTTTCTATTTTTTATTTTACCAGGCAACATTTTTCATTGAATGCATATTATTCTTATTCGGCTACCTACACAGTAAGAAGGTCCCGTTCTTCCGGTGCGTCGTGTCGCAAGTTAACGCGAATATGTCGACACATGTGGCCGACAGCCTCGGCCGCCGGCACCACGGTGGCTGACATACACGCCGACACGAATGTACGCACAGACGCGAAGTAGATCTTCACGCAGCGCAGGCATGGGGCTGTGCACCAGATTTGCTGAAAAATAGAAAATAAAACTTGAGTTAAAGGAACAAGGAGGTTGGTAGTTGATGTATTCCGATCTCAGCTGAGTAAGGAGGTGCAAGTATCAGTGTCACGAACTTTATTGTTCAGCATGAAGTATTTAAGTAAAATGAAACAAAGAGTTCATAATCCTTTTCTTCGTTTTTTTTGTTGAATCTAGGCTCAGAATACTAACTAATAACTATATATCCTAAAGAGTTTACCTCAAAAGCGAGGCAAGCGAACCCGCAGCCGAGCAGCAGCGCGCAGGGCGGCGCGATAAGCACGGCCAGCAGCGTGTAGCACCAGTTACGCGCGTGCCGGAAGCAGCCGTGCGCCAGCCGCCACGAGCACTCCGGGCTGCGCGCGCCCTCCGGCTCGCCGATTATGTCGTCCCATACCACCTGCCGAACATTTTTGTACATGTTGTAAGTACTTATGCTATCTTGCCCAATACCACACCCATACTAAGCACACGCCAACATAACATAATCATAGGTAAGTATTGTAGTAAACGCTAGAGATGGTAGGTTTTGTAAGAATTTTAAGTAAAAGCGTAAGTAACTTTTTAGGCCCGGTTTTTCTTTTCACACTAATAGAAGATTGATAGTAAATAAGTAAATTTACATAGACTTATTAGACGACTTAATCAATTGTTGTAACGTTCACTACTTTTGTATTGAAAGGGTGAAATTGTTAATTCGCATGTTTATCATCATATCTAACTTATATCGGTACAAACAACCATACCTACCTATTATTTGAAGTAGGGCAAAGTGACGGTATTGTCGGCACCATCGTTATTGGGCCATCGGCGCCGGTGTAACATATCATTGAAAACAGTGAACTGTGTCAATGTCGACAACTACCCTGGAAACTAACTTTCCATTTCACTTCCCTGATTGATTTTCACTGTTCAATTGAAAACTTTATATTGACCTCGAGTCATTAAGTAAGGCTAGCTTTTTTTAACTGGTATTTTTTAATAAGTTATCACATAATTTTTGGCTCATTACATTCTCGTTTTGGCAGTGTACTTATTTCCTATAGTACCAGAGCTTCGCAATCAGAAAACGTTGTTCAAATGCTCACTCATAAAAAATGATAATTTTATTAGTAAGTATGTCGTATGTAGCATAGTCCACTATGTTTTACCGGGTAAACAGAAACACGTTCAATTTAATGCTATAGATTGCTTACCAAAAGGCAAACTATGGTTAACTACAACCCCGTTTTAGGTTTAAAAAATCTAAATTCAGCTATTTTACAAAGTGACCAAACCTGTGGCTACAGCAAGCCCGCTGACCTTTCGACCTGATAAGGGTTGCAGACGGGGTGAAAGCACCCGCGCGCTTCTAATTAGAATGGTTACAGTGGTCAGGTACCTACCTACAGGCAAATTGCTGCCTTCTGAGGCTTATATAGGGATTGATGTACCTACCGGACTTTTACAACAATTCAGTATCTCAAAGAAAATAAAATATTGCCCAACAATACTTTAATTTTAATTTAAAATAATCTACTTTCCTACAAAACGCACATACCTACATTTTTCCGATAATATACTTGTATTGGTGGAGAAGGGCCGGCGTTAAACACAAACAAAGTCTAAGCTAACTGTTAACAACTATCTACCGTGCCAACGACTCGCTGTGAGAGTAGTTAGCACCTCAGAAGACCGACATTAAGAAAATCGTAGTGCATTTCTATTTCTATAGGCATTTCCAAAAAAGCCTTAACACGTTCTTTGCCACTACTATATAATACTATGTATTTTTAAAATCTGTCTTCTTGATTAGATCCACGGTGCTGATGACATATCGATATTCGGCTTACCCAAAATTAAGGTTCTTTGAATTGTCTAACTGTTTTTAATGACATGATGAAATAGCAGCTCTGAAACACAAGATCCTCTGGATACTTAGCTCAGAGCTCAGTACACTTCTGACGTGCTGATAACTAGTGCATAACATAAGCTTTTTGGTCAAATAAACAAATTATAAAATCAAAGCGGTTATTTAATTCCGCATTTCAGTCCCTCGAACAAGCGGTCAGTATAGTCACGCGATCATAATGTCGCCACTGGTTTCTTTCGCGAATGAATTATTCTTTTGTGCCTTTTTAATTGAAATTATGACTCTTTACTTTGTTTCGTACGATTTGGAACACGCATATTTATGAGTTTCATGCTGTTTCAGTTATGTTTCAGAATTTGGTAGTTTTCCATATCTTTATAATATTGGGAAATGTTTTCAATACTTCACAAGTTTCACGTGATGTGATGTGTGTAAGGTTCTACTTATTCTTTCAGCTCTTAACACAGCTATCGTGATCCCCATACTACTAATGTTATTTTGGGAGTTTTATGGGAAAATATATCGTAGTGCGTGCCCAAACCCTCAGATATTTTTAATTAATAGGGGCGGTTATTTAAGTATAAAATACATATTGATACAAGTATAATAGAACAAGTAAGTATAAAATATTTTTTGACAAGCAAAATTAAAAAGTAACGTTTATATGGAATTTGAATTGCCACATATTTTATTTCAATGTAAATTTGCCCGGTCCATACAACTTTATAGCTTAGTATAAAAGTCTGTATGCCTAGGTAAAAGGTAGGTACATTATCGTTAGTTGCGGTACAAAGGATACAAATAAAAGTTGATTGCTGAGGCCGGACGTTGACTTACTTGCTTGTGATGGTAGGTACTAGTGTAAAATTTTTAGACCCATTATATTATTATATCCTTGCTTTTATTTTTCCACTAGCAGTGACTTGGGCTTTTACTCGCGGCACTTCGGAATAACATATGTAAGTCCAAAGTCTAATATACACCTCCATACCATACCAAATTTCATCCCAATCGGTTCAGCCGTATGAGTGTGAAGAAGCAACAAACATATACAATCACACACGTACAAACTTTGCCTTTATATTATTATCGGGATAGGATTCTTTTTCCTTTATTCTGTTGACTGTTGAATCTAGGTTCGTAAGTGAAACCCGTTTCTCATTTAAAACGGATAACTCTAGCTTTTCACATTTAGCTTTTTCAAAAGAAAATTATATAAGTATTATATCCGTTATCTAGTACCCACGACACAAGCGTTTGCTTAGTATGGGGCTAGATGGCGCTGTGCGCAATGTCCCGGAATATTTCTTTATTATTATTATATAAGTATCGTGAAATTCACTCAATTTATACAGAACTCAAAAACTTTTCCAGTTGCGTGTTCCAACGTCTGAAGTGGGCCATTTTAAAATAATTCCTCAGTTATGGTGTGTGTATGGTAATTAGAATTAGCCTGACCTTTTCAGGCGTCTTTGTGAAAGCCTCTTTATGTTGAGGTCGGAATGTAAATATATTTCCTGTGGTAAAAACCGCAGTTTGAGTCTATTTTTGGCGCTTATGTCAAGTCATGGGCTTAGAGGGTAATTTATCACACTTACTCTATTGTAACACCAAGATAGTATTAAGTATAGGTAATAAGTACGTTATATGAATATAAAGGTTTACTCTTCCACAATTTGTGAAAAAATAAATAAATAAGAAGTTGAGAAAACTTAGCTTTTGATTTTTACTGACAATATTATATTGTAACTCTGCTTTTGAAGGCAAGTTATATGTACTGAAGTTGAAAGAAGATTCTGTAGTGAGTGACCTGTATATGCTGGTTCAAGTTGTTCGGGTCCCGGTCCTCCAGCGCCTCCCGCACCGTCTCCGGCTTGGCGCTCATGATTGGCTGGAGCGCGGCGCGCCGGGCCGGCTCGGGCGGCGCCCGGACGACCGGGTCTGGCAGCGCCGGCGGGGCGGAGGCCGGCTCGGGCACGTCCGGCAGCCGGGCCTTGTGCTGGCACGCCACACACTGGCGGGACGAGGTGCGGGACAGCGGGACGGCAAACCCGCCCGATCCCAGCGGCACGTCCTCAAAGGCCACGGTCGACGACTGTGCTAACTCGTTCAGAACTGGCTCGGAAGAAGTTTGGAATCACTTCCAGTGTTCGTACCTAGACGCACTGTTGGCCACGTCTCATGTGACTGATGTACTCGAATAGTTTTGAATAACAAATGTTCAGTGCAAACACATCATCAACATTTATATAAGCTAAGCTAATCAATTTTGTAAAAAGACAGTACAAAAAGAATTTTTGAAATCGGTTGATAAACAACGGAGTATCCGCGTAACATCCCCACAAAAAAAAAAAAACTTTCAGATGACTTGATAACCTCTTTTTTTTGGAAGTCGGTTAAAAAGTAGCAAAATTGTAGTCAATTAGAACTAAAGCGTATTTTCAATTATTT
>OZ026813.1:438305-564733 GCA_964023185.1 Macaria liturata | reverse complement strand
CCAATATCTGTAACATTTAGTCTTCGATCAAATATACCATTTAGTTCTTAATATCAATAAATTATTATCTATCTATCTACCATAACTTCGATATCCTCATTTTATCACAACTATATCAAATAAAAGCATAACTAAGAAAAGTTGTACCCATGTTTGCATAAATCGTCTGGATTTAATTTGAAGTGGAACTCATCGCCTATCCAACCGCGGTAGGTAGTCAACCTGTCATGACAATGTGTAACAGTGGCTCGGTAATGCATTTCCGGCGAGTTACACCTCACAGCCTGCTTGTCATCATTATCACGCGCCAGCAGTTATGTGTATTGTAAAACTATAGAATTTAAACAATAGTTGATGTAGGTTAATCGAAAAAATTCGCAAATTTCCTTAAGTTTGCTTTAGACGTATTTAAGGCATCTTTTAAGATTTTTATGTGTTACTTACCAGTATACCATACAGATATTGGAGTCTAACGTTCGTTAGTTTTAAGTCTAATACTATTGGCATAGAATGTACATACCTATAGGTACTTAACTATAATCGTAATGTTGGAGTTAAGCGTTGCTTCGGTCACGATCTCTGTTAGTTATCGGTTGTTATTGAAATTAATGAGCCGATAATGTAAACAGTTATTCTGGTAGGTAGTATGTTGACAGAAATAGATTATACTGTTATTGTAGTTTCGTATTTGAGATTCATTTCCGACTTCAATATGATAAGTTTATCGCTATTTCTAGCACTACTAGCATTATTTTACCATTTTTGATGTTATCTATACAAACTTATATTTTACCTTTCTCTTAGCTTATACTGTCGTTTTCTTTGAAGATTTACATATTTACATTGGAAACTATCACATTTTCTCCTATACATATTCATGAAAGCAAACTAATTAAACTCTAATCTATCCACACATTCAAATTCCTAGACTATTGTCTAGTTTGCTAATCGCAGGCACGTATCTGTGCAGTCTAGTGCTTCTAGGTCAGTGGTGTCCCGACGGGGCCAGATACGGCGTCGGGCCACATATGACTAGGGCTACTGACATATATGGCCTAGTTCACCAGCCACAAGGGACTGCAATGTAACTCCGTGACAAACTGATTACGGACGCAGTCGGTTCTGACCTGGATTCTAATTATGGTGAAGTTACTCCACTTTTAATCCCTGTTGAAAAAATAAGTGTTGCAATATTGTAAAGCTTCATAAGTTCTACAAATATGTAGGCTTATTCTAGTAGGTACGTGATAAAATTTAAAACATGCCGCGTTTTACTTACAATACACTGAATAAAGCTACAACTGAATCGATATCAAACATGCTATTGTTTGCCAAAGGTTGGAACATTGTCAAAGAATGAAGAATGACATGCTTCCATTCCTTCTCAAACAATATGGAATGGATCAGTAATTCGGTTTGTGATGTGACAATAACATTATTCAATAAGCAGACGTTGTAAATAAGGAACCGCCTACTTTGAATACAGTGCATTCCGATGTCCTTATTTTGTCCCCATATAGAACTGTAAATTGCTCATATGTTAAATGTTTTAGGATCACAAAATCAATGAATATGAGTTTGCGCGGTTTGTGTAATTCCCCCCACGATGTATCTATGCCTAACGAAACTAGTTCTGCGGAGGAGTCACGTTGCGTGATTTGAAAGAAAATGCATGTAACTGACCAGTATAGACCGGCCTGGTGGACATGGGCATGCGTGCGCAGGCGGGCGGGGTGCGCGTGCGCAGAGCCCAGCGCGGCGGCGGCCCAGTCGCGGTACACGCGCGGCGCCTCGCCCGCGCGCCACTCGCCCGACTCCAGGCAGCGGATCTGGGGAATTGAGAGTATATGAAATAATGACAATGAGAATATACGTGAAAAAAAACCTTTCAGAAGACTTCATAACCACTTTTTTGGAATTCGGTTAAAAATACGTTTACAAAAAGTGACAAAAGCGGTTTTATCTCTCAAATCGGTGTCTTCCAGTTATCGCATAGAGATTTTTTATTGTTAAGCCTTTTATGCAAGGTCGACATAGAAGCATCTCTCGCGATGATGAAGCCCAATATTTACTAGTATGCATATCAATTTTAAATCTAAAGGAATGAATCCCTGAAAACGTGAATACATACTTCAACAAGCTTCTTGTTACCATGAATAAGGTAGAAAAGAATCTTACCGGCGTAGAGCTTTTACTCCTAGCACTGATCTCGGAGGATGCGTTGCTGTGTCTCTGCCGGCCGTCCCGGGGCCGCTCCGGCGCCGGCGATTCGCGGCACGACCCGTCCGGCTCGTCGCGACTCTGGACACAGTATTACATAGCGGAAGGTTAGTAATAGTTGTAGTAATAAATGGATTATCATATTTTAGCGTGGTGTAGCGTCCGGCAGGGTTCCATTACATTGTTATAGTGGGGATCAAACCGGAACGATGCCTGCACAGGATAAACAGATACAGATGGCAATGAAGGCACCCAGCAGTGAGATGTAAAGCGCTGTGGATGATGATGATCAGAATTTCTGAGCACTACTACTGACATACACAATAACATATGACTACTGACATTCACAAATAACTTGTCACAGAAGCTGGTACGTGTTGAAAACTAAATTCTACCTTGGTATTTTGTGTAGGGACGGAGACAGGCATGCTGGCGGCGCCACTGCTGACCAGCCGCAGCTGCTGGCGGATGTTCGCCTTCTCTCTCGCACGCTTCCTCTGGAACTCCTCCTCCACTCTGGAAGCACGTAATCGAAAATATTTATATGTATAAGAATATCCTTGAGTAGCTCGGACTGTATAATATTTCATCACACCAACAGCCCGCTAGTTACTAGTAGAGTTGACCAGACAGAGACACCTATGACATGAATCAACTTTGTGGGGTAGAAACAACTCTCGGTAATGAAGAATACAGTTCAAGGAGAACAAATAGAGAGAGTACATAGTAAAAGTGAAATGCCCCTAACTCCCGTGCTTACCTCCTCATGGCTTCCAGCTCGGTCTTCCTCTGCTGCTCCTTGAGGTCAGCCTCCTTGGACAGCTTCTCAGCCAGCCGCCGTCGCTCCAGCTGGCGCACTGTCGACTGGAACGTGAACCTCTTGCTGCGACCTGAGGCTGCTGTGGACCTCTGCGGATGAAGAAACAGGGGCTTTTAGATACTAGGACTGATATACTGTTGATGTATACATCCAACAGTATATCAGTCCCAGCCAGTATTATATATAATACTAAAGAATACTTTTAAAAGGAGGCGAGTGTTGTTTAAATGAGAGGATTTCAGCAGCTTCGCCCGCCCTGACTCGGAATTAAACAGTAGCCTGTGTCACTTCCATTATCCTATATTACTAATGTACCATAAATCATGAGGCTCCCTCACTTCGCTTTGAAAAGACGCGAGGGCCAAACAATAAACAGTTTTAACGTTAATAAGTAAGCTTTCATTCATATAATTTTGTTTAATTTTATTTTAAGACTGTAGCTATAGAAGGATATATTTTTGAAGGAGGTTTATGCACATGTTTACCATTTTCAAGCCAAGTCAGGTCACTAGTCTTTAGGTACAATAAAATGCAAATGAGCCCGTCTTTGAAGTAATCAGCTATCAGATGGGAGATGTCTGTATTATACTCGTACTCGTGCCCTTTAAGGGTCGGCTCGTAAAGGCTCGAGCTATCTGAGAGGATCTGACAGCCTCACTGGCATACTGATAGCAGGATTATGAGCTTCACTAACCGAGGTCATTGTGACCCAGGATCGTAAAGAGTTCATTATGAGGTTCTGTGATATGTCGCTTTATGTAGACGGCAAGGATTTGCCCAAAAGAAAAGTCTATATAAGCCTTTTATATGAAAAACATAATTGCTTTTATATTTATTGATATTTTTTTGGTAAGTAAGAGTCTCAACTTTAATCAAAACAGTACTCAATCATTAGAAAAAAAATAATGTTATACTGTCTCAGTATTTAATTCGCAACCTCATACCCGTGGCTTCTTTATAATACATCAAATAAAAAGAGTAAAATTATGGACCGTTAGTTATCACTTAAGTCGCACTTAAATCTATTGTCAAACATTTTAGGTCGCATTAATGATGTTCCAAAGCCGAATTGAGAGTGATTCACACTTTACATTATGTAGTAAATCCTACTTATTGTACCGAAAGTAAAAGGTTGTAGCTTTTGTTGGAAACCGCCGAGGAAATTAGCGATTTGAATGTGCAGCGGATTCAGAGCGTGTGAACTATGATGCTAAGATACCGCGCTACGTGTGTGTACGTATTATACGTATACACATGGATTACTTTTATAAATCCATCTTTCTGAAGCCCTAAAATAGGCTTTTGCCTTCATGCTATATCGACTGACGAATTGGTACTATTATGACTGATGCGATATAATAGACTGATCTTTGAATCACGAGAGCTTTACTGTAAGCCTCGCAGTAAGAATGCATAGACGGTAGGTACTTTTATATGAAGTAATATCTATTTGAAGATAATTAATGATTCAGAGTGTAATTCAATTTTGTAATTGTAATAGGAGAGGAGAAGGATTGCTCTCAAAGGCCATTTATCCCTATGAATGGCTATCGAAAGCTTGTCCTGCGACGATACAGATTTTAGTATTATATTTAAAAAAGTGATAGATAATTATTGAATAAGGGATCTAACTTGCAGTAATCTGTTCACTATTTACGAACTATAAAAGAGTACATATAGTCCATGACACGAAGATTTTTATAGCTCTACGCTTTACTCCAAATTACACTTTATTGCTACATAATAAAGTTAAAATTTCGATGCTACATTTAATATAGGCCGATAGACATGTTAAGTAGTCGGTTGTAAAATTATTGCGAAAACATTTAATTAAACAAAATTGGGGTTTGTTAAAGAGAAATTAACATGGTTATGCTAAGAGGGGTTTGCTTTGATGCTCTGTTAAAATAATAAAGCTACTTAGAACTAGATATTCGAGTTAGAAAGGAAGTTATTTTATTTCATGTTATTAGAGATATATGTTATTGTTATTATTTGATGTTAGATGAGCTGCAAATTTAAACTTTTGTATACGTACCTACATATTTTAAAACTCTAACGGTTCAACTATGAATGGTTATTTTCAGCACCAATTTCTTTCTGCTTTGCTTCCTAAGCAAAGTTCAGTTCTAATTTAAGATATCTGAGATTATATTTTAACATGCCTTATAACTTTCTCATGAAATTAATGATATTTGCCACTTGTGTTCTATTTCTCCAAGTATCTCGCCCAGTAGCGGCGGCAGCGAGCTTGTTAAGCAGATGTTATCAAGCATATATAGCATCCTTTGTTTCTGCGCAACGACCGCTAATGACCACTCAAACACTTTGTTTTATTCGATAATTTGTGCTGGTAGGGCAACATTTTAACTTGAAGGTTTATAGGGCAATGCTAGAAATTATGATAATGAAATGTATGAGCATAAGTATATCCTAAGCAGACCCAATAATTCCTAAGCGAGGAAATGTTTACAGCATATTGTTGTAAACGTTCAGATAAAAATCAAATCCTTTTCAAGGATGTAGTTTGTGTGTTAACACACTTATTCATACGCTAATGTTTATATATAAACCCGGCTATATTTTGCGATATTTTCCATAGATACTGTAACAGTAAATAAACCGTAACATTTTGTCATAACTCCGCGATTTCCCCGTGACATTGGCAGGTATTTGCTGAAAGGGCTTTGTTGAGGCTTTATTGTGCGAAACAAAGACGTCTGTTTGTCTGTTTGTATTCTGCATACGTCGCAGGGCTCACCTTGACAAGCTTCGACAATGTTTGGACTGTTGACATACATATGTACATATATGTAGGTAGGTATATATAAAAGTGTGTTTCGGAAAACGAAATTACAATTTTTATTTATACTCCAGACATACCTACAAAGAACTATCAGAATATGACGTGATAAATACAGCAATATTTATTACTCTTTCTGGTGGTATGTTTGCAATCACGTGCAGATTTGACTATGTCGACAATACTTAAAACAATATATAATTAAACTGCGGCTTACCTGAGCCCAAGCTTCAATAGAGAATTTTTTAAACAGAGTTATTCTCATAACCCTATAGTTTACAACAAATACTTTATTCTTAGTACAACTCAAATGGACTTACATTTTGTCCCACAAAAAGAGTGCGTGCCTAAAAAATAGAATATAAGACAGATATTCTCACAAAAATAATAAGGCAACCTTCAATAAGTGGAATTCATTGCCAAAACGTGCCGCGGCGTTAACCGAGCGATCTAATCTCTGGTTAAGTCAGTTAACTCACGGTTTACTAACCGTTAAAGACGCTCGTGGGGCTAGTACAATAGATTCACAGAAGTAGAAAACTTGAAGAAGTAATGTACTCGTACTTGTATATTGGGCCACCTCTATGTTTATCTAGTTTGAACTGTAAAAGCACAGAAAACTTAGCGGATTATGGTATCATTGTCAAGCTAACCGTATCTACTTAGATGATCTTATTTTTAGTAATTTTAGAAGCCATATTTTTCATTATCATCATAAGTTTTTTTATTGATTACCCACTTATCATTCATAATCATTGGCCTGTTGTCACCTACGGCTAAGCATAGGCCTTTATCTTGTTTGCTACTCGTCTCAGGAGGCCCTGATCAGAGAGTCCCATCATACATCATTCCTTATACTTATTAGAGAAATGAAGCCATCATCAAGAATGCTGTCACTACAGTAGTAAGTGCACACATTGAATACAAGCAGTCACAACTATGGCATGCAATAAGTACAAGAATCAGCACGTCACGTCAGTCTGTCAGTTGTCACGTGCATCAGATCGCGCCGTCACGTCACGGCGTGCGTGTGATCCCAGCCCGGCGAGATGATATCTACTAATGACCGCTGTGGACGAATGTTGCTGAGCTTTACGTATGAAGGTTTGACAAGTGTTTAAGGGTATTTATTTTGGATTCGGTATCAATGCATAGTTGGATATGTGTTTTCATAAAAGCACGTTCACATGCAAATGGACTTAGTTAACTTTACTGATGATAATTGAGTAGACGGGACAACATTTCAATGATAGCTAAACCACTTGTTTAGTATCTTGTTGTACTTTTATCTGAGATACACGATGGGCTTGTTTCGTTTAGTTTTCTAATAGGGGCGTTTAAAAATTAAAAAAGAAATAAATTATTCATGTTGTTAATTCATATACTAACTAACCCGGTCACAGTTATAAACTGGTTTCAAAATATGAGTAATCTTAAAAGAAGATTGCCTGAAATTGGCATATTTAACCCAAAAAATATTATAACACAAAACGCGCACATCAGACTCGGTTTTTGCCATCAGATAGCTCCATATACTGGCCAAATTAGCCAAGTAGGTAACGACAACTATATACGTACAGGGTGAGTGACGATTGCCTATATCTTATATTCTTGGAACGTTTATCTTTTCTCACATTACGCTTTTTAGGATTTAATTTTAGATATTTTCATAAAAAAAAATGTGAAACCGATATTTGACTGCTTTGTTAGCTTAGTTGGTAGTGGCTCTGCCTTCTAATCTAGGGGTGCGGGTTCGATTCCCGCATAACACAAGTAATTATGAATATTAACATGTGTAATTACTTGTGTTGAGTCTGGTCGTTTCTATGTATAATAAGTATGTATTTACAAAAGAAAAGTATATATGTATTATATCCGTTATCTAGTACCCATGATACAAGCGTAAGCTTAGTATGGGGCTAGATGGCGCTGTGTGATATTATGTCCTGAAATATTTATTTATTATTTTATTTATTTTCAGGAAATGAAGCGAAAACTTATTTAGCTGCCACAAAAACATGAAAATTCTGGGTTATTTCTGAAAATGTAAATAAAATATCTTTATTTACGAAAAAGACTTCTTTACATTGTTTCATTAATAAACTAGCGTTATGTGTGTTTTATGAACTAGCAGACCCTGTATAAAGTTCGTAATGTCAAACATTTTTTCTAGCCAACAGCGATGGCAACGGTCTGAGATGCGATCTTTAAGAATTAGACACGATTATGACTTCCTGCTACGTGATAGGTATTTTTTGGACGACATTATAATTTGTCACCGTCCGTCTTATACAAATACTACAGAATTTGAGTTGGTTTTTGTTGTAATTTATTTACTTACTAGAATATTTTTTGAGCAAATTCAAAGATTAAAAACAATTGTGCGTCATTGTTGCTGGTTGTATGGATTAAATCGATAGAACGATAAACTGTGTTATTATCGTTCGTTATTAATTATGTTTTTTTTCACACACTTAGATATCACTAGAGTTATAAGGAAAAACATAGAACGACAAAATGCGTTCAGGTTGTAAATCAAATGCACTATAAACATTCCATGATGGTTTACTGACCATAACCATAATGGTTCCGCACGTGCCCAATACGTAAGTAGAATAGGAATAGGTTGATAAACGAAAGAGTGGCCGTCGAATAGATTTCATGTCATCAAGAACCTTCTTGTATTAAAAAACAGTGGATTTATATCGGAAAATGTTATATGTAACTTGTTACCAAAATTACCTATTTTATTTTTATTACCGATTGTCCGCTTTTACTTGTTTTTCATGTAATGTCTCGCTTTTTACGACAACAATTTTACCTATGTAAAACTCCACCCAGGAAAATAAAATGACGTTATCAATCACATGCATGACATACTACCTACATGTACCGAACATTGGCTACTCTACCTATCACTCAGTTCCACGACTCCCAGCTATGCTAGGACAATAAAGGACAACCATTGTTCTAGTGATGGCAAGTAGCTCCGGACGGGCATCGAATATCGATCCACAGTTTGAAGGCATTGAAGGTGTATAGAGGTTTCATGGGCTAATGGAGACGTGTTATGGCCTTCTTATTGATTGTTAGTGTTTTAGTAGGTGATTGATTGGTAGTTAAATATATTATTGTTTCTGGGTTTATTCAATGGGTGTATTGAACGTTTCTTTAATTAATGTGTTTAAGTTTTGTTTGCAGATAGAATTAAAAAGAAGTTGTATATATCTTATAAAATTTATTGATTTGATATAGGAATGATACTAAATAAAACCTTTTAGTAACTTCGTCAGCGAAAGTTCCTTAAACAGTGAACTTTTTGTAACCATTAAATTTATAAAATACTAGCTGTGCGCGCGACTTCGTCCGCGTGGAATAATTATTTTGGGCATCGTATTTATTTTTGCAAACTACCTCTTCAACTTTATAATTAGATAATTAGTTACCCACGACTTGAACCGTTTTCACAGCTTACGCAACAAAAGCCCTCAGAGGTAAATAATTTTCCCCGTTTTTACCATTGTTTCTTCGCTCCTATTAGTTACAGCGTGATGTAATATAGCCTAAAGCCTTCCTCGATAAATGGTCTATTTAACACAAAAAGAATTTTTCGATTATCACCAGTAGTTCCTGACATTAGCGCGTTCAAACAAACAAACAAACAAACTCTTCAGCTTTATAATATTAGTATAGATTTATGATATATAATATCTTGTTTTCCGGCTGAGTGTCACTCAATTTGTAGTTTTTAAGAAATGTTAATTCATTTCCACATTTCCAGTTTCATTAGGAGACAAATAAAGCTGTGGAGCGAATTCTTGTAAGGCTTGTACACATTGTGCAACGATGGTAAACTGACGACAGCTGGCTGACTGTGTATGCTCCACTTTGTTACTACATCGGTGAGTATGTTTGGATTGTAATATATTAACTGTGAATTAGTACTATGACGATTGAAATTTATGAATTGCTACTACAAGAGGTATTATTTATTTTACTTTAACAATTTGATTACTTCGTATCTAAGTCAAACTAACGACATCTTAGTTCTATACGTTCTGTTCTATTCACTAAAAACTCCTTCACAAAACACGAGAGATATGTATAGGTATGAATAAACGTTCATAACGTACGTCACAACGTATTTAATCACAAAATTTTTCATCATTCTAAATATTTTCCTCCTCATTATGTTTTCTTGGGTCTACATAAATAAACTTATTAGTATGAGGTCTAAATCCATACTCACCCGTTAGCTCAACATTATGTAAGGCAATAGTAAGCTTGCACAGTTGGTCGGTGTGGGACAACACTATATAATGCCATGTGCTAACACGGAACTACACGAGAGACGGTTTGCTCCTACTTAGAGGGCAAAGTATTTATGCTTACAATCTTATATTATATCTATCTAAAAGTGTGCAAAATAATCTTGAAATTAATCATTTCTTACTTAGCAACGTCTTACAATATCTATTTCATCATAAACCACGTCGTCGTTACGTATATTTATTGGCCAGGAAACTAGACCGAGTATATCACAAGTCTTCTGTCTTTATGTCAAGGCCACAACTGCATACATTAATAAAGCAATTCTAGCTACATTATTATATTCCGGCTAAATGTTGACCTTTATTTATACTAGGATATAAAGACACTGAGACGTGTTTTAATTACCAACTTATCCGTCTACGTTTTTTTTCTAAATGAGTGTCTACTATGAATTAACAAGGTGTCAGAATTTACTGTTTTAAAGATATTAAACTTCATTATGCAATATTACGTTCTAGTAAAAAAGGTGCTACAACTTTATGTGTACTATGCTTGTGCACTTTTAATACGTTTAAGTATTTCAATTGCATCGGGCAATTATTAAGACGATTACCAATAATAACTTGATATCTGACAAATTTACAAAACCATAACCACGCCATGGCCGCGCTGATTTATTCTGTTTTTCAATATTTCCAATAGGTTTCTCTAATTATTGTCACGGGTCACTGTGTTCTTTGGCGACCCGCATCGTTTAAAAGTTGCCAACTATTATTAGACCATTGTTTGCAAAAACCCATGATGACACACAAATAACTGCCATTATAAACTATCTGCAATCAAATATTACGCATCGTCAATAAAATATTACTTCAATGGAGACATTGTTTGGTGTATAAAATAATTGGAGGAGGTACGGTGAAAATAAATGCCTATAACATTCGATTTCAACAAATATCTATAAATTGCTATATACTTATGTTTTTATTTTGTCTCTTGTATTAATATGTATGTATTATTGTGTATGTATGTATATATTATTGTAATATTTGTTTATGTTTATTCATATATAAGTAGTATAAACTTTTTGATCTTTTTTTTCATTTAATTTCTTAAGCACCTCGTCCTACTCATTTTATTTGAAGTTTATATCCCTGCCAAATTGGTTGCCTGGAAGAGATCGCTCTTAGCGATAAGGCCGCCAATTAAAACGCAAATTTTATTTTCTATGTTTTTTGTATTGTTTTTTATGTATGTGGTGTTTTAATAAAGAATTTATCAATCAATCAATCTATACATGTACCTATGTAATTCGCGTTTTGTGTCACCAAATTGACCAGGTTGGGTAAAAAATATTACATTCGAACATTTCAGCTGCATAGAGTAGGTATGCCGAGCTTTTAATTTCTTAACCCTACTCATCACCGACCACTTACTAATATAATTAACCAAATCTGACTTCTAAGTAAAGTAAGTAATATTAAATTGACCCTCACTTAACTTTCTCGACAGATCATATTTATACACAAAGAGAGAAACAGAATCAATCCGTCGAAGGAGAATGCAAAGTCAGTCACAGATCACAACACATGTCTGCATATGACACTGATCAATGTGTATGACGCAGCAAGCTGTTAGCTCCACTGTCACACCACGGCGACCGTTACCCGCAAATTCGTTCATCCGACGGGCACGATACAAGCTAACTGTCGACAATTATACATTAGTCTTGCACTGTTCACTTACATCTGTGTAATTGCTTGTAACTATTACCGCATGCGTCTAACGGGGTGTCAATGTGTGGTGACGATACATGTGTATAGTATCCGTAGTGTTATACGACTTAATTTTTTTTGGAGTAGCTGGCGTTTTTATTCAGACATAGAGACATTTATATGAATTTTGGTCCATAATGGAAAATTATTTTAGCATAAAAGGAACGAAAACCGAGTGGTCTCGTTTAGTCTAAACGCATATAGATATATGTAGCTATCATATTGAAATCTTACATTCAAACAATACTGAAATGTAAGTAATTTAATCATCTGCAATCATCACCTCACTGTGAACACACTTCACATTACTTAGCAACTTTGAACAATAATTATACATTGGATGCTTAATTTTGTAAAATTACAGGCTTCTTCGCTTTCATTGCCTACTTGGCAATATTGTACGCAATGTGAGATGAGTTAGTAATAAAATCTTCATAATTTCATCATTCTTGGCAACTAGACCAGCAATTTCATACAGGGTAATTTTACAATTTCATGAGGTCGATTCCGTAGATAGTGGAACAAATGTCAATGATATTTGTTGCTGTACTAAATCTGCCGTTTATAGTTTAACATATGTTTTACTGATAAACACACGAAAAAGGAAAGAAAATTTAAAAAGTACCTAAAGTAAAGGATTACCCCTGTACATGAGTATGAGATACCTCGTGCCTAACGATAGTATAAATATTCACTTCACGCAGTCAGGCAGTTTTTGTTTACATTCCTTGGCTCTTCATATTTCGTTACGTAACGTGACTTCAACTTGCGGCTCCATATTTACGACAACTAACACAAACCTTTGATTACATCATGTGTAGTTATGTCCTCACGACCCCTCCTTGCTCATTAGTTAGCTAACTTGTTAATTTTATTTGTACACAAAAAGCGAATGTTTGGTTTGACATAAAGTTTGGTATAACACTTATAGACTCAAGCAACTCTACGAAATTACATCTTTATTATATTCTGAAAAGTGGTTTTAAATCAAATATTAAGCTTTACTAACTTGTGTCTATTTTCTGATCTCAAATGTCATGAAAATGTAAGACATTTTAGAAAATAAAATCAGACATAACGTATAAACCTGCGTCACTATATTTTATTCACATGCCCAACAGATAGGAACATTATCCGTCACAAATATGCAAAGAAGGTGTCTTTCTTGCATTTTTATGCATTTCACATTCCATTTCATTCATATCTAAACTCCGTTATAAACTGAACACACAAATAACGTAATTTTCGATATGAATGCCTAAATAGTTTTGACTACGGCTATTTATATTCTAAAGAAAATGCCATACTGTCTGTTAATCGCTTTTGACGACGAGGGAATAACTGTTAGGTTCTTTGGTAGGAAAATATATCAAATGGTCATTTTGAATGGCATTTGGAATTTTCGTTTTAGTATTTATTTAGGGCCCTGTTGCTGTTTTTAAGAGTAGCTTGTCATAAATCATAGACAACTTTATTGAAAAACCTTCGTACAAAAGAATTCAACGCGTTTCCGTCCGTAGTGACATAAAATTACTAACTCAGGTCAGTTTTAAGTTTTTTATCAGGCCACCTCTGCTCCTGCTTTAAACTGCCCTAAAAGTTGTCAGTGTAAAAATAACAAGGACCTCATTGAAGGTACCATTCCGTAGCAATACTTGCTAGATATTGATATCTATCTCTGAATTAAAACCTTCGATTAGAACAAACAAAGTACCACTATCTGTTTGTCTGTGTATCCTGTGCGCGTCGTGTTCAATCTATTCATACGAGTGCACTAAATGGAACTTTACGTGGATTATAACTTTGGATAATGTGTCTGTTCTGACTTGTTCTGACATGTGTGCTGTATGCACTTGTATTTGAACTGCGATGTGGTGCGAATGGTTTTCAATTGGATTGCGTTTATTTTTTAATCTGATTGAAAGTAAGACAGTTACTACAAGACAATATCAGAATCGAATTAAAAAAACACGCCATAAAATACCTACATTTATGTAAGTAGTATGTGAGTAGATATCGTACAAAATTCAAATATTCAACAGTTAAATTCGTTAAGGGTGTATTAACATAGTGGTCATATTTATTTTAATATAAGTAGTGTGAAATAATGTGATAGAAATAAAGGCTTTTTTATTTTATTTTATTTATTTTATTATGTGAGTAGATAAATCCTACGATAGTTACAAAGAAAGCAGGGTTGAACAAGAATAGAGAGTTTTCGACTTCTAAGTACTTCGGGTGCTAAAAATTAAAGGGATAGTATTATGTAGCAAACATTAAATGATTTAACCAAAAAAATTAACCAACGGATAGTATTATTAACCACACCAACAACATATTGCATTTTTCGACCGCAGTTTGGCAACACATCCAGTTTATTACGAGTTGGATGTAATTCAAACCTCTCGCATATTTTAGCAATAAAATTTCTCTGCTCCAAAGCTACTGAGTAGGTTTCGTGTAACACGTCAGATATTTATAAATTTACAGATTTATGAATAATTCATGAATTAATGTTAACAAGTGTGCAACACCATGACATCACATGAACAAAACACTCACATAGCTACTTAGTAGCATGTATGTATATCTCAAGGTCGGTCAAGATATTATTGAACTGAGTAAAAACTCAGCTTTACCCATATTTCTACTAAACACTATATCCACATGTAAATGAAATGTTTTGGTTAATTTGCTGCGCAGTATGTTGACTGACGCGGTGTGAATGTGACTTTCAAAATTGGTTTTTGGGACAAAATAACATAAACCAACAAACAAATACTTATGATTAATATCAAATATATATCAATGAATAAGAATGGCTAAATAAGAGTCATTTATTTTTTATGCTGCATTGCATATATGAGCTGTTCAAAATCTACCAATGAAGAAAGTAACTGGCAACCTCTGAGGGAAAATACATGTTGTGATAATAAATTTGCTCCAAAGTGAAAAAACATAGTTTTAAAAAAAGAAATAAAATTTTCTGATACATACGTTCATAATTCTTCTACCATACAGGCATCTAGGTATAGGAGTACATGCTAGGTGACCTAGGTTCACATATAAATGCAGTTCTGCAGGCAGATGCACAATGACATCAGAGCCGAGCCCAGCGTGCGAGGCGAGCGAGGATGCACCGCAACTGCATCTACTGGTTGTAGATAACTACATACGTGCTAGGTGGATACATTGACAAGCCAGTTGAAGTGTTGACAGGAAAATGTTCAGGCTTTTCATGGCAAGTAAAATGTAGTGATGAGTTGTTATATTAATTATTAGTTTGTTTTAGAGACTCAGATTTTTGGATGTGATAAGGATTGAGTTTGAACAATTATTTGCCGCGTGTTGTACCAGTAAGCTCTGTTGCACTGTGAATAAATTTTAGAAGTCCAAATTATTTGCCGAAAATAGTGATTTTCAAACGAGTACCGATTTACTACGAATTAGCAAAATCAATTCATTGTATGATTCATGATACAGCATGGTACAATATTAATATTGTTGTTTATTTATGCAGTAATAGGTAAATTATTATGAGCGGTAAATAACAAGATTTAATCAGATACCATCATCATTATTATTTCTAACAATATTCCGAACAAGGTCGTCATCTTGTGAGCAACCAATTAACGATTATAGACAACAAAGATCTATAATAAATTATACAATAATTACCCACACGGGTACTTGATTAGTAAAATTAAATAAAATTATCGTCAACGGGATAATAAAAGAACCATTCATAACAAGATGCCATATCTAATATTTTATGATCTATTGAATCTTTATTAATGCCTGTTTTTAAACAGTGGATTAGTAAAATTGATTTATGTTTATAAAATTATATTTATTGAAATCTCCAAAGTTCCTTTGTATGTAAAATTTAACCTTTAGTTGTGATTAATTGCGCGTGAGCTTGAGTAGATAAGTGAGAAAATAACGGAGGATTGGTGTCAATATCATTTGTCTACGTAAAGTAAATTTGTTGCTATTTAATATTTTGGAGCATATTGCAATCTCTTTCTCTTTTAACAAAGTTTTTTTTTTATTAACCTATACTGTCCCTCTACTGGGCAAAGGTCCTAATTCCCTCATGCGTCCCGGTCGAAGACTCCTTACGCCAAGTACCCCGAAACCGGTCGAGATCCTGACGACAGCGGGTAACAAAGTTTGTATTTATTAATAAAAAAGGAATATTACGTGTAAAATATATATTTTTTTCGTGACTATCTGCATGTCACGTCTTCGTTTCTGCTTAATTTCTCTTTATTAGATGACTAGTCTTAGTTAATATCACTTTTTAATTATTAAGCACTTGCACAACTACAGATTTCACTTTGCCTTTCATTGTCTGAGATTATCATCTCATTAATTAGTGATTATAATAAAGCTGCGTAATTGCGCGGAAACCGCATGCGTTTCCTCGCGCCCCGTCGAGCGCAACCGACGGTGACTGCTAGTATAGTGGTGCCTTATGTAAGTATGGGATTGCTTACTTGAAGGAACTTCTGTCTTTTCTTAGAAATGAAAGACAGGCCATAGGTTGCAGATTTGACCTGCATTCTTCAGATAAACCTTCAAAGTTCACAAAATTTCAAAATAAAATTAACAATACTTACAACTCGTAATTTTATACTTAAAAATGAAATTGTAGACCTTTTCCTCAAATAGATGGAAATTTGATATGTTTTTTTTTATTAATCAAAACTTACATATGTAAGTATAAATAAGTCTATCCTCCTTATAGGTACCTCTATTCATGCGTGTGGTAAGTTCGTAAGAGTGAAGTTAATTCTTCGTACCCGCATAACGTTACGGAAAAATGTATTATAATTGTAAAAGTTGCGAGTAAAGTAGGTACTAATATATACCTAATACCTCACGTCTCTACAATAAATTCAACCTCGACATTTTTGAACAATGTTTTTCCTGAATATCTACGTATTCGAACGTACAACACATTGTAGACTTTTTACATTTGTAAGTCACATTACATTTTGAGCAAAGTACTCGTAAATGAAATAAAATACATACAGATATATATGAATATTACGTAAATATTATCTTAAAAACTATCGTAAACTAAATCAAACTACAATAACTTTTAGTAAAGTTAAAGTTTTAAAAGTTAACGAAAACAAAAGCAACAACATTTAGTTTGCTACAAAAAAAAACTATGAAAATATTTAACTACGAACCGTTTCCTCCAACTCGTAGTTGACACTCGCGTATGTTGGCTCGACTCTCGCGCAGATGGCGACAGGTGTGTCGGTGCGAAGATGCGCGCGCACTGGCGGCCGGCGGCCGGCGCGCGCGCACCGCCCTACCACGGCCAGGGTAAACAAATCCAGCAGGGAAATGGAGCGCTTTTCCGAGGGATAGGTAGAGTTTGTGGAAAGTTTATGTTTATTTTATGATATATTTTTTTGATAACTTTCAGAAATTAGTTTTGATTTTTGTGCATAGTTTAATTTAGCTTTGCATGCGTCCGCTTTTGACGAAAATCATTCGAAATTACTATCACACTAAGCCATTTTTTTGTAGATTGAATAAATAAAATAAATAAATATTCCGGGACATTGCACACAGCGCCATCTAGCCCACACTAAGCAAACGCTTGTGTCGTGGGAACTAGAAAACGGATATAATACTTTTCTTTTGTAAATACATACTTATTATATATACAAACGACCAGACTCAACACAAGTATGTAATTATAAATTTTAAAATTCATAAATACTTGTGTCACGCGGGAATCGAACCCGCAACCCCCAGATTAGGAGGTAGAGCTACTACCAACTAAGCTAACAGGCCAGTCATGACTCAAGGTAGGGTGATTTGATTTTGTACGTGATCGCTTGGCATTTTGATTTAAATTAGTAATTGAATCACAAGCTAATCCTATTCCTTATTTATGAAAGAACATCTTAATACTGAACACGCATTCACAGTCATTTAAATAATCAAACAGTTGTTATCGCAGATGGTATTTATATAATGTGTAACACGTAGTCGTCTTGTATTGTAACGGATGCAGAGATGACAGTTATTTTGGCGAAGGCTGTGATTTGGCACCCGCGGCCCGCTCTGCTACGGATTCCATCCTAAAGAGCCCACAGAATAACAATAAGTTATAATACTAACAATATAAATAACATGCTACATTACATACGCAGCATACATACAATTTACCGTGGTAACTAAAATTTTACATATGAACACGCCCAGCCACCATTTAAGGCGAGGCATTTTCGCGCGAACTACGATTTTAGGAGGTGAGGTGTGGGGGGCCGCCCGCGCGTCTCACTCCGCGCGCTGTCCATTTCTCGTAACGTTAGCACTACGCCACAGTATAAATATTTCAGCTGTTATACTATGATCAACTTCTATTAATGTAAAATGTTGTTTTTGTCAGTTTTAAATAAGCTAAGTAATAATATATTACTTTATATCTATAAATATAAAACAAAGTCGGGTTTTTGTTGTTTGAAAAAAAATACATAGGTTATATTAATAAAATTGCCGTGACTATGTATCTTCGCTGCTTAGATAACATGCAAAAAAAAATATCACCACATTTATTACGTTTATTATCGTATACATTCTGTTTGGATATTCTGCTTGGATCTGGTTTTAGGGTTCCGTACCCAAAGGGTAAAAAACGGGACACTATTACTAAGACTTCGCTGTCTGTCTGTCTGTCTGTCCGTCCGTATGTCACCAGGCTGTATCTTATAAACCGTAATAGGTAGACAGTTTTTTTTAGAAGATGTATTTCTGTTGCAGCAATTATTTTATTTATTTCGAACACATGCAGTCGTAACAACAAATATAAATTACCATAATTATTACGTTTATGATTGTATAAATTCAGCTTGGTTCTGTTTTGTGTATTATGTGACAAACTAATGACGTTATAATATACTCACTCATCATTGATATTATTTTGAGATAATTTATCATCACATTCTGCAAGTCATTCTTTATCAGCTGTAGTGTTTATAGTCAATAGTAAATAATATAAAAAATAAATAGATCGGCCTATTTTATGGTATTATTGTTTAGTACATGATCCACTTACCCATCTGTCGTTGAAGTATTGAAATTCACAGGTTGCAATTCTACTAATGGACTGGTAGTATTAGATACTCGTGACTGCTTTTTTGACCTAAATTAAATAATAAATTAATTATAGGGTTCTCGTACATAGGTACATACTTTTGGTCATACTGATATAATTTAGTCTGTGGCAAGTAATGACGAAAATTTACGAAATCAACTAAAATTATAGAAAATTCTCATATACCTGAGGAGAAACAAAGAATAAAAAGATTGGGCCACTTTTAGAAATATTGTTGCGTGCTTAGTAATTTTACTTTAAAAAAAGAGTAAACTTCATAATTTTACTATAAAAGGGAGTAGTTTACATACCGTTTCTTATAGTTCTCTTTCCCTGTCCTTCTTTTAGATATTAACACTGATTTCTTCCTAACTTTATTTTTTTATTAGCCATTTTCAATTATTACACTGTGGCAAGAATGTAAGAACGGGCGGAGAAAATTTGGCACAGGTCTAACGTTGGCAAGCGCCCGATTGCGACTGACGGGGTAGCGGGCGGCGCGGCGTCTTGTCAAACTGCTGGGAAATATTCAAGTTTTGGGATTAATAATTAACTCAAAATTATAGGACTTTAGTTGAAACCCAAATTTTAGCAGGTTCTCTGTAGTATTTAAAGAGAAACATTTCTATATAAAAATGATGTGTAAAGTCAGAAATTTTATTAATAAGATATTCGATTTAGACTTTTACATTAAGCTGTCTTTGGAATTTTTTATGATCGAGTAAAGTATACCCTATCGTGTAACAAATTAGCACATTCCTCAGACAATATCCTTAAGTATATTGTATATTTTTTGCAAGACCGATATTAAGGAGTAAATACCTAAAAAATTTGATATAGTAAAACGTTTTTCTCCGCTTTTTCACTGGTGACTCGCCTTAAAATTGTTATACGAATGTGACGTTTAACTTTTGGTGTTATTAAATAATGGACTTTTATTTGTATTTCGTGTTTCCAAAGGTAAATTAGAAATAATTGGAAATTGCTATATTTTATAATAGGTCCCAGATTAAAAAGCGTGCCAGAATACTGTTATCTATACTAATATTATAAAGCTGAAGAGTTTGATTGTTTGTTTGTTTGAACGCGCTAATCTCAGGAACTACTGGTGCGAATTGAAAAATTCTTCTGTGTTGAATAGACCATTTATCGAGGAAGGCTTTAGGCTATATAACATCACGCTGCAACTAATAGGAGCGAAGAAACAATGGAAAATGTGGAAAAAACGGGGAAAATTATTCATTTTTGAGGGCTTCCGTTGCGTGCGCTGCGAAAATGGTTCAAGGAAACAAAAAAATGAGTATGAAAGAATTATTCCTCTTGAAATGATCTAACAAAATGTCCGCAACAGTATATGTCTATCTTTTGAGGTTAACTCACTAGAACCGTTTTTATGGTAATAACTATTCCACGCGGACGAAGTCGCGCGCACCAGCTAGTTAGTTATATACTAGTAAAATCATAGAACATAACCACTGGTAGTTTGACAGTAGTGTGTTCGCGCTACGTGCGCTTAGTTTCACACATTCACGTCAAGTCCAACCCGACATGTTCTTCGAATGATAAACAAATGATAGTGGCACCTGCCCGTGTCTCGCGGTATGGAGCTCACGACTGATCTATAACAGCACTAGCCACTGTCACGCGGGAAGGCATGTTTAGCTCGCAGTGCCGGCGCTGGGTGGCATACTGATTTGGAACATGACAAGGAGTTGTTAAGGGTAATGTGCTAGGCAAAAACAGGTGGCAAAATTTTAAACAATCGTTATAAGCAGTGACAGTTTTGTACTTGCCCTTGCACGGGATATAACTACGAGTATTTCTTTACTAATCTTCTACTACTATTACTTCATTTTAGTCTCTTTAAGATAACTCTAAGACATCCTAACTTTTGGTAGCGATTTGTCAGTTACGCTCTAGAATACATACTTATATCGAATAAAATCTAGGTAAGTTACATTTCGTCTACGCAACATCTAAAACAATAGCTAGAAAAACGCACATGCAACTTTGTTTACGACTTAGATTCCATTAACAGGGAATGAGCACATCTTAATTATCAGTTTTACAATTTTAGACAAGCGTGAGACTTCGAGTGACATAATACAATGAGAACGAGAGTAAAAACACAAAGCATTGAAAAATATGCGGTAATATATAACTGTGGTATATATAATGAGGTAATATATAAGGTTACACGCACGACCTACTGAAAACACAATTAAATGAAGCAGAGGAATTTTAATTAACATTTCATTAAGATGGTTAAGCATTTGATGCTACTTTTAGTTCTGAAGAACAATAGGAGTGAATCTGGTGTTATTTTTAGAGCCGTTTTGTGCAGCTAAATTTGAATTTTACATAAGTAATCTCGTTTCCATTATGAATCTGATATTGATAATGTAAAAAAATTCGAAAATAGTTTAGGAACATATCGGGATTTTGCTTAAGACGTTATGAATGTTGCCTGATGTTAAACAACTATATAATCTAAGATCTAGCGCGCTTGCCTAGAAGAAACCAATAAAAAAAAGATTGCTTGAAGATTAGAACCAACGCTTTTTCAATAATTCTTTAGTAATGGTACACGGAAGGAGCCACGAAGGTCGTGCGATAAATAGGTACTGAAACGTATATGAATCTCTCGATATTAGCCGCAGCTCCCAGATTTGAATACTTGTAAACCTACGCGGAAATAAAATAGAAATACCAACCCATTATAATACAGAGTAATGTAAAATGAAGCTAGAACACATTTAGAAGGAATTTTAACAGTCTTTTAGGGTCTTAATTGAACAGTAAATTAAAACCTTATTTATTTATAGTTATTAGTAATATGGTAAATTTTTAATGCAAAAAACTTTGATGTTTATCGACATACTCGAAAAATAGGTATATGCACCAGACTTACACATTAAAGAAACCTTGTATACAGTTATAGTAAATTCTACTTATTTAAGTAGGTACATTTGAAGCCGTGGGAACTTGTCTACGGAAATTCGGCGATGTTGGCACAGCGTTGTGTGTTGAAGCAATTAGCTGCTTGTGATAATTCAATTAAGGCAACGGAGGCTTTTGGAGTTTGGGAGTGGCGGTCATGTTTGTGAGAGACATTACACAGTAGGTATAGACTAATAAGAAATGTTTTGTTGGTAAACAGAATCGATTGGAATGTATATGCTCTAGAGCTCATGATAGACCACCTGGCGTACTAAGTAATTTAATTGTTTCCGTATTGTCGGTGATACTAATGATCACACGTAAGCCGTAACGTAAGTTATTTTTAAAAGTAAGTCAAGTTTAAATTGATTTTAAAAAATAGGATAAAATACAAGTGAAACTAAATAATACATTGCAAACGATGTGCTACTAAGCAAAGACCTACAAATAGTAAAATAAAGCTCAAAAATAAAAGCTCCCTGAATAGAAATAGTTCAGCACACAATGACGGCTCATATAACATTTATATTAATTGAACGACATAATGTCAGTATAAAAAATTAACTAACGCTAATGGGATGTATAGAATTAATCTCCGTCAGGTCACATCGTAGATCAAGCCAGTCTCGCAGCCAAGGCCTAAGATCAATTCAAGCCAACGATTACTGTCCCTAGATTCTGCAGAGTTAGTGTATGTCACAAGTCCATATTGTAATATATCGCAAGATTGACGATGTAATAAATGTATATGTATGTACCCATCTCTTGAGTCGTATTTACATGACTGAGGGTCGTGACTACCCCGCAGAACCAATTCGTTAGGGGAATTCTCTTGGGCAGATATATCCCATAAGTTTCGCTACATAACTTTATACTTTTATATACTTTTGTCTAGTGTTATATATCATACAGTAAATACGTGAGCAATAATAGCGACAGACCTCTGAAAATATTACATTTTATTAATTTATTAATTCATTTTCGCTAGTACAACCAAACATAGGATTTATGTATTTGATTCTGTATCTAATAATATACATAAGTAATCTGTGCATTAGTAGTACCCATGTTAAATAACCGAGCAGACAAAGGCATAGTGTTACACAACATGGCACCAACATTGGTTTCAACTTGGCTCTAACATTGGCTCCAAGCGGCAGATATGACTGATGGAGGGCGTGAGGAAGACATTAAGGACCCGGGACGGAAGGCTGTATGTATATTGTAGGTCGCTAGTGTAGTGCAAGGTGTACACAACTTAGTTCAGGTTCAATATCATACCTTTTCATTTGTTTCATAATTTCATTTCATGAAAGGGGTAAGTAACCTTTGTCTTTGTTGTTGTCAAACAATTTCAACAACTCATTATGTAGAGCAAACAAAAATCTATTACTCTTTCTTATGATGAGTGTTCCATCAAAGCTTATATATATCGTTTTTTTATCATACGTGATGCTGTCAAATCAATCTTATGCTCAAGATATACGAGTCAATTTCGTAAATTTTTATAATATATAAATTCTTCCTGCGACTCCGAAAATTTGCATCTTATTATCGAAAACTCTTATAGATATTATTGTATTATAGACTTACATTAGCAGCAGGCTCGACCCTGGCCGGCAGCGCGCGCGCCACGTCGGGCGAGGCGGAGCGGTCCCGCTCGCGCATCTCCGTGGCGAGGTGCGCACGCGCGGCGCGGGCGGCTACTTCCAAGCAGCCGCTTGATTTGCTCCTGCGGGAGAAGCGGTAAGTGATGTGTGCGGAAAAGATTTAACGATTAACAAAAAGAGAGTATCAATATTTATAGTTAGTAGCTGCAACCCTATATTTGCGTAGCAGAATAGATAATTATAAATTAATAATTCAGTATCTCAGATATTATTTCAGAAACTAGTTTACAAAAAATTTAGCTCCACCACAAAAGTCCATTTAAAATTTCCCGTGGTACTCTATGAATTAAGCATCAGCATTCGTTTATTCGAAGGCACCAGCTATTTATAGTTATTATTATTACATAGACTTTCAACACATGGTTATACCTGACAGGTCTCTCGATGGTCATCATGGAGAGTGGCTGGTCGGGGGCGGGCGGCAAGTACATCACGTGGCCGCCCCACGACAGGTATGACGCGCCCGCGCCGCCGCGCCATGGTGTCGTCTCGTCCTGGAAAATATATATTTGTACTATAACACGTCCGTGGCTTTCCCTACTTTGTTTTAGGTTAAAAAGCAGGTTCGTGTTACTGTTGGGACTTTTGTACTACCACCATTCTAAAAATCTCTACGATCGGCCTATCCGTTGCGGCGTAAAAGAACAAAAATACCAATATAACAGAAATATGCGTTCATTGCGAATACGAAACATTCACTTTATAAGTAAAGAAAAGCAATATAATAAAAAAAAAACAATAATAAGCCACCAAGTCGCAGTTTATTACTATTGTTTTGTACTGGTTTCAAGAGAAATTACTGAGCATCGAGACGTTTATGCCATACTCTTATGCGAACATGATCATGAAACCATTAGGCAAGCATTTAATTTGTCTCGTATCTTTAGAAGAAGAACTTTTATTTACCTTTTCCGAAGGAGGAGCCGACTCCTCCTTGATGACATCCTCGTCTCCGGAGCCCTTGGTCCTGGTGGAGTGGAACAGGAGCGGGTTGGAGAGGGAGTTGGGAGCCGACTTGGTGAGAAACCAGTTCTGTTCCGGCTCCGGCAACATGGGCTCGTGCTCCAGGTCAAACCTACAAATAGAAGAAATAAATAAAAAATTGCCGCTTTGTCTGAAGAGCTTGGAAATGAGTGTGAAATTTCGCGCCTGGCATCTAACTTTCTGAATTGTAATCAGGAATACGCAGGTTCAAATTCTGCCGGTCATGATTATTTTCGCTCATTTTCCAATAAAGAGCATAAATTAAAAAATGCCTATACCTACCTACTGTTTATCACTGAACATTCAACTTTCTTTTCATCACTCACTCAGCTTACATATACCGAAGGGATAGTAAATAAGACAGTATTTCTTTACTTACAGTAACGGCACTGCTAGAGTATGGAAGCATTAAAGGTTATTTCGAACTTATTATGGAACACCACAAAGAATGAGTGCTATCTATAGCAGCTGCTAATGGTATGAACAAAGTAAAACATGTTTCAAGTAAGTAATGAAGAAACAAAATAAATAGCCACATTAACGATAAAAGAAGGCATGTGCTGTTCATAACTTTGATTACTCAAATAGGCCATACCAAACAAACTGCATCTTTATGCAAGAACCTGTTAATATTAACGATTTATTGATCTTGATTGAAAGCGATGTTTTGTAACATGCTATTAGAGGCAAAAACCATAACTATGTTAGGTAAAACTAGGTCTAACTTTACAATAGGAAGTACAAGGAAATTGATATAAATATATCTATAGGTCGAATAAGACGAACATTTGAAGAACCTGCGGGGAGTTTCACAAATTCAGAATGTTTTCTCTTGAAATCGGAACCCTTACCATAGAAACCCTTAATATTTTTATGCCGTTTGAGCCTGGCGAGTCATTATTGTGTAAAAAAATTCTAATTCGTGAAGCACTTTGATTGTGACCAAATGCCCGACTTTCCAGTGTAATAAAAATATATACCTTCGAGATCCAAGCGCAGCTCCGAGCGCTCCAGATACGGACTTCCTCAGTTTCTGGAGGCTGTTGAACCCCTGCTGCAGCTGCTTGCCCTGGAAGCAGTCGTACAAACACGACATCGCTTTAAACTAGCCGGGAATAGCAGCTTGGAGCAACGCTGATGAGGAATAAAGGTCAGGGAAATATTTGAAGGCAACACAATAATTATATAAAAAGTGTCTTAGTAGTAATAGAGATAGACAATTAAATATTTCAAAGAAAGGATATATGCGTATAAATTGGAAGATATAATTATACACACGTTATTAGTAGTAAAAAAAAGAGATCAAATTTCAGAAGTAGTGATAATAATTTTTCAATTTGAAAATATAAGTTGTGATAACAGCATACATAGATATACAGACAATGTTAATGCATGAACAAATTTTAGAAACAAGAGATTAAATAAACAAAACATGAGTAATATGATGAAACAACAAAGTATTAATTTGAAAAAAAAACCTTATCCCATGAAAAGCAATAAAAATTACGAGTTTACTTACCAAAACTACATTCAAACACCCTTGTAAAAACTCACACATGCAAAGCCAGAAATATTAACGAGTGATTAGTAGAAACCTTTACTCCTCCTCAGCCACATGAGTAATGGGAGGTTAGGAAACAAAATTAGTACCGATGTTAGTTACTACAATATTTTAATCAAGCTAACCCCATTCCAGCCAATCAATCTATACCCCAATTTTATAATGATTAAACTTCGGTTAAGAAAAATTGAGTCAAAATCAATGAAAAGTAAAAACCATGCCAATGATTACTCTTTGACGCACACCCCGATACCTTTAAAAATTACAGCTATTTGCTTCAAACGCCTCGTATTGTTCCCTAACCTCCCTGAGTACCGTGCACTACTCACTCTGTCCTGGCTGTCTCGTGGCAGAGACAGGCTGAAGGGTTGTGTCCCGGGGCTGTAGGTGGCGATGGCCGCTGCGTGGAGAGGTGTGCTGGTACCAGCTCCATCAGAACTGCTGTCACCGAGGTCTTGCTGTGGAGTCCATGCGATTGGATTGCTGTCTTGGGCCTGGAAAAAGGACCGTTTGCGAACTTTAGTATTTATATTTTTATGTTATTAAATATTGAATCGTTTACCAACTGATGAGTAACTCATTATTGAATTAGTATGAAAAAGATGTATTTATGTATACCAAGGCTGTCTTTACAAAGGACAATTTATGATGATCATATTTAAATGTCAAGATAGCCTATAGTTTTAAGAACAGTAGATGGTCCTCACATGATGTCTAGGTGGCGAGTCGAGTCGATGGTCGCTGTGCGCGTGATCGCCGCTGATGCCGGAGTCACCAGACTTGTCAGCTGACTCCTCGGAGCGCGGTGACGACTCTGGTGATATCTGGTGCTCCGGGGACATTTTGGTTTCTACTGCTAGTGGTTGAGTTTCTGTAATGAGAAAAAATTAAATGAATTTCTAGTACATGCAGAAATATTGGGGAAGGAACAAAATTAACTCATGGAATAGATAGATTAAGACGTAAAGTTCAAAATGTCTTCAACGTACAAAAGTTTGTGTTTGACCGTCAGTAGATATTATGATGTTCTGGGAACAGTAACTTTCCTGTAACTAAATAAAAAAGAATAGGGTGTTATAAAATTAATACATTACCGGCGGCAAGATGTGCATCTAAGCTAGCAAGTTGTCTCCAGGCCGCAGCGGGTGAGAACCGAGGCATGCTGGGCTGTTTCTTCGGCAGCGTGGGACGGAGCCGGAGAGCTATGCCCAACGATCCTTCTGAACCTTCTCCCTCGGAGCCTTCTGATGATAACGCTGATTCGGAAGACACTGAAAATACGACCTTAGTTACTAGAGGCTTCTTCTATTAAAAACATCCTTTCTCTATATTATATTTATTATTTTTTATTCTATTTAAATTTCCTTTGAATGTTACGAGTAAATATACTGATATCTAAACTGATCTACTAAGGAATCAAGGATGACTTCTTTACTTACAGTTTTTTACCCTACAGTCCTCTTTTAGCTTGGCATTAAACTTCTCAAACTCAGCATCTTCGTCGTGGTACCCCAGCAGCTTCTGCTCAATGAGCCTGAAGTCTCCGATCTCCTCGATGATGGGGCTGCCCAGGCCGGGGAACTCTTTCAGATGCTCTCGAGGAGAGTTCTGTTTACTCTCAATCATGCCGAAGTAGAACTGCTTGGATGGAGGAGCTTGTTGTTGTCTAAACAGAAAATAAATCATTTAATCATAATGTAATATTTTGTAACATCTGACCCGTAAGTTTTTTTGCAGTAAGATACTTACTTTTCTGGAGATACATGATTGGCCACGGTTTCTCTTTTCCTCGTCGGTGAATGTTCTGGAGTTGATTCTTTACCGGAAGCTTGTCCTCTATCAGGCATTGATTTGCCATTTTCTTTGCTGTTAATCTTATATTTACTCGCAGAATTTTTTCCATTAACATTACTCGATACTGATATTTTTGGTTTAATATCATTAGTTCGATTCAAAGGCCTTCTGCTGTTGGCGGTCGTTTCTGGTTTATTCAAATTAGTAAGACTAGACTCTTTGACTTTACTCGGGGTTTTCGTTGGGTTTGGTTTCTGCACACTCGTTTTATTATTTTGACTAGTTTTGTTTCCACTTAAATTATTTTTACTGCCTATGTCATTTCTTATCCTACTCGTAGCTTTCTTTAGTTCTGCTTGAAATTCATCTTTTTCTTCATTATTTTTATGTAATAGTGAAGGAAGAGATTTTCTGAGTGGTTTGCTGCTCTCGGCTAGCGGGGTTAATTGTTTGTTCTTCAGTTGCTCACCGATGGCTTTAATTCTGCTATCTTGCATCGCTCTGGGGGACTCGCTGTCTCTTTCACTCGCGATCAGACTGTCATCGAAAGTCTTTTCTCTCCTCAGAGTGGGTATTTGACTGTCTTCTTTTCTAAATCTTTCGGAATGTCTGAAATTCCTGTTGAGTAATGGGGTTTTCCACGCTTCGCTTTGTTCGTTTGTCTTTGACGTCTTTGCTCTACATCCACTGACTCTGTCCGTTCTTGTTTTTCTGTAGTCTTGTCTATTTTGCAATAAACGTTCTTCTCGTTTCAGTGATGCAGTACTTTGGATCATATCTGTACTATCGGGATATTTAAAATGTTGTTCTTTATCTTTGTAAGGTGACTTGTACCTCCTTTCAAACGACTGATTGTCAGGTAGTTCTAGTGATTTGTATTCCGTGTAGTTGGCTCTGTAAGTAATTTTTCCATTATCTTGACCATTTAATTTTTTGGTTTCATTTCTCGTTTTAAAGAGTCGCAGTTTCCTGTGGGCTTCTGGTCTCGTGATCCCTTCGCTTGAATCAGGCGAAGAACCCTCAAAATTCTGAAATAAGAATAAAACCATTGTTAATCTATTCTTATCTTGGGAAATATATTAAGAACTCGATTACAAATTACTCACATCATTATTAGGCGGTGGGGGAGCTCGGTACTTTTTCCGAAAATGTTTATTGTTTGATCTCGTCTTCTGTTCCTCTTCTATTCTTAGATCTGGTTCTGATCCAAATCTCTTGTTTATTCCTGGTCCACCTGAAAATAATAATAATTAAGGATATGTAGTATTACCAAGGAATGCGATCTAATGGTGGTACAATCATTATTATTTGTGAAAACTTTTTTCTGAGATATGAGTACTTAACTTACTCTCATTATGTCGAAGGTCGAGGTTGGTGTGTGAGCGGTGCAGAGGATCCCTCTCCCTCATTCGCATCTCACCACTGTCTTCCCTCGCGCCAGCTGACCGGGATCGATACACGTTGGAGTGCTGGAATTAAAAAATGACGAGTATAAAAATACAATTCAGTGACTGAAGTAAAGGCACAAAATTAACAATAATAGTTATATGAATACCTAGTATTATTATACAGTTTACATTCTAGGACAGTAAGTAAACCAGTAACGGCCCTTAAGAAATGTCTTGGTCAACTTAAAAATTGCGCATACTTTTTTATCAGGTATTATGTTATTTTAATGCATGGTTAATTTGTCTCGTGATATATGACGTCTCTGTGGGTTTTCTATTAGATGGCTCACGTTTGAGTACAGACCGTCGGATGCAAGTGAAGATTATAGAACTCACCACATGTCCGTTGGGCGTGCGCACGAGGTCGTGGTTGGAGGGCGGGCGGCGGCCGCTGATGGTGCCGCCGGAGTGCAAGATGGCGCCGTTGTCCGTGCTGCGCAGGCGCGGGGACTCCGCTAGCGGCGGGAGCACCTGGAATAGCACGGCAGGGAAATTGCATTCTTGAACTAGATTTATTTGGTATTTGTAAGCCACCTGGCCGGATAGAACAGTAGCTCTAGAGACAATTTGGTCAAATGGTATGGAGAGAGTAATAACTTTCTTGGATAAATATAGGCAAGCACAGTCCAATTGAACTTTACCCTTTGCTAATCATTGATAGGAAGTTACTGTCTTAATAAAAGTAGGTTAAAGTAATGTTGTTGCTACCTTTGGCGCGAGGCGTGGAGGCTCGTGCGGCAGCGTGTGCGCGCGCCGTGCCCGCTGCGGCGCCGCGCCGGTCGGCGCGCTGCCCGCCTGCCCCATGCTACGAGGCACGCACCATCTGGAAGGAGGCAGAACTACATGTCATATGGGGATCTATAAGTATATAAGGCTAGGAAATTTAGGTTGAAAGCTCGGTATCCTATTTATAAATAGAATAGGTTAGCTAGCTCGCACGGCGCCCTGATTGGTTGCCTTTTGGATACGAAATAAACCTATAACGTGTACACTACTCAAGATCCAGTTTTTTTTTCTTTGTGCCAAATTCTTTCAAATTAATTTAGTGATTTAGTTATGAAGAAGTTCCAATCGAACGAACATAAAATTAAACTCACTAAAACTCCTAATTTTAGCTTTTGGCGTGATGTTTATTATATATCCTGTCTCAATAGAAAATCAAATCCTTCTTTTAACACGTTATCGAATGAGAAATTCTAGAAGAAATTTTCCATTTTGTTTGGAATGTCGATCGATCAAGTCAAATGGTTCTATTAAGGACTTCAAATTATTCCATTTTCTCTCCCGAGTAATCGTCGGGGCGTGGATACAATCGTTTACGTAATTTATGTCCAACAAAACGCTTGCACAGATTTATAATAGAAAGTCACACGTACTAACATAAAACATGTCGACTACTTGAATATTACTTGTATAGTTAGTACAACAACCCACTGGGAGGTCAAGGTTGGTGTTTGTTATTGAAATAAAAATGTTGTGGAGACATTTGTGATTTATTTTATGAAGGTAACAAGGATTCCAGTAACTCGTTTAACTGCCTAGATGCTTTTATATTCCGGTAACGAATAACTTGGTTGGTTAGGGAAAAATCTTGTCTTTTGACTTTTTGTATTTTTAAGTCTGACGAAAGTTGATGCGTTTATGATCTTTATTGCTAAGTTTCTCTAGCCTAGCGAGTATTTCTTTGTCACTTTTCAATTTCGTAAATATACAAACAATTTCGTGATATGCCACATTACTCTTCAAAGTACACAGTATCTATAAAAAAAGTAGTCAAACCGAATCGACTGTTCACTCTGTTCAGCATCCAATTTCTTTTTAAAGTAACTTAGATACCAAGTGATACACAATTAAAAGCTTAATCAAATATTTAGTCCAGAAATACTATTAAAACTCCTTAACAAAGGTATTTTAAGTTCATGATGTAAAACTCTAATAAAATGATGATTAAATACTAGTTGCTGACATATGAAAGTAAGAGGTGAAACCTCACTTGTAAACGAGCATTGTCGATGAAACTGAGAGAAACGAGAGATTTAAACGATGATGTGGTGATGGCCCTCCGCTCGCCGCCGCCGCGCCGCCACCACTCTGTCTGTGTGTCACATACGGATATACTCCCAGGGTTGTCCATTGTATTTTAAATCAAAACTAATAAACGTTAGAATGCTACTATCTTGCAATAGTTTAAAGTTCTTAGACTATCTAGTACCCACGACACAAGAGCGTGCTATTGCGTCCTGGAATATTTTTTAAATTATATAATCTTTAGGCTTTTTCTTTTCTGTATTTTTTTCTTTTTAATTAATTTTGAAATAGTTACAAGTAGTACCTATATGTTATTTTTCTTTCTTCGTTTTGGCATTACTAGCCATATTTAAAATATAGTATAAGCTGCATAGTAAATCGTAGAACGAGTATTTAATACTTCAGAAGTTGATGAAAACGTAGTATGTTCATCGTAACGAAAGTAAGTAAGGTAAATTGTAATTATACCGAATACTACATTACATAATATTTGTTTAAATAAATGTGTGGATTGTTATCACATTCCATTTATCTTAACGCATGACTGACAAATCTAAACAATGGCTACAACCCTCTATTGAAAGTAAAAGTGCATAGCGACGCCATTTTCCCCGCGCAGACGCGTCGAGTGCAGCCGCGGCGCTCGAGGCAATGCGCACGCGCACAGATGCGCACTCACCCACTTTCTTTATGGTAATACACGTCCATTCCGGTGAGGATGTGCCTTCCATATTCACTCACTGAGAGAAATTGCACGAGCTGGTGTGTGGTGTACTGGGACACCAGCACTTTCTAGCAAGGATCTAGGAAAGTGAGAATGGACTCACTTTTGGAATACATACGGAATATGTAATCTATGAGTTAATTTTTTTTTTATTAAGTGCTAAACCTGCACTATGGTTGTTTTAAATTAAACTTTTTATTGGAAAATGAGCGAAAATAATCACGATCGGCAGGATTCGAACCTGCGTATTTCGGATTACCGTCCCGAACGCCTTAACCACTAGGCTACGGTCTACTAACTGCCAGGCGCGAAAATCCACACTCATTTCCATACACTTCAGACTGAGCGGCTGATGGCGCCACTTGTGCTGTCAGAATATGTCTAACAAGCACTCATATCGATGTACTATGGACACCTGATATGACGAGAAATGGGCCTTTCGCGTTTTAATTATGAGTTAATTTTTATTAAGTGCTAAACCTGCACTATGGTTGTTTTAAATTAAACTTTTTATTGGAAAATGAGCGAAAATAATCACGACCGGCAGGATTCGAACCTGCGTATTTCGGATTACCGTCCCGAACGCCTTAACCACTAGGCTACGGTCTACTAACTGCCAGGCGCGAAAATCCACACTCATTTCCATACACTTCAGACTGAGCGGCTGATGGCGCCACTTGTGCTGTCAGAATATGTCTAACAAGCACTCATATCGATGTACTATGGACACCTGATATGACGAGAAATGGGCCTTTCGCGTTTTAATTATGAGTTAATTTTTATTAAGTGCTAAACCTGCACTATGGTTGTTTTAAATTAAACTTTTTATTGGAAAATGAGCGAAAATAATCACGACCGGCAGGATTCGAACCTGCGTATTTCGGATTACCGTCCCGAACGCCTTAACCACTAGGCTACGGTCTACTAACTGCCAGGCGCGAAAATCCACACTCATTTCCATACACTTCAGACTGAGCGGCTGATGGCGCCACTTGTGCTGTCAGAATATGTCTAACAAGCACTCATATCGATGTACTATGGACACCTGATATGACGAGAAATGGGCCTTTCGCGTTTTAATTATGAGTTAATTTTTATTAAGTGCTAAACCTGCACTATGGTTGTTTTAAATTAAACTTTTTATTGGAAAATGAGCGAAAATAATCACGACCGGCAGGATTCGAACCTGCGTATTTCGGATTACCGTCCCGAACGCCTTAACCACTAGGCTACGGTCTACTAACTGCCAGGCGCGAAAATCCACACTCATTTCCATACACTTCAGACTGAGCGGCTGATGGCGCCACTTGTGCTGTCAGAATATGTCTAACAAGCACTCATATCGATGTACTATGGACACCTGATATGACGAGAAATGGGCCTTTCGCGTTTTAATTATGAGTTAATTTTTATTAAGTGCTAAACCTGCACTATGGTTGTTTTAAATTAAACTTTTTATTGGAAAATGAGCGAAAATAATCACGACCGGCAGGATTCGAACCTGCGTATTTCGGATTACCGTCCCGAACGCCTTAACCACTAGGCTACGGTCTACTAACTGCCAGGCGCGAAAATCCACACTCATTTCCATACACTTCAGACTGAGCGGCTGATGGCGCCACTTGTGCTGTCAGAATATGTCTAACAAGCACTCATATCGATGTACTATGGACACCTGATATGACGAGAAATGGGCCTTTCGCGTTTTAATTATGAGTTAATTTTTATTAAGTGCTAAACCTGCACTATGGTTGTTTTAAATTAAACTTTTTATTGGAAAATGAGCGAAAATAATCACGACCGGCAGGATTCGAACCTGCGTATTTCGGATTACCGTCCCGAACGCCTTAACCACTAGGCTACGGTCTACTAACTGCCAGGCGCGAAAATCCACACTCATTTCCATACACTTCAGACTGAGCGGCTGATGGCGCCACTTGTGCTGTCAGAATATGTCTAACAAGCACTCATATCGATGTACTATGGACACCTGATATGACGAGAAATGGGCCTTTCGCGTTTTAATTATGAGTTAATTTTTATTAAGTGCTAAACCTGCACTATGGTTGTTTTAAATTAAACTTTTTATTGGAAAATGAGCGAAAATAATCACGACCGGCAGGATTCGAACCTGCGTATTTCGGATTACCGTCCCGAACGCCTTAACCACTAGGCTACGGTCTACTAACTGCCAGGCGCGAAAATCCACACTCATTTCCATACACTTCAGACTGAGCGGCTGATGGCGCCACTTGTGCTGTCAGAATATGTCTAACAAGCACTCATATCGATGTACTATGGACACCTGATATGACGAGAAATGGGCCTTTCGCGTTTTAATTATGAGTTAATTTTTATTAAGTGCTAAACCTGCACTATGGTTGTTTTAAATTAAACTTTTTATTGGAAAATGAGCGAAAATAATCACGACCGGCAGGATTCGAACCTGCGTATTTCGGATTACCGTCCCGAACGCCTTAACCACTAGGCTACGGTCTACTAACTGCCAGGCGCGAAAATCCACACTCATTTCCATACACTTCAGACTGAGCGGCTGATGGCGCCACTTGTGCTGTCAGAATATGTCTAACAAGCACTCATATCGATGTACTATGGACACCTGATATGACGAGAAATGGGCCTTTCGCGTTTTAATTATGAGTTAATTTTTATTAAGTGCTAAACCTGCACTATGGTTGTTTTAAATTAAACTTTTTTTTGGAAAATGAGCGAAAATAATCACGACCGGCAGGATTCGAACCTGCGTATTTCGGATTACCGTCCCGAACGCCTTAACCACTAGGCTACGGTCTACTAACTGCCAGGCGCGAAAATCCACACTCATTTCCATACACTTCAGACTGAGCGGCTGATGGCGCCACTTGTGCTGTCAGAATATGTCTAACAAGCACTCATATCGATGTACTATGGACACCTGATATGACGAGAAATGGGCCTTTCGCGTTTTAATTATGAGTTAATTTTTATTAAGTGCTAAACCTGCACTATGGTTGTTTTAAATTAAACTTTTTATTGGAAAATGAGCGAAAATAATCACGACCGGCAGGATTCGAACCTGCGTATTTCGGATTACCGTCCCGAACGCCTTAACCACTAGGCTACGGTCTACTAACTGCCAGGCGCGAAAATCCACACTCATTTCCATACACTTCAGACTGAGCGGCTGATGGCGCCACTTGTGCTGTCAGAATATGTCTAACAAGCACTCATATCGATGTACTATGGACACCTGATATGACGAGAAATGGGCCTTTCGCGTTTTAATTATGAGTTAATTTTTATTAAGTGCTAAACCTGCACTATGGTTGTTTTAAATTAAACTTTTTATTGGAAAATGAGCGAAAATAATCACGACCGGCAGGATTCGAACCTGCGTATTTCGGATTACCGTCCCGAACGCCTTAACCACTAGGCTACGGTCTACTAACTGCCAGGCGCGAAAATCCACACTCATTTCCATACACTTCAGACTGAGCGGCTGATGGCGCCACTTGTGCTGTCAGAATATGTCTAACAAGCACTCATATCGATGTACTATGGACACCTGATATGACGAGAAATGGGCCTTTCGCGTTTTAATTATGAGTTAATTTTTATTAAGTGCTAAACCTGCACTATGGTTGTTTTAAATTAAACTTTTTATTGGAAAATGAGCGAAAATAATCACGACCGGCAGGATTCGAACCTGCGTATTTCGGATTATATGTAATCTAGCTTGGTAATGCAATACTTGGTATGCATACGGTGTAGTTATTTTTTACAAAAAGGATAAAATAAAGCGGACAGCCTATAAATTACCGAATGTATCCTTGTGGATGTCACATTAATTAGCTTTTCATTCTAGTGCTCGCTTTTAAAGAAGCGTTAACAATAAAGAAATTCAAAGGGTCAGTCTATTATTAACTCTAGACCCACTAAAATAGCTCACTTACTTATCTGCGATAATCACCCAAAACCAAGATTAAACGTTAACAACTAACTTCAAGTATATACGTACACAAGCAATTACTGGAATTTCTCCATCATTTCTCCAACCGCCTAGAAAGGGACTAGTTAGTAGTTATCCACAAAAATGTTAATTGAATCGGTCGCAGTTAATCCCGGGGATTACGGCTATGATTTATCTGGAGGAGGATTGCTCGTAAATTACCATCAGTGGGAGCAGATGTTGGAGTTATAAATGGAGCTAACAAATTTCCTCTGTTCACTGTGTTGTAAGAATGAGCTGGGATTTTCTTGTTTGGCTTTCTCTAAAATTAAATGTACATAAAATATTCAAATAAGAAAGGAAGGATAGAGATTGAAAACTAGAATCACTTTAATATTACAAAGGCGAAACTTTTTGTTTGTGTTTGTTACAGGTATGCATGGAAAAAATAGACAGCTAGTTATATGGCTAAGTAGCCTGGAACACGAGGGTTACTTTTTATCCTGGATTTACACCGCGGGTTTTATACCATACGTACTAAGCTTATGAACAAATCCTGCATTTACAAATTAAAGATATTTTTACACCAAAAAAGCCATTTTACTACGAGTCATTTTCCCACAGTGTTTGTACTAGCTTATCACGTTGCCGCTGTTAGGACTCCGAGTGCTGCAGCAATAATTACTCCGCTTTATATTCATGGATCGTTTAGCAAGGGAAGTTGATAGCGATTTTAGATTTATGTGAGACCGACGCGCTAGAAATAACTTACTCTGCAGTTAGGATGAGTTTATCAGACAATCTTTTTTGCATAGAAAGCGTTGAGATGCTAGCTTAGTTTAAAAATAGTTTGAGTTCTTATAGTTAGGAATCTAGTATCGTTTGAATTAAATACGAATTTCTGTTAGTTTCAATTCAAATAGATGTTTTTGAAATCAAACGGTGAGATAAAAGCGAGATATATCTGAGGCGGCGCGACATCGAAACTCGATAGCATATCAAAGTATTACTTTTCGATACGAGAATTGAAACAGCGTCTTAAATAAGTGGTCATAACCACCCGAGCCGTGGAGAAGGGCCTGTCTGCGGCGAGATCAGAGACCACACAATGTCGCCGCCTCTTCTCTACGTGTCACCTACCACTTATTACTGCGCACTTACTGTTACAAATTAGGTAGATATTAATTTATTCATGGGGCATTTGTATACGGTTTGTATGGCGTATCGGCGAGCATCCCGGCTTATGGCAATTATATTTACATAATATTACCCGACGCCTAATGCATTTATGTGTGCACTTTGTTCGCTTAATGTGTCGACTTCTGCCTCTGCGACTGTGTAATGGATTTAGAAATGTTTTCACGGGTACCTATAGGTATATTTTTTTCTGGTACAATAAGGAAGACAGGAAAGTTAGGCGCAAAATGTAACAAGATAAAACATATATAAAATAAGGAATCTTTTTGTAACTCAGAATATCCAAAAATAACCTTAATATGCAATTCAGATAAGGACAGATATGGAAAAGATTTTAATTAAGTTTTCATAAGAGTTGTGGTACTGAACTTATTCTCATTGTCACACGAGACATCTGTTCAAGATTTTAATCACTTAAAACTGGTGTTAAGTACTGGATGATGGTAGTACTTGAGTAGGTATCTTTATAAATATGGTTCTAAGCGAAAGCTGAGCTATTTGAAAGCTGTAACACCATAGCTGGCAGCTCGTCATCAGATCTGGATACTGCAGCGGATTTAATCATTCCTTACCTTTAATTACATTTAATTACTTCAGACTTTATTAAGATATCTAAGTACATTTAATTATGAAATTGCGTCGTTGCAGATAAATCTCTATTTACATCATTATTTCATTTTATGTAGCCATGAAATATTTATGTTTTATCTTTTAATGTTTTCTACTGGAAACTATAGGATAGACTGACAGATAAGTAAATTCTAAGCCACTGATTATTATTATTAATCATCTTCATAACATTCAACAATTAAGATTTTTTTTACAAATAAAAGGTACAAATAACTTTATATCATTATTATCCTAACACATTTTTTAATCCCAATAGCTCCATGTTTGTTTATATCCCGAACAATGGTTCACTACGCTCACTTTATTGAATGCAGAATTACGGCGATAAGATGCGCATATTGTGAACAAAGCTGGCCATGGGAGAGGTCGTCAGAAAGCTCTGGAAAGTTCCATTAATGATACTAATGTCATTTAGCGACTTCGTTTACACAGAGTATTTATAAGACGCTTGAAATGTGTGGAATGTACTTAGATTGCAACAAAATTACTTTTAAGTATTTGTCAAGATAGGAGAAAACAACAATTTGTTCTGGATCAAAACCAGTTTTGAAAGTATACTTAGCTTATTTGTGAACACATTCTGTTTTGTGTACCATTATAAATAAAATAAAATAAATATATGGTCACTTTAGTGGATTTCTAAATTCATATAGTGTAAACAAACTTTTTGCTGATTAACACTGGTCATCGTTGAGTGCCACCAATCTCGTCCAGGTACTAATACCTGGACAAGATTGGTGCAAAGCCTGCGAATCTGATAGCACATAGGGGAGGACAATACCCGATTTTAAATATCCAATAAAACCGCCAACCAAACCAAATATTGAAAATAAACTATATTTTTTGAAACTAACATAAAACCTAAAATTCTACTGTTATGATGATGATGTAATGAATATAATGGTTTATTTTTTTATTCAAGTACCTACTTCTAAGCGCCGGTAAAACAACACGGCACCACCTTCCATAATCTGACTTCCCAACCTTTTATTCTACAAGTAAACCAATCGCATCTTCTCCTGGAAGCTGTCAGAGTGTCAGCGCAGTTCGCTCATTAAACAGTAAACAGTTACAGTGGCTCAGGGACGCGGAAAATTGTTCGCGGCGAGCTTCCGCGCCTCGCTTCGCGGGAACCAGCTCAGAGCGCTGGGGATTAGAGACGTGCTCTTATCTGGGATGGACATGGGGACATTAGAGAGATATGGAGGACAAATTGATATTGCAACTTTTAAATGCAACGTTGGTATTTTAATCAAGTCATACACTTTTTATCTCGATATCTATCTGGGATATAAACAACTTATCTGTTGATTTATGGTACAGTCTATTTACTTACTGAATTCATTCAAAGTATTTAAGTCGTTTATGTGCCCATACCTATAGCATAACGCTATCGCGATTCGCAAATAAATTCAGCAATAAATTAATTATTAATGATTTTTTTTAATTTGATGACTAAATAAATATTATTTGTATAACTCTACTTATACTAATTAATATCTTATTTTATATGATTATCTCACCATGAATATTTTATGTGAGTTTTCCCCCTAAAAATATGCTTTGTTCAAGCTACCGTGTATTCTATGACCTACGTTTTTCCATGCCGGTTGGTTCCCAGCGACCACAAAGCGTTACTTCACCAGTTTAATGCCCACTTACTCCTAATTTGGCGCAAAAACCATCGATCACAATACTACTGAGTAAACTGTAACACGAAGCTGACAAATAATGCGCGGGCTGTTACATTTACAAAGTAATGGTACATGATCAGAACATAAGCAATAGCAGACATTACAGAGCAGTAAACAGGTAGTCTTCTAGTTAGCTTTATTTTACCGTAATCATAATAACTTGAAATAAACATTGTATGTTCCTTGCCTCCACTAATTTCAATAATTTTCTAAATAAATGTATTATGAAGACTCGCTCGGGAAGCTTTTATGATAATTTTCATCATTTTACGTCATATTTTTACTTCCTCTTGGGTTACTTATTTTGTGAATTAGTTTTACATGCTTTCATTAATTTTGCAAATTCATGAAGTAATTCTGAATATATTTTTTTTTTTTTTTATTTTATTTAGTTTGGTACAGTCACAGACAATTAGTTATAAAAATATATACTAAACACTTCTAAAAATAATATTGAACTAAGAGTCCAATTACGACTATACACAGCTTTGTTAGATGATAATAAACACTAATTAATATTTGTTATAAACAATTTAAGTATATATACTACTACATAAATCGGAATAAAATAAGATTTAAGATTTCATTCATATACATCCCCCGAATGCCCTGCAAGCAGCGCCAAATAACTGCTCCATCAATCAAGTAGTCTCTTAATTAATGAAACAATCACGCGACACCACCCACAAAACTCCTGAAAGATGCATATGAATGACAAAAGATGTCTTTGTCTTTGCGAGAGTCCTCTGTAGAATATTGGATGTCATTATAAAAGGTACACATTCTATTAATGGGACTGAACTTCGAGACATTGTTATGAGCTGGCGGAAGGTAGAATAGTTTCTCCGTGCGCATTCTTTTGTTAGGTACTTTTACATTTATAAGTTCTAACAAAACGCTGCTGTACTTGCCATGAACGATTTTATGTAAAATACACAAATCAGTGACTTTTCTGCGACTTTCAAGACTAGTTAATTTGAATTTGCTTAATCGATCAGAATACTTAGCAAGTCTACGTCTTAACCCGAGTCTACATGCCAGTGACCTCACAAATCTGCGCTGAATAGCCTCTATTCGGTTTATATGAACATTATATATTGGGCTCCACACAGAGGAACAATACTCCAGGATAGATCGAACTAGGGCGTTGTATAAAATACGCCAGGAAGCAACTTTTTTGAACGGTTTTGCAGTTCGCAAGACAAATCCCAGAATTTTGTTGGCTCTGTTGACCATGTAATCATAGTGCTGTCTGAATGATAATTCACTGTCAAACATCACCCCAAGATCACGCAAAACCTCAACACGAGCCAAAACAGCACCAGCTATATGGTACGATTGATTGACACTTGCTCGCTTTTTCGTAAAACTGATTATTTGACACTTCTTTGCGTTTAGTGACATATTGTTCGTAATGCACCAATCGCTGATGCGGTCCAGATCCCGCTGAAGCAATGCGCAATCCTGCACTGAGCTAATTTGACGGTAAACTTTTAAATCATCGGCATATGCTAGGCAATTACTATCCAGCTGTTCCAGGAGATCATTGATAAATGCTAAAAATAACAGTGGGCCCAAATTTGAACCTTGTGGCACACCGGAACTTGCCAAGAATGGCACTGAATCGTAACCAGACAATGATACCAGTTGAGATCGGTTTTCCAAGTACGAATTAATCCATCTGAGTAAATTGCCGTGAATTCCCAGGTGATCCAGCTTTTTGATCAGAATCCAGTGATCAACTCGATCAAAAGCTTTGGAAAAGTCAGTATATATAGAATCCACTTGGCCACTAGTTTCAAAGACACTGCTTATGTATTCTGTGTATTCCAGAAGATTACTTGACGTAGACTTACCAGCAATAAACCCATGCTGTTTTGGACTCAGTCGGTGTTTGATATGATTGTAAAGTTGGTCATATACTAATCCCTCGAACACCTTTGCAAAACAGTTGAGGATGCTGATAGGCCTATAATTTGTTGCGTCAGTCTTGTCACCGGATTTCAGAATTGGAGTTACCCTGGCTAGTTTCCACAGAGAAGGAAAAGTGCCGTCAGCTAAGGACTTCCGAAAAATTAGAGCAAGTGGATAAACCAAACCAGGGGCGCAATTACGGACAAAGATTGGAGGCACTGTATCTGGTCCGGCTGATTTATTAATATTAAGGCGCTTTAGTCTGCTCAAAATATCACAACATGAAATAGAACACGTACTGAGACTGTAACTAGTCGCTTCAAATTGTGGGGAATAATTATTGTTTGATACATTATGATATACCGACGAAAAGTAATCAGCAAATAGGTTTACAATATCATCCCCTGTGTTAGCCACACGACCGTGAAGTTTTATTGTACTGGGGACATCATTAGTAACTCTTTTAACTTTAGTGTAACGCCAAAAAGATTTAATGTTTGTAGTCAAGTCGTTTTCGACACATTCTATGTAAGATCTATAGCAACTGACCATTTCAGATTTGATAATAGCACGGAAGTAGGAATAAGTGTCGTAGTCTCTAGGGTTTCGAAACAGCTTAAATTTAGTATGATATTTGTTTTTAGATTTAAAAAGTCTCAATAACCCCTTAGTAAACCAGACAGGGTAGTCATTTTTACGTGATTTAGCTCTTGGAGTATGTTGTTCAATTATTTCGTAAAGCTTATTATAGAAATACTGCACAAAATCATCACAATTGAGGGACTCAGCATAATGATCCCAGTCAACCTTATTTAAGTCATTAATACACAGTTTATAATCTGTTCTGCGATAGCACAGTCTATAAACATCAACAGCTGGGATTAGAGAGGGAAAATCACACCTGTATATCAGTTCAAAAGGTGGATGATGCAAGTCTAGTTTACTAAGGGGCAAAGCAGCTGATATTGAACAGTCGTCTTGATTATCAATAAGAAGTAAATCCAAAATCCTGTTGTTATGATTATAATTGTAGTTGAGCTGATAAAGCGCTGTGTTTTGCAAGAGGTCACACAGAGCTGCAGACTTGTCACAGCTGGCAGTAGTCGGATAACCTAGTTCCTGAGACCATGTTAGGTAGCCTAGATTAAAGTCCCCAACAATACAAGTACTGCATGAGGCGTTAGTAACAACACCACCGCAACGACTAATAAAGTCAACATATATATCAGATGGCAAATAGTCAGGCAAATAAACTGTACATATGTTTATAATAGGTGTATTATTTATACGTATTTGCAGCCATAGGTTCTCTATTAAGTCTGCTTGCCATTCTGGTTTTACAAGGACATCAAACTTTTTTAGTACCGCTATTAAGACTCCACCGCCTTGAGATTTCTTTTTAAAAGTGCGATTAAATAATTTGCTTCTATCGCACCGGAAGACCTGGTATCTACTATCAAATATTTCAGCTGATCCAATAATATCATCCAGCCAGGTTTCACAAAGACAAATGACATCGTAATTTTGACTTAACACGGACACATAAATATCGTTAACCTTAGTTCGTGAACCACGTATGTTTTGGTAATAAATAGATAAAGACATTTGCAGTGTACTGCTCAGATATTAAGTATTATTAGTATATATTAATGTTAGACACCTAAGTCATTTTTAAAAGTAAAGTTAAGATGAATCAATTTAGACAACATAGATATTTAAGATATTTTACAAAAGTTATGGTAATTTTGAACAGAATTATATAGGTAGGTAGGTACCTACGGTGGGGCCCAGAACTCAACAAAAACAAACTCGATTTGTATAATATTATACACTTAAAATAACGTCATATTGTAGTGTTCGAAAGTTATATAATAATATGCAGAAACACTTTCATAACTGAAATATACTCACTACTAGTGGCGCCCTCACTGTTTTTAGTTCTGTTGGCCAACGATACAAAATTCACATTGTCTTATAACAATAGTTAATATACATATTTAAACATATACGTAGGCACCTATATATGTATGTATTATACAATGCAGTCACTTATACATATTGTAGTTTTATGATCAGTTACTTAATTAGATCCAGACTAGACATATTTTTAACATGTATGTATTGAGAGGTCGGCTCTTTCCTGGCAAAGATGCGGCCGTTTCGGACCCACACAAACTTGAAGGACGCTTCCTTCGCCTTTTTCCTGGCAGCAGCATGTAGGAGTTTATTCTGAGGCGATAGATGTTCGGATACGTATACTGGCACTCTGTCTCCCGCGTAGCCAAGCAGGCTCGTGTTTAGTTTCTCTTTCGGGTGAGATTTATTATATCTATGGACCGCTGAGATAAAACCGTCACGGCATCTTGTACTTCTAAACTTCACAATTATCGTGCGGGGCAGTTTACTCTCTCTGTTCTGTTTAGCGACCCTAGTGCACAAGATGACATCTTCTGACTTCAGGTCATACTTCACCACCTTGGCGCATTGTTGTATGATACTGCACACGTTCTCAGCTCGGTTTTCAGGAATCCCATGGATTTCGAGATTATTCTCACGTAGATGTTGTTCCGTGTTATTCATGCGATCGGACAAATCCGAGACACTGGAACGCAATTCCTGGTTTTCAGCCTTGAGCTGGATAATTTCTTCGGCGAAGGCGTTTATTGTTATTTGCATGTCTTCCTGGTTTTTGGTGATGGACAAAACTGCTCGTTGTAGGTCCTTCACTATTTGCATGTCGTGTTTGAATGGTTCTAATTCAGTTTTTATGACTGAAGATAACACAGATGGGAGTTCTATCTTGACCGCTTCGATGATTTGTTCTTTCATAGCAACAATCCAGCTTTCATCCAATGCAGAAATAGGTTTGTGTTGTTTGAATCCCCCGACCGCCGCCGCAACTTGCTGTTGTTGGGATGTCTCTAGCGGGGCCTGCTCGCTACATGATGCTCCGTCATGTCGGTTCACAGGTTTATTGGCGCGTACAGGAGTATTGGAGTTGTCGCTTCTAGGTTTTTTTTTAAGCTTACACGGATCGCACAACCAGTCCTCCAGGCGAAGCGATTGCTTTTCGGATACATTGGCGCATAGTAAATCATATGTTTCATGGCATGATATGCACTCCATATACTTTCTTCCTTTTACGACGGTTAAACACCCGGCGCAAGTTACTGACCGGCTAGACGACGACATTATTATTTATTTTATCTGTGGCCAAGTTATTATGCTGCTATGTTGCGAAGGTGTCTGACTAAGTATTTAACTTTCCCGAGCTGTACAAAGTGCAAAAATAGCTCACTGCATTGAGATTCGAACCACGGCGCTTGTGAACGGACTCGGACTCCGACCCGCTAACCGCTCGACCAAACGTTCAGTTAGTGTTGCAGCCAAATTAACGCATCAGTATCTTCAGACCGAGCAACAAATTCAGTTTAATATTAGGAGGAGGTATTTCGATATATAAGTCGCCGGTTGACGAAATCCACTCAACTAATTTCACTGAATTCACTTTTAATTCACTGTATTTGATATTGAATAATATGTGTACGGATGCGGCACAAGATACTTTACACACTAAATTCAATATTAGGTTCGAAACTACAGTTTAAACTATTATTTTTAAATATTATAGTAGGACGTAAACAAAAGCACTTCTGTTGTGTTTGACAGCTGTCAAGATGATTATGTATATATATTCTCTCCATATCATAGCTTGTGGCTTCACTTCATATCATCCACCAGCTCTGTACTTGGTCATGCAAGTAGTTAGGGCTTGTACAGACTGTCCGGCGTCATGCAGCCGAGCGCGGCTGTTGCGGATCATTGCTCCATGAACTCTGCTGTGGCGCCTGTGGCCGTATGACAATGTTTTTTTTACCATGGAATAGGCTAACGTTTCATATTTACCTTAAAGAAACTTATTTATTACTTATTTATTTTAAGTTAGACATGGCACAACACAGCATTAGCAACAATACACGAGTTTTCCTCTCCAACGGCTAAATACCGAAAACAGCTGCAAATCTCGGATCAGAATTTGAACGACTTCCGCCAATTAAAGCCGCTGCAAATCGCTTTCAAATCCATCGCGAAATAACTCGCAGATCTAACGCACTCTCCACAGATACTAGCACACTGCATGCACGAATTATGTGCACGCCGGGGGACGTTAGTTCATCACTGACCACCACACACGTATCACGTATGCGTACACGTGCTTGCTTGTGACAGTTATTCTCTATTTAAAAAATATGGGTTAGAAATAATTTTATGGATGTTTACTAAATGGATTTGCACTTGTATTTGACTCGATCTTTGCCTTTAAGGGAGTTTCCTCATAAGAGTCCCGGATACAAGGCTGGTTTTTATTTTGTTTTTAAAATTCTGATATGACACGTCAGTTACCATGCGGGATGGAAAGCATTGTCCATTCCATTGCAGATATTAAATTACACACGAATCGCTGCATTTGATTATTTATTACTTGGACCCCAAAAAAGAACCCATAAATGGTGGAACTGCTATAATTTAGTCACGGTACTGCACTAGCAGCATCCTCCCGGCTCGCGTGTGGCGGCGGTATGCGCACGCGCAGTGAACACCTGTCCGCGGCACGCATACATTTATCTCACTCGCTTGCTAGTTCTTACATAGTTGGTCTAGTGCTGAAAGGATTCAGTATCAGGACTTATAGAATTTTTGAAAAAATTCGAACTACAAGCTTTTGGTATTTGTACCACTACTGAAATAAGCAATGTTTAAGCCATTAGTCATGTTTTTATAAGATAAATAAATATTTCAGGACATATCACACAGCGCCATCTAGTCCCATACTAAGCTAACGCTTCATGATGATGATGATGATGATTATGTGCCTGTAGTGAAATAAAATTAGAAGACAACAACGCAACAAAATACACAGGCAAGTTCTTGTATGAATTAAATATTGTGTTAATAGGCGTGTAAGTATAATAAAATTACCATATCCAGTGGCACATCGCTGCCTATCAGAGCGCGCGCTCCCAAAATGACAAACATTGGGTTCGAAAACAAGAACAACAATAGTAGAGACCACACGAGCTAATTATCCCGTCAAAAGTGGCAGCATTTTACAACATGCAAATTTGCTAACAATATATTATCATGCGCGAACTTTTTGGTTGTAATTTTACCCTCCCGTAGATTTATCTTGCCCAGATCAACTGTTTTGTTTCACTAATAGTACCCAATCCGCATGAGAAAGCCGCATATTTAATGAACAGCCGCAAAACATGCCGCAATTAATTCTGCGGAAACTAGAAAGCCTGTGTTTTTGGAATGGGACGCTAAATGCGTAGATTTCTGTGTAGCTATTATGTTGTTAATCTTAATTGATCGATAAAAGCTGTCAGGTTTTTTAAAGCTTTTTATTTTATTCAATGCAATTTTAAAAAAATTCAAATCAGAGGCTTTCTGTAACCCTGTTGGTTAAAACTAATTTAAATACAGATTGTATGACTAGGTACAAGAAGATGCAGAATTTTTCAAATATTCTTTCTAGTTTGATGCTTTACGTTTTGAAACCATTAAGTTAGGCCCTTGCAGTGTAATGGGGAATTCACGCCGAAAACTATATTGGTCTTAAAAATAACCTAATATTCCGAGGTATGTATGTCAGGGTGTCAAAGCATGCTAATAGGTTATGTTTGCCCAAACGAGGCCCAGCCACGGACAGGTTCTCTCTGGGTTAAAAGGTTCTAAACTGGAAATGCATAATGGTGGAATTTCGGATGTGGCCAGAAGGGCCCGCTTTCACTATGTGCCAGTATTTTTCGGATTTATTTGTTTGGGAAATAGTTACACGTGTTAATAAAAACCATTTTAAGTGTTACATAAGATTCAGTATAGATTAAGTTACTCTCTGATAAGTTCATAGGACTTGTAACGTTTGCATGTACCTTGTTATTTACATAGTTAAGTTGATAATTCATTTCTTAACTAATGTAATTGGTTGTTACCGTTTTAATTAAATAATAAATAAAATAAATAAAAAGTTATTTTGGAATTATTTGAACTTAAAAGATACAATAAACGACACCAATCATAAAGTTTTTTTTTATTTATGGCTTTTGCGAAGATATCATAAAGATTTAATTAAACACGTACATTTTTACTTATGTCATCATTGAGACTTCACCCATCTTTGCTCGGCCTTGTGACACAGTGACACCGAGTCTCGTGTATTTGTTCACGTCTGTTTGTCCGTTTGTATGTTTGTCTGTGTGTCCTCAAACAGGCTTGTATTGGGTTATTGATTAACATCCAACTATTGTTTAAGGTCAGTTCCTTTGTCAGTATTGGTTTAGGATTTCGTTTTTAAACCAATAAAGATATAGCTTAGATTTTCACGTTAAAAATGTTTTTTCGTACGTATCGCATTGTACTCGTAAGTTTTGTAAACGCGATGACCGAAAAACGTTAATAAATTTTGTGTGTAGAAAACGCAAATTTACTAAAATACTCTATAAAACGGTCTGTTAACTTCACTAGATAACTGATTATGTGTGTTTAAACGAGCTTTTTATTTCTTCTTAAGTAAAAATACACCAGAATTTTCCTAAAAAGTTTAATGTGCAACGGAAATGCCTTATAAAATTGTAGTAGGTATCCAAGTGAAACAGTCAGAACTAATTCTTCTAGTTTCGATTTCATCTAATCACCGCAACGGATGCTGTGTCAGCTGCATCCGAAATCAACCGGATTGCAGCTCAAAGGAATCTATATACTGGGTAAGTAGTAAATAAAATCTATTAAGTAAAATTTTAAGTTACTAGTACTTAACCTAAAATTAATTTAAACTTTGAAGTTAAGTTACTAGCAACTTAAAATAGATGGTTGTGATTCCATTCGAATGACCATACATAGGTACCATATGAAAGAATAACCTTTTAAACATTTATTAATAGATAAGGTACTTTAGGTAATGACTAAATACATAAGTGTGAAATATCAAGCCATATGTAAATTACCTATTCTAAACAGAGTAAAATTACAAACAATATTTAATATTTATCGATAAGTCGAGATTTTCAGATGATAATTAATATATAAGCAGATACTTTCTTTCAGACAAATGTTTGGTAAGCCTGTACAAACTTAGTACATTTCTTAACAAGGCTGTTAGCGGATATCTTCATATTGCTCCACGCGGCTCAATGCTGACCATTTCCTTTGCGACACGTCCGCCCAGACAGCTCTGCTAATTAGGTGACTAGGTATCTACTCGTAATTAGGATAGTTTATTAATTCGTGGAATGAGATATTTTAAATATACTTATATAGAAATTAAGAAACTTGTGCAGTGGTACATGCAAGAAACGTTCGGTAAACCAATTTCACTTTAATAATGTCACAATTCAACCGGCGCGTCGTTTTGCCATCGTAGTAAATTTTACATTCACGTCAGAGCATACTTCTATGTACGCCAGTGAGCAAATGATACATCAACATGTAGGTAACTTTATAATACATTGTAACCGTTGGATTCTGCATCCTTTGGTTTTTTCATTTTCTGGCTTAATGCGCAAGTCGTGCGATGCCAGAAAATGTAAAAAGTCAAACACAATCCTAATGTCAGTTAGCTGTCATTGTCACCTTCTGGCCCAAGTCGATTCGGCATGGTCATTGCAGAAAGTGTGGCCAGCTTAACTAAATCCCGAAATTAAAGGAACCTAGGCTCTTATTCGATCTAGTTCATTATTATAATTTGTTATAAATTGGTTTCACAAAAGTAGTAATAGTCTATCGTAAAATATCTAAACTCATCTTAAATCAGATCTACATCGATTTCTTCATTTGTACTCCTCAAAGTTCAGTTTCGTTTAACATTTTCATAATTGAGGCTCTTCTGGATTAAGAACAAGGTCGCATACTTAATTATCAAGGTATGGAGTAGAAGTCGACATATTTTAGAGTTGAAGGGAAACTTCGTTTACCCCTATTTGAGTCACACACCGGGAGATTTAGTGGAGATGCGGCAACTCCGAGACGGAAGGTTCTGGAAGGCTATTGTGCTGTTGGGTCACCCCGCCGGCACCAGCCGGCGGGGCTTCGAGTTCTTTCTTGGCTAAGAAGATTCGCTGGAGACCAGTCGCTTGTCCTTACTCGTTTGACTCGCCGGGGAGAGAACCCCAAGTGCTGATAGTAAAACTTACATATAGAAGTGCGCGGTCTTTGAAACCCTCTGCCGGTAAGTCTACATCCCGTAGGCTTCCATCCTTCACCTTTGTTCATCAGTGCACACCGTGATCAGTTATTCTCCTTGCTCACAGGGTCCTTGTGTCGACGGTACCTTGTTCCAGCTGGCTGCCGAAAGCCTCTAACCTGCATACTCACATATTTTTAAAACTACCTACGGAACTTCTGTAAAACCCCGTCTCGGGTAAGTAGCTTGTACAATAAGCCTTCAATTTATCTATAGTTCACCTGAAAAACTGTGATTCGAAATATTCCTTGCTCACAGGGTTTTTTATACTACCTCTGAAACTCAAGCGAGGGTGCCTCCACCTTCGCTACACTACACTACACCCGACGGTCTGCTGGTCAGCTCCGCAGCCTGAGGGTTGCTTAAACAACCCCCTGCGCCGCTGCAGCAGCACCTGGCTCAGGGCCATCTGTATCTCAGGGTAACCGTGGGTAGGCCGAGCCTACCCACATTCAAAATTTTATTGTATTGTCTATTAACCTTTTAACTCATATATGGTTGCAAAACTAGTAGTATGTAGGCTCGAAACCCACCCTGAATAGCTTCTACTGCTGATCTAGCTGGCATTCAGTAACTAAGGCGCCCATTTATTGTACTAAAACCTAAATTCTGTAGGTTCATTTAGCCCTTCAGGCACTGCGTTGATTGTATTGTATTTTACCTATCTCCTACAAAGTATCCTTAAGAAATAACCTGTTTAGACTATCTACTATAAACTGTAATGTATCCTGTTCTCTGTTTTTAAAGTAAAAGCCCTTCCGGCTCCGTGACACATTGAAGAATATATTATAATAAATAACCTTATCCCTTCTCAGCCTCTTTCTTTCATTTATCTAGGTACCTGGTCAGGAAATATAGGAATAGTTTTTTAAAAGGTTACAACATCAATATAATACCACGTACAAATACATACATTCTCTACACATACATTACTGATGGGAAATTGCAAACGAAAGTCATTTCACATCCTACTTCATCAAAGAAAAGTCACAATTAGCTGTTTAACAGCTGTTTTATGGATCGTTACTTGCAGACCTAAGCTTGCAGTAAATGTATTGTGATGCAAATAGAAGAGGCTGTTTCCTACTGAAAGTGTGAAGCTAGTAAACCCTGAAAGCTCGCTTGAGGAAATAAACTTAACAGAGTTTCACTTTCTAAACAATCGTGCGTAGAAAATGAAGCTTTGAGTTAGTGCTTAAATGATTAATGGCTTTTTGCAAGATTTGTTTTGTATTTGAAACAAAGAACGCTTACAGAACATAACCAGGCTTATTTTATTAGCTAAACTTAAACATGTAGTGCTTTTGAGCACAAAATAAGTCCCGCTAGACTTACTATTTCCTGACTAATTTGGTTATAATAATACATATTGATATCGGTTGTTTGTCAGTAAGGCTAGTAGGTACTTCTGTAAACTGTGAAAGGTAATAAAGGTGTGTTAAGAGGATGTTCCTTAATGAACTCTTACTGCAGATCTACTTCAAATTAGTTTATTTATGTTCTTTGCATATAACAACCATTTCCCAGTGTAGTAATAACGTGTTGGCAACTAAAATTCAAGGTCTTTTATAACTACTAACATTATGAGACTCAAACCTTTTAAATAATTCCAATTTGTCTTACAAAAGCAATTACGAAACTATCTCAGTGCATGTTATTATGAGAGTCACGCGAGCAAACCCGCGGGCTGTGTGATTATAGCTGATAATTACACCTGTCAGGAACATTACGTTATGATACAAATGATGCCCGAATTATATTGAAGAGTGAGCTTCTTGACAAGCTGGATTAATTATAACAACAATATTACTGTTATCAAACTTAAACCGACGAAAATAATATGTAGTACAGTTTATTGGTCGATTTCAGTTTGTACATGGATGATATCAGCGGATTTGTTCAGATGAATAATATCAGCCAGCTGAGAATCCTACGTCTTTCTAATTTTAGTGGAGAAATTTGTGAGATACTTTAATGTATATTAAAAAAATAGTTTGCAATACTGTACACAAACACAGTTGGTACACATGTTTAGTGTTTAGTTTGCTTTGAAATGATTAGTAGTCATTAAAAAACTAATAATGGTGTAACCACAGGTACAATTACAATAATGTGCTTACATAGTATGTGCTAACATTATTACTGAATCGCTCCGCCAAATCGATCTAAAATGATCCAAACCGTTTTCTGACAAATCATGAAGCGATGATGGATGGTAGTTACACTCATTACGCAAGTTACACAATAACAGACGTGGCTGCGCCGGCGCACGGTTTTATTCCTTCTGGCGATTAAACAAAATAGGCAAGGCACAAGGTCCCGCGTCACATTTCAGTCGCTGTTTTCTTTTCGGACCAAACAGAAAATAAAATAAACCACTCAACAATTTTGTGTTGTTGCGTTAAAAAACCTACCAAAATTTGTATTCAACATAATGTTAGATTTTTTAAAAGATATTTTGATTTAAAATCTTTACTTTAACTCTCAGTAAAATTTTATAAATTGAGGCTTAGTTGCTGCTCAAATAAAAAATACCATTATGAACACAATACCAAATAATACAAGTTTTAGAGAGCATGAGTAATATTTCTTCCCCTCTCCAGCTTTATCGAAGTTTTCCATCGACTGAGATGGAGTCAAATGCATGTGATGTAAAAAGAGTCAAGTTTTTCTTTCAAGAAACATCTTTTTAGTGCGACATTCGCGCGCGGCATTCTGTGCCTAAACAAAATAGTTAACTGTACAATAAGTACCGTTCCTCGGTTTAATTGCGGCTGGATAAATAAAGGTGCGATTATAGAGCGCGGCCCATTCCTCCAGCAATATCTGATGAAGGGACATTCATTTACAGCACGCTGGGGTTCGCGGGATGCAATGCTTGGAATATTTAGAGAAAGGGTTTCAATAAAATATGCTTCTTTTTGTTAAAAATATTCATCTCACCTCAATCGCCATCTACACAAGCGACGCTGTGGCTCTTTGAGTATAACAACATTTGAATGGTCTTGGCAATGAAACGATGTAGCCGAAACATTTTTTAGAACATTGCCTATATAACACTTGGTATATATGAGTTTACACAACTTTCTTTTATATGAAAGAAGACTGACACTAAACTAAATCAGTCCAATCCTTTGGTCAATCAGAGCATCCAAAGTTTATCACGGGATCATAATATTGTGACCTTCTCGTCAAGTATCCATATCAGAGGCTGTCAGCTGTCAATCATAGTCGAGCCTTCGGGGGAAGCTGTGAGACGCTCAAATCGATCTCCTTCTTGTATGCCTACAGGTCATACACATACTGAGTTAGTAAGAAAGGGTATACAGTAAGTCTTTTAAGAAGTTAATTTTCCCTACTCTAAAACATGATCAAATTTACTGTGCAAGGTAATCTTTATATCAGTAGGTATTCAAAGTTTGTACACACATGGTGACAAAAAAAACTTTTTACGATTGCACGGTAGGTTTTGGTAAAAGTTGTTCATATGCTTGAAAACATTGAAGCTTATTTCATCCAATACATGCAAATTACAGGTAGCCCTGTAGAGTAGGTAGTTATTAGTAATTTTCCTGTCAGAATGTATGAGTGTAGTGACATGACGGGAGCATGCGTCGCGCCGCGGGCCACGGCCGGCTGAGGGATAATTCGGTGAGCCATTACTGGGAGGGCATCTTTACAAAGGCTAGCTATACTTACATATATTACGAAAGTTCCACTTTGATATTATGTCGAAATAAGTATACATGGGCCCCATGCCCATGTATACTCTACTCCCAATATACTATAACTACTCGATCGATGAACATATTATTCCCACAGAGACCCTAAATAATGTTGACATGACAATACTTTTTACTTTAGAACTCGCGATAAAAAAGGATGGTATAAATTTGACGTGTTTGTGTGTTTATCAATCAATCAATATAGCTTTATCGTACACCAGAAAAAAAAAATACAAATAATTTACAGTAATATTACTTAACCTAGGTACATTAGGCGGCCTTATCTTAGGGTCTTGTTTAATGTCTTTTTTTAAGTTAGAAAGTTATTTTAATGTATCATCGAAGTGCTAGTGATTATTTGATTAACCAAGCAATCTGAATTCATTACGTTTTATTTATCTATATGTTATTACATATTGTTTTATTTAGATCGCTTGTTAATATTGGTATTACAGTCATATTTTTAAATATTTTTTCCAATCGTAATAACTGTTACTGCCAAACCTAAAAAATATGCTAAAAGCTGCCATTAAGCCTCACATAGCTTTCTCTGTCCCGCCCCAGGCCCGGCCTTGCGCCGCCCTAGGAGCGGCCCGTGAAGGCTGCACCGAATTAGGCAACACACTCGAACGCACAAATTGGTGCATTCCTGGCTAAGTGGACACGAACCAATGATAAGGGCATGCACCTATTGCACAAGGGGCAGTCGGACTTGGTGTGGCATGGTATGGATAGACACGGAAATATCATACATAGATTCTTGGGCTAGCCGAGATATCTCTTTTCAGATTTTTTTATGTTTTTATTGGAAATAATACAGAGCAATATCTGTTTAAACTGTTTTATAACCAAATAAACGCTAGTAAAATAATCCTCAAATATAAAATAAATCAATTTAAGAAAATACTACTATAAGGTCGTCAGGTCATCAGGTTTCAATAATACTGTTTGTTTTAACTAGCGTGTAAAACGTACATTTTAATAGTTATTAATAATTATCTTGTGCGGGATTAATAACAATATAACAGTCGGTAGAAGAAACTGCTAATCTATGTTTCCAATACATAAATTGTAAATGAGCGGATACCGGATATCAAATTACATAAAAATAATATCGGTATAATTAGATTTCACGAATAACCTCACAATACGTATTTATTTAACTTAAGATTTCTCGTATTATCTAGAACAACTTACTATTAATATTATTTCACTAATTCAGGATATCTCGATCAACCCACCTGTAACAAAACAAAAAGAAACTGTTAATTAATGTTCACTTCTAATTGATATTTAATACGCGTATCGGAACTCATAAATTAACACATTTTGCCACGTAATGGCACTTACAGAAGGTTTTATTAAATTCCGATAAAATGCCTTGAAAATAATTGGTATCATAAAATATCGGAACTTTGTTACAAAGCTACATCTCGGCGGTTCATTAAAACACAACTAAAAGGTAATTAACAAGGGCAAAGTCATAAAACATAGTAATAAGTTAAAGTCTGAGAAGTGTTCGTAGTATTGCGTATTGTAGAGATAACATGTACCTACTAGGTGTCATAGAAACTTTATTGATATTTTTGCGGGGGCTATCACATCACGACTCTTACGTTACCTCGCTTTTTTTGTCCACTGCCATAAATAAAGTAACATTAAACCCATGGTGTATTAGTGTACAAGCTCGTGGTAGGTACCAGCTTGATTTGAATACCCGCACCTGCCTGCAATCTTGTGGGAGATCTCAGCTCGAGCGAGGTTTGCTCAATGCTGAATGCACATTTTGCGCTTTACATTTAGATGTCATCTACATACAGACCTGGAAATGGCTTCTTTACAGAGAAAACATTCAATTACAGTAGAGCATGGTGTACTCTGAGTCTAGTATTTGGTTTAGTGTATAGAATACATAAAAAAATAATCTGCAGTGGCCCACTGTTATAAATTTGCAATAGTTTAATTATTAAAAATACTAGTGCGTTCTTTAATTAGGTTCTTTAATTATAGGTTGTTTATTGATGAGTGGCATGGCATTAACAAATACTTAATTTTAGTAAGTTTCCTATAATATCTAATCCAAGTATTCTATATCCGTGTTTTGTCCACAATCTGTTGAGGCATGTTCACGTCAAAGCTGTATGTACTCAGTACATGGATTCAAGGCTGGCTCAATGAGTCTGTGCGTAATTAGTGGAGATACCATCTACGCAGGATGTACGCATTCGGAGGAATTGGAAGAAGACGCTTGGGAAAGTTATGTTTTTATTGATGGAAAGAAGAGAGTATAATAAGATTGACATGTTAAAAATACAACAAATAAAAATACATCGGTCTAGAAAATCTAATTAAAAACTATTTGAATCCGTCAGCACAAAAATATATCTGTATTTGTCTGACGCAGACACATAAATAGAAAGCCACGTAAATTTTAAAACACCTATTTTGATGTTTCATCTGTACATACTGAATGTGCTACACTGAGAATCAGACTAAGCTTGTCGGTCACCACTGTAGACAGCAATCCCCGGATTTAGTATCGAACTCATGATTGCAGCACATTTACCATACTTAGTCAGCCATGAATAATCCCTAACGTGGTCTCAAACTGCCTAAATAATTAACTACCAGTACTCGTGGGAAACTAGTGTCTACCTAGAGTACCTAGTACTAACACTGGACATTCTAAATTCCAATTCTGCCCTTTCAGTATCAATAGGGGCTTAAATCTATTGATAACATTAAATCACCATTATCCTGTTACTAAACTAGTGTTTTGAGTGGACGGAACTAGTCATAATGTCAAAGTGTCCCTTCTATGTGTTTACTATTTAGCATGCTTTTAAGCCTAATGGGCATGCAAATCTATGTATGTGATTCAATTCCCTCATCGCGGAACTAATTGTATGGTGTTATCAGTGTTAGTCAAGCTTATAATTTGTTTAAATCATCAAATATCTTAGTGAAACACCACCCGACCCGCACAATAATTTATTGCAGACCATGTAAGTTTCAAAAACTTGTTTCAATTTAAATACTGTAAGGCATGGCGATATGTATAAAAAGATGTCTAAATGTAGCAATCGGTTTTTTTCGGTTTAACAGAGTACCTTAATAATGTAGTGCATATAAAGACTTATTTGTATCTACGCCTCTAAAATATAGTAACCTGTTGTATTGTGAGTCTAGGTGCGGTCACAAGTTGTCAAGAGCACGCCTTCTCTGCCCATTCATAATGTTTATTTATTGGTAATTGCACTGTAATTACTGGATCCAATAACCAATTTGGGTAAATGGTTGGTTACCTTGCAAGTTGCAGGCACTGACTAATGTTGTTAGCGAAATAATTTGGTGCTTAGAACTTTAGTTTAATGTGTGCAATCAGTAGGTAAATGGAAATCAAATACTAGTCTTTTGGAACGTGATCTTGTGATCTTTATGTTTTTTACGTATTTAACAGTCTTACAAACTCGTATATGCCTAAATTAAAAAGCAATTAGTTAACAACCACTGTTCTACCTTTTTCTGTTCAAATAATCTCTTTTTCTTACAAAAGGAGGTTAAAACAAGAACTTTTTTTTATGAAATTGCGCCATCCCTATACCTGGAAATTAATTACCAAATTGTAGCATAATATAAAACGTTTAATTCGTGTACTAGACTACATCATGATACCCTGCCAATTTATACAACCCTGCTGTTAACTCATTCCTATACTAACTATGCTACATTCTAGACACTAGCAGGCGTGGGTGCGCGGCGCAAGGCCGGTCGACTCCCGCGCACTTGTCGGCCCGTTACTTGAGCCTCCGCGTCCAGGTCGATCCAGCGCCGAGGAAATAGTTTCTTGAGCTTTTTTAATAAAACGTTACTTGGAAAAGACGATACAAAAGCACGCTTGTCCATTTCATCCATTTTACAAGACAAACTTTTAAACAATGTAAGCAAGTACCTTACTGATTTTGGGTTTAATTTTTCACGAGTTTTCCCACTAAGTAAGATTGAAACTGGAACCTAAAATCGAGTACTTATTGTGCCTATTAATTTTAATGAATATTTTCATAATGAGTAGACCATTTTCGTAATACCATGAGGTCCATTAGCTATGAGGCTGCATGACCTTTCCCCGCCGGCGTGCGGCGCGGTGCGCCGGCGCAGGTGCCGATATGCCGTGATCTACTCCACTACACACTGTTATTGTTTACAGCCGGGCCATACCATGGACACATTACAATTCTGTTTATTAATAAGCCTGTTTCTTAAGTTTTCTTCAAGAATACTGAATACAGACTAGTTTTTACTCTAATTTTTACAAACTGAAAGATCTTAGAAAGGCATAATGTGATTATTTTTAATTATTACTCATGAACTATTTTATAGCTTTATCTTATGATTTATATTTCAATATTAATGTTATATTACAGTTTTTTAAAACATAGCCAGTGAATAAAATCAAATCTTCTTTTCATAAGAACTTCTAGATAGTATCGGTAAAGATTAGAGCGTTACGATTCGTCAACTGCATCTTACCGCTGTGAGAGAATTCCTTTAATTCTTACTAAAAACAAAAGAATCAAGATTGCAAATACCTCAAGCTCGTGTCCGTGCTAGACCTTCAAATATATCAGATAAAGTATTGCATGCCACGGGCTAGCCACAAAACTATTAACTATTAACAACTACCTGTTAGTTGGAAGTACTCGCCGGTAGTTCGCTAATCTCATGGTATCTGGCCAAGTACCAAGGTAAATTTATTGCGAACCGAGCACGATTTGGGTGTTCCTAATCTATCACTGAAATTATGAAATTGTTAGTTGGTATGTTTGGAAAACAATAGCTTGAAATTGATCACAGATAATGCATTATTTCGTAATAACATTATTTTATTGACCCTTTTAGAAACTGTGAACTTAAATGTAATGTTTGGTCTATTAACTAATATCACAACATCAACATACAGAAGTATTTACATTAAAGAAGACATTCGAACAAAACTATCATAATAAGCAGATATATCATCACATAGGACACTACTTTTCAAGCACTAGAGGCTTTAATTGTGAAAATTTTAACTTTAAATTGCGTAGCATACTTACACATATTAATGAAACAAAATACTAATTTAACTCCAGCCAGGGCCAGTTTGAAATATATTTCTAGAATTTCCATAGCTATTTTGAGCCAAGACTGCTTTATGCCCACTTTACTTCAGAATAAACATATCAATCTTTGTTAGCGCTAATTGTGACCCACCAGATAATTGCGGGCGAAACATACAGGACTCTTGAGTCTCCTTGCTTGACATTCAAATCAGTGCGTTTATTTAAACTTACGAAGATAATTAAAATTTATTTCGCAATTTATCCACATTCTCGGAAACATGATTGTTGGCATTATTACGAAGCGTCTTTGTTAGCTAATTATTATAGTTGCTTTTTAAAAGGTGAAAGTAGGTAAAGTAAGGAAAAATGCTGCATATTTTGCTGACCTTTGTTTTTAAAAGCTTTTTTGCTGAGCTACCGCTGTTACTCCTAACTGATATTTAATCTGTGAGACCGTCGCAGCCTCAAAAGTGGCGCGAGCGAGGAAAAAATATTATTTTGCAAGTTTTTGCTCTAGATATGTTATGTTAATACGCCGCCGAGTATTATGTTATCATTTTGTATACGTTTGTATGATAATTCGCACGTTGGGAGTGTGGCCAAGTTGTGGAATGTCGGTCATTATGTGTGTCTGTTTGATTAAAGTGGTATTATGGCTTGATTCGCCGTCATGCCTGTCAACGATGGCTTGATTGATTTTACTTTGCATTGATGGCGGTTTTTAGGTTTTGACATGGAAGGGAAGGAATTTTATGAAATTCCTGTACAATGCGTTATCGTCATCTATGGAACATCGGTGGATATAGTGGAAAATAAGAAAATATCGAATAGAGCGGAATATGAGTTGAATAAGTATTTAGGGTTTTATATAGTAAAACTACTAAGTTTCGAAATATTTAGTACAAGTCAGGGTAAAATACTTGTTCATTTTCCATATTTCGTTTAACCAAGGTATGAATAATTAGTTTGCATAAAATCTCGAACAACACAAGGTCCATAAATATTTAGAGAACATAATCATTTACCGAAATAGATTGAGTATTCAAACCCTATTTAAATTCATAAAATTCGTATTGAAAGGAAAGGAAACGGCCTTCACTAGCAACCTACATGTTTTAACTAAAATGATCATTTGTACAAATAGAAATAGTTTGTTCAAAAAGTTACTGTTATTTGTAAGATATCAATATAAAATAGAAATTTTTCGTTTTTATACCTTTGGAGATTTAGTCGTAGTAGTAACTAGAAAAGTAATTCAAAAAAGTAAGTATTTTACTTTAAAAGTCTGATGTTTTTAATGATACTCGTACAAAACTAACTACCTAGGTAAATCGCGCAAATTAAGCACATAACGTTACACAAGGAACCAATTTGTGTAAACTACAAAAACATGAACCAGCTATCGTAGAGTGTACGTTAGTTTCCTAACACGGCATGCTTAGTATTCGTAACCCCCCATATATGGTGCAAATGGAATGTAATCACCAGCTTCTTATCTTTACCTGCAATTAACGGCGCATCACGTAATATTTAATCAATATCCGATAAGAAATAATTAGCTTCATTTATTACCTTTTTTACGCGAACATACATATGTAGACTCTCTTTAATGTAGTGTCGACTTGTCAAGACTATATATACATTGTGTAAAATAAATGTATCAGTTTAATATACAATTTGGGTACATTAACAAATCTTTTAATAAATCGATAGGCATTGAGGTTACGGTACGGGCACTCCTTATAATTAACAATAATAAAACTTACGTACATATAATGTTATCAGATGTAAATTCTCCTCGCATTCTACGTTTCTTTTAAATAATTTTATCACATTAAGTTAATTAAGTTTAAAGTTCAAATTGCTTTTTTGGCATCGATTCTTTTCGGTAAAGGTGCCTGGACATTACATAAATGTCGATTTAACTTCGCAAATTGATGTTATGCAATGTACCGCTTTCAGATATTATGCAGTTTTGGTAAAAAAATATTTGTTCATTATAATTAACTCTCGGATGGAAGTGTTGAGTGTGTGTTTTGTTGTAAATAGACATCAGGAGGTTGCGGAGTTTTTATAATAAAACCTCTAAGTATTGCGTAATTTAAGTCTAAATAGAGGACTTAGAGCAACTTAGAGTATGTCTCCTTTACAAGCTTTTGATGATGGTCGGATGACACGTTAAATTGTAGGTCCCGTCTGTTTGTCTAGTACGGCAGTCGTAAAGCCACGTCAGAGACCCTGAGGGCGGTTTGATAAACTCTCGACACCAGAGATTCGATAAGAAGAAGAACACTGATTTATTAACATAATACCAAGATAAGATTTTATTTGTTTGTTTGCGATGTCCAAAAACACAAACACGACCAAAAATAACAAAACGTACGTATTGAGTATTGAATTACCTACCCAGCAGATGTCGTAAACTTAATCACACGTTTAATTTAATTTATCTTTATAGTACAAATAAATCGCCGACACAGATAGCAAGCAAGGCGGTGTACATACCGGCGAGTCCTCCTGCACTCGCTAACATAACTAGCAGATGGTCAAGCATTCACTTATGCAACCGCAACTTGGGGGATTTACTATAGGTACGTAAGTAAAATACTTCGGGCATTCAGTCGTACAATTTCGACTTTGATATCCAGAAGAATCATCTGGTGCTGTGTTTATGGGAAGTTAAGTACATGAATTAATATTGTGCTCTTTTGAATTATACTAAAATACTAGTTAAAAACTTAATGATACATAAAAATATCGTAAGATAAAACAATGAAATAAGTATTATTTAATTAGTCAATAATCAATAATAATCATTTATTTACACTTAATAATTAGTTACAAATCTTAATGCTACGTAAATGTAGGTACTTAAACTAGGATACAATATTTGACAAAATTAGGATACAATTAGTAAGTTAATTTCATTCGAGAACTAAGTCAAAACATTTGTAATTCACAAAGGTGTACATACTTGTAATATCTACTCCACAACGTTTCTCACAACATATCGTCATATCCCCCCGGTGTGATTGGACAATGATTCAGCACGAGAGTGTGTCATCTCAGCGAGGTGCGCCCGCGCCGCGCCGGTGATAGCTTTCACTACAGGTGTGCGCGCTGATTGTGTGTGTGTTGCCACAATGTAGCGTTTTTTGCGGTGATTTATGATGGCAACACAATGAAAATATCAATAGGTCATATTTTTATACCGGCTTGACCGAACTGTGGAATTTGCGTCCGTTTCTATTGTTTTGAGTATACTGAATAGGCTTTAAATTAATATTAATTATGTTTATTTAACATTGTGATCTTATTCGGGAGTAAGTAAGTAGCTTTTAGAGATCTTGTATAAGAGGTCAGTTCGTATCACCAGCTTTTATTCTAGGACTTTCGCAAAGCTAGTAATTATCACACTCATGCGCAAATAAGAAAAAAACTAAAACAATTCTTAAAACACCTCTTATAAAAATTGTGGCGCGTATTGCGCATGTCCGATCTGCAAAGTATCCGTGTTGCGGTTTACCTACATTCCACATGTTTTACTAAATAAAACGAAAGTATCATCCACTAACATATAAGAAAGTGTAGACTTATCTAAATTCACAAATTTGCGGTGACTCAGGAATTTACGTGTGGATCTTGAATGGATTGATAATTGACAATTGAATTATATTTTTATCAAACATTTTAATTTACTGAGCATGTTTTTTTATAAATGTAGGTACAAGGTATCTCTAGTTTTCAAGAGACTAAAATGAGCTGATTACTTGATCCTACATAAACTTTAATAGACATCCAAAACGTTACAAATCCCACGTATATCAAGCAACTAATCTCGCGATTAATATCGCAAATATTTCTATTTCAACACAATATTACACGCGATGACTATCTCCGCGCGGTGTTAAATCGTCATTAGGCCAGTAATCCACCTGCTTCTGTCGCAATCACTGACGGACACCGACCGGACTAAATACTTGCAAATACTCAGCGGGGGTTTACAAAGAGACGAGAAACATCATGGAATAGACATCTAGTTCTGTTTTGTTTCTTCACGCGTCAGCAACATTGTCTAGTGTAACAATGTTGTATAGTTTTATAGTAGCAGCACTAGATCCTGGTCCAGACCAGCGTATCTAGAGCTGTGGGAAATATGTTGATGGTAAACAAAGTGATATCGATCTTGTTTTACTTGTGTTTTAGTCGAGATGAATTTATTTGCACTGCTGTGGATTGTGCGCATATTTAGCTGTTATATAGCATGATTTATTTACTTAACAGTAGGTACAGTATCAGGCTTGCTTATTGAAATAATTCTTCTGATTGTTTTTACAACTTGCTACTCATATCTATTAGTAAGTGGTGCCTTTAAGATTATTGTCATCTCAGACAAAGAAGAGTGGTTAAGTTTATGTAAATACAAATTATGATTGATTTCATCATCACGTACTATAATTATATTTAAAATATTCATTAATTTGTTAATTATATTGCTTACGAAACTTAATATTCGTTACCCTTAGGCGGTAAAGCCAATTATAGTATAGTAAGAATATCACCTTCTTTAACCGTGTGTAAACATTTGTCACCGGTCGTGAGCACACCTTACACATACCTCCTCCATGTGAGGAGCCAGTGAAGTAAGCCAGTCACGACAATCTGGCCAAGGTGATCCGGCGAGACAGCCATATGCTCACAGAGATGATACTAAACTGTAAGTAGGTATAAGTATGCAGAGATCACAAGGTCTTATAAGTGTGGCGAACTTTGGTGTCGAAAGTTGTTAAACAACCCGAAAGGGCCTATCATCAGCCTATGTCCAGCCACTGCTGAGTATAGGCCTGCTCTCCAGCGCGCCACAAATAACGGTCTCTAGCCTGTATTATCTATCTAAAAGACCTATACGTGGTTTAATGAGTATAGTACTATGTCAGACCACCTAGATATTAATCTATATATAAAGTGTTATTCATGAAAGCATCCAGATGTAAATGTCACTTTTTCTTTTTGCGACGGTCACCCATCCAAAGACTGGCCGCGACGACAGTTTCTTTACTTTGGTCATCACAAATGGATTCCGCAGTACACTGAGCCATAGGCGTTTCAAGATGAAACTGTTCCATTCAGAACACGATCTTACTATATTACCATGCAGGGCGTGCAGTTAATTTGCACATACATAAATTATGTTGATGTCCTTGGCTGCTCTTTGACTTGATTGAATGTATTTCGTTTAGAGAAAACAGGATCCTATAGATGTTTGTAAGCACTTTCGATTTAATTCAAAGAATTCTATTTTAAAGAAAGAGCTTTTAAGAAGGACGAAAAAATTTAATTCATGTTCGTAGGGAACTTAAACATTCATCATTTTTGGCTCTAGGGGGTCTACTGATATTTTAGGAAAACTTACGCACTTAGCACTAGCTTGTTTAATAATATAAGTTTGTAAGTGCATACTATTTACTATACCTACCTAGCCCCATGTATTGTTCCTATACACGGAAGTCCCAGTCAAATGCCGTAATGCGTGCGTTCATCTCGCCAGTATGCAGATTGTTCACGGATAATTTAATGATGCTGTAATGCCTCTCTGATGAGAAAGTGCATTCATGGAGCTGCATTAAAATATGATTAGTTGCGATAATAATGGCGGTGACAGGAAATTATCACTGTGAAAATGACGTGGATCAAATGTGTGTTGCTCTGTAATTGTTTTTGTTGTAGGAAAATATGTAAACCCTGGTATATTATATTACTCTATGATGTAAACTATATATGAGATATGCTTTTACTCTGTTGCCTATTATCTCTACATATGTAAGAAGGTAAGTTTGCCATGTTATTTTTTTGAATAGAGTTTGCAACCTTTTTTTATTTATACTACAGTGATAATCTTACATTGTTGCAGTAAAATAATAAATGGTACATAGTATATCTTATGTAAACTGTATCTTAATTAGAAAAACAATTTTGACTTTTGACATTTTTGTACATTTTACTTTATAGTGTGTTACATTCGATGTAAAATGCTAACGTGTCACATTAACAATGATAATTTGAAAGTATAGCTGCACCTTTAAACCCTGCCACTTCCAGCATACCGTGGCCAATCAAGTCAGCTGCCGCCATTACAGTGATTACAGTCAGTAAGTCCGATTTACCGCGCCATCATTTGGAGGCTTTTCGGGGCCTTTCCCGCAGGTATCTGGGAGGCTACTTGAGAATGCTGCATGACGGATTTAGTAACGTTTTTATCGTTATTTTTTTTTTCAGTTATGGTTCAATTTTAACCAATACAAAAGAAAACATATTATACATGTAAATAGGTACGCCTTGCTTCTTTTGTTTTTACTAACAGAGACTTAGGTAAATTTGTATTTTACTTTTTTATGTGCGAGACATAGTATGGAAAGCATCTTATGTAATTAGAATTTATAATTTGTAAATCAAAAGAAATTAAAAGAACTATTTGACACGCGACTAAACTATTCAATTGTTTTTTACAAACTAAATAATTCCAATATCTTTACTCCAATGATGCTCAGAAACAATACTTATTCCGTTTTAATTTACGTGTAATAGTAGCGTGTTACCTGTTGCGTAGCCCCCCTGGCGCGGGCGGTGGGAAGTCGGTATGAACCACGAGAGTTGGAATTCGGTGAGATATTGCAATTAAGCTTACACTATCTTAGAACTTATTTATTTGAGCCGATGAGTTATTTAACGAAAATAACCTTACTACTTACTTTTACCTATGAATAACTTTATGGTCCTAACCTCAGTGTGAATTAGTACAGTAAGTTTACATGTTTACCTGAAAAAACAACCTCGTACGACTAGACTACATTCAACTTATTTTATACAACCTTTCATGAATCCCCAGAAGTCGTAGAATAAAAGTTGTGGGATTTTATTGATTAAAATTTACCGCAAACTAAAATTAAAAGGAAAAAATACTCTCACTTATATTTCGTCAAAAATTGTTTTCTTTTATCAAATCGCCGTCAAAATAAAGAATTCAAAAATAAATCCACAAAAGTCCACTGCGCAGATGAATAATTTACATAAGTAAACATGCAAAACACACTGCTCAACCGAAAAACTTGTTCTAATTGAAATAACAAATTAAGTTTAGTAGTACTTAAATAAACTCGGCCAGCCGTAAATATTTCGCCCAATTTCCAAATAAGATTTTAATAAACAAAAAGTTAATGTCGTTTGAATTGAATAAATGTTTAATGTCAAGACCGCAAAGTGGAGAGATAACGAATAGTACGAATTAAATAATACAGTACCGACTAATAGGTTCTAATTAGTGCCGTCGAAATTATAGAACGGTCTAGACAGCAGAACAGTTTAATATCAGATATGTACATAAAATTTAATGAAAAGGTCCATAATTATTATTTTAAAGTGGTTGGTAAAAGAGAGTTTAATAGTTTAGTCCCGACAATAATGCAGTTGAGGCAACATGCCGCACTTTGAAACACGTCCACATTAAAACTAGATTAAACAAGACGCCCGATTAAAGCACCCGAGCATTCTCACAAACAAGCCTGGTCACCGAGACACGGACACGGCGGACGAAATAATGTGACATTTCAAAATAATTACGCTTTTTGTATAGAAATTCCCATTGTTGTAGTAAACGCTACAATTATACGCCAGAATGGATGTATATTCGTAATTATAATTACGCAAATAATTACGTAAAAAAGGAGTTAAATCTGTAGCGCCGGTAATTAGGGAGCGAATGTAAGGTTGAGTTTGGAAGCGGCGGAACTTCACCCGGGTGACATTGTACTCTGATCATTTCGTTCTAAGGTGTCACGACTTACCACAATATTTGTTTATTAAACTACATAATTATAAAATTGTAATAAATTGTATTTGAACGAGATGTTATTAATTCAAATTTGATTAATGTTGATGTTGTTTACATAATATGTAGAAACGAGTGTGAACGTAAATTACACCCGCATCACACCAACCGTTTGAAAATCCACTCCGTTTCAACCGCAGCCCGCTAACAATGCGTGCACCCCAGTGTCGCATGTATTCAGCATGCGTGTGCAGTAATAGCTCCGTTCAGAGAGTGTAATGAGCACTGAACATTAGTGCCTTTATTGTGTTCTGGGTAACTGATTTAGTTACCTGAGAAAAAAATGTTGGGAGTTAGTGACACGTAACATCGGGATAAATATGTATGTTGATATGCTTTTGTTTTTGCCTTACGTTAAAATAACAATCCAGCGCCATCCATTGATAAATTTATCAGTTTTTTGTTTTTCTCTTACTTGTTATTTATTCTTTATGTTTTCGATTTATAAAGTAGAGCGTTTGATTCTTCTTGAATCTACGTTAATCAAATAGCCTATATACACGGCATTTAGATACATACAGGCTGTATATACAAAGTTGGTTTATTTATCCTCGCCGTGTATAACAGCGGCATACGTCATGCAGTCGCCCACGCGCGCCGCAGCGTGTGAAAATCCGCACCTGGTGCCCACTAGCAGGTACTTATCTAAAATATTGTATGTTTGTCTGTTTGTTAACTTCCATATTGATTTGTTATTCCTTAGCTATGATCGGTTTTATTAGATTAAAGACTTACACTTGAATAAAAAAAAAAATATTCCAGGACATTGCACACAGCGCCATCTAGCCCACACTAAGCAAACGCTTGTGTCGCGGGTACTAGATAACGGATATAATACTTATATACTTTTCTTTTGTAAATACATACTTATTATACATACAAACGACCAGACTCAACACAAGTAATTTTTTTTTTTAAACTAATCCCTTTATTTTGCCGTTAGGTAATGCTAGGCAATGTCGCAGTCTACGAGCTATCTAAGCAGATTTACTCTTGAATTGAAGACCTTAAAACAAAATTAAATCAAAATTGACGTTGCGACGTTATACTGAACGATTCAGTATACAGCCGTCCACTGCTAGATCAGTGTAAAATATAAAATAGGCACTTTAGTTATATCTTCAGTAACAAGAAACCAGATATATTTAATATCTGGAAAACTTTATCATAAACATTTTATGGTCAGTAAAAATTAGATAGGTAAGTAAGTACAAAAAAAGTTAAAAAAGAAGTTTTTTTATATGCCTTTAATATGATAACAGCGAGGTAATAGCGAGTGACGCCGCGTGTGTGAGTATGTTTCAGCATCTTACGAGAGTCCAGGCCGCGATGGCAGGATAGTTGCTGATTAAATATGAGCTCTCAGCCGCTCGCCGCACCACCGCCGTGCGAATATACCTGATTTACCAGTATGTACCGAGATATCGGATGATGGCTTATTGAAGATTTTACACTATCTATATTAATTTGGTTATAAGAAAGTCTAATAAACCACGTAAGTTTTTGATATATGTAACAACATTTCAAATATGGGCGAAATCAGGATCGTAGTCAAGTTTTGTGGGAGTGCCCAATTCTGATGTCAAGAGTTGTCAAACTGCCCTTAGGGCTTCTAACGTGGCTTTACAACATAACGACTACTGTATTATGACAAACAACCGGAACCTACAGTTAAACGTGGCATAAGACCTACGAGATCAATAAAATCATACAGTTAGCCAAATTCCAGCCTGGTTTTTAGTTACTTTTGAATAGGCTTTCAGAAACGATATTTATTATTTATCTATTATTGTACACGAAGCATAGGTATTCCTATATTGCTGGTGTCAGCCTACTATATTGACTCAGCCTGTCAATTCTGACACATTCATGAAAAGAAATTAACCTCCACGGCAATTACAGCGAGTAGCGCAGTGACTATGATTATCTCAGCGGGATGGAATACAGAATCATGCCACACAATGACCGCTCTATATCAACTGCATTCAAATAACAAATTACTAACACAATTAAAACATGCCATAATTGCTTCGGACGAAGAAAGGAAGTATAGACTTGCAATAATTTCTAAAGCTCGAACACACAGACGTCAGAGTTTTGACTAACTGAAATGTGTGTTTAATACAGATTAAAATTAAATATCTTAATACTGTATCGTTATTCAAACTGTATAGTTCTTTTTTATTTAGATTAAAGTAGGTAATCAAATTCTGAAACTATTTTTATTTAATTTTCATTTTGCTGTATGGATAAAAATAAAATCTAGGTTATATATCATGGTTGCACGGCTTTTGCTCCTTGTGCATTCTGAGCTTTATTTAAAACAAATTAATTAAAAATGGTGAATTATAAGCAACCCTATTCAAACTACAAAGAGTTCACTTGATGTAGGCAATTATTAAAGAAATACGATCGTGTGAGGTGACGAAGCAAGAAGGTGTTATTAAAAATCACACAAAAGGGTTGAAACTGAACGTGGATTAATTTACTCGTCCTACAGGGTTACACGAAACAATTATTATGCGATAATATTAACAGAAATTATGTTAATCTTATCACATAATTTCATTGATGGTTAAAATCCTAGGCATCGAAAATTGAGTAAGGTTATAAGTGTAGTGTTATGCTATGTTTGTATATACGTATTTGTACTGAGATGATAACTACAGGAGTAAGATTTATCTGTAAATATATTTGAAGAAAAATGAATATCAAGAATAAATGTTTAACACACACTACAATATATTTGTTTCCGGAAGACAACTTTTCTTAGTTAATTCTCCATGGCTCTGTTGTAATAGTAAAAATAATGACTTCCATAGACATGTGCTGGTTCAGTACAATAGCGGCGAGTGGCCGAGGAAAGTGTGGGAGAGTTGTTACACATGTCTGAGGGCATTCGCTCGATCTAATGGCGGGGGGTACCACGGGAGCGGCTATTGTGGGGTTGGTGTTACTTTGAGAGGCGTTTAAGATTGGATACATTCAATATAATATGTGTTTTCTTTAATGATTCAGCTTTAACACCACAGTAAGTTTGTCAGGTCACACGTGATTATTTTTGTTCGTTAAATCAACCAAGTATATTCGATCGGCCTATATACTACTATCGACAACACACAGGGCAATGTCAAAATACAATAACAGTGGTACATATGGTTCATGACACAATCAAATATGATTCGTAGTAGTCTCCACATAATCTTCTTTTACTTATTTTATTTGAAGGAACAAATTACATGTTTTAGAGATTTCTCCACACATTAACTCTGCTTTTAACGGATGCAGATAGCTGATTATTGGTTTTAAACGCTGTAAAGAATATTTATGCGAATGGCGATCGATTGAACTAGAGTTACAGAGGCTTTTCAGAACTCTATTTAAAATTTAATGAGGCTAATATATAAAAATGTGGAAATCGTCTAACAAACTATTTTTGAGTACCATAGCTGATATCATTTTTTGTTATATGAAGTATAAAGCTTCTTCTAAAACCAATTCACCAAAAATCATTCCACATTCTGTTTGATTTCCATCTTCCAGTACCGTTACAGCGGCCACAGAGAGAGAGAGGCTTACATAGCAAAATTCCACCTGTTGTCGTCATCATCCCTCCATCAGCCACTTCCTGACTCCTGTCAAGTGCAGCGGAGCTGTCAATGTCAGCCCGGCTGTCAGTGTCACTTGACAGCCGATATTTGCATACATCGGTGTCTTGCAGGGTCTCGCAGTAGGCCAGGTATCTGCCTCGTCAATCAGAACACGCTTCCCGTGAGCAAATGTAAAAGCTTTTCAATTTCAGTGAGAAGCCATTGATAATGTTTGCTAATGTCAGAATCGGTTGACGATGGGAATGCGGATATTGTGTCCATGGGATTTAGATTTGAAATACCTTGATTTGATCGGGAACTACTCCATGCTTAAAACAAGTATAACACGTTGCCAAAGCCATGATTTAAACTTTATAATTAGTGGATACTGGTTACATATTTTTATACATCAAACTATCACATATTTTTTTTACTAAAACAATTGCTCAATGTTGATCAATAGAATATTTATTACATAATATAATTTTAATTTATAACTTTGCGTTTGTTGTCTTCCTGGCATGGTCCTTGTGAGCTGGCCACCTGGCCTGCAGCCCGGCCTGGCTGGCTGGCTGGCCGGTCGTTAGCTGGAGGTGGCGAGAGGAACAATAGCGCGCACAATGCAGCCCGCGGGCACACGCAGCTAGGAAGCGGGGAGCCGGGGAGCCGGGGAGGCGGCACTGTGACCCTGCTGCGGCTGATTAATAAACCATTGTTACAAAACAATGTTAGAAAAACTAAATAGTAGTTACTTGCGGGTTCACCTTTTTTCGGAGATAAACAAAACTTAATCACTTTGATGATTAAAATACTGCATAATCCATTGCCCTAGTAACTTTATTTAAAGTTAAACAAATAAATAATAATAAATATACTTAATATTAATATTACCTACATCTCTTAAAAAAATAATATATTTTTTAGTTCTACATTAATTATGTCATTCTTCTAAGTAGCTCTAACTTTGTAACTAATCTTAATCGCAACAGACAAGCATGACTCGCTTGCCACTATGTCTATACTCAGCTGTCATATGAAAGACCTAATATTAATCTTTTTACGAGACGGTACAAATATCACACATCATTGCAAGCAAAAAGCGAAGCCAACTTACAATGCTATTAATTAATTTCCAAGAATCTTCTGTGGCCTGTTTTATACTTTTTTAACTAAATAGTTGCACGTTACAAGTTTTTGCTCGGATAGAGACATGTAAAAACATATCTTAGCTTGTACTTGAGAGCTTAACGTCGGATAATCGCTGCTACAATGTAACTTAAGTAGTTACTTTACTTGTTCGCCCATTAACATGCTGAGGGATCTTCTTGTCACTCCAATATTAAGCTTGTGTTTTGGATTTTTGTCGAAACAAATAATCAAACCACAAGAAGCACTGGAATTAATGTAAAGCTTCACTGTCTTGATCTTACACTCTATAGTAGGTTTAAGCAACTAAAACTTCCCAAATTTACTTCCCAAAACCTGGATAAAAATTAAAATCAATGATAATGGGCCTTAAGATGATGACATCCAAAGAAGCAGTCGACTAGTTCTAATCGCTTTTCAACAATGTACATTGTGACAACGTTCTACATCACGTCTAGTTGCACTAACAACTTGACTTACTCATCCAGGACCCGAAAGCATATTTTAATATGTAATGAATTAATTATACTATTAATTACATCTCAAGTGACAGAAGAAACATAAAATTAACAACACCGGCAATTAACATCTAATTACAGACCTAGAAAAAAACCTATTTGCTAAAAATCGAGATCACATTAAGATAATTCGATCTCAAAATAGTATCAGATGTCTAATCGATAATTAATCGATTTGGATTGAACATTTAAGCAGTTTCGCTCATAAGAAAATACGAGTAATCGGCGTATTATGTCAGCCACCGGGGCCATCGTTTCAGGTTGTACAGAAGAAAAGTTGCGCACTTTTAAACACAAACCTGTCAGATATTTGACCACCCAATTAATCGACTGAACCGACGCGGCGTATGTATGTGGTTAGATTGAGCCGTATGTAATATTTTAATTGGGAACCGACTCCATGAATTGGAAACATAGTTAAAGAGACGTTAATGTTATTAACCAGCCTAGCATTTTGGACATAATTTATTATTCTATCCCAGTTCACATCCAAACGTACATTCGTAGCTCGTAGTTGCGGCCCAGCTATTAGAGCGTTTGGTACACAATATAGGAGATGCGAGATTGCGTCCATTGTTCCTGACAGGCGTGTGGTCTCGATCGCCGCGATACCTTGAACCCATGCTTTATGACTATTGCCGGGAATTCAATGGGAGGGGTGATAGCCCAAAACATTTGACGTAACTTATGTTCTTCCTTGAGTGTACTGCTTCCGCGACCGTGTGCTGTTTTGTGTTTGTGGTGGTACAGGTTTTTGTACGTTTAGGTTAAGTTTAAGGATACGTAGGTTACTACTTTATTTGGTCGCGCCGAGTTTGTTACTAATACCTCTTAAATAGTCTGATGATCGCAGTATTGTAATGTAAGTGATTGTAGCAAATCGTTAGGTTTCCGCTACTTTTGACTTGTTAAAAAGAAATGAAATGCAACAATAACAAACTAAAAGATGTCGTATACGTGTAAACTATAATAAATATGTGTAACGTGAACAATCTATACTAATATATAATATTATAAAGCTGAAGAGTTTGTTTGTTTGTTTGTTTGAACGCGCTAATCTCAGGAACTACAGGTTCGAATTGAAAAAATATTTTTGTGTTGAATACACCATTTATCGAGGAAGGCTTTAGGCTATATAACATCACACTGCAACTAATAGGACCAAAGAAACAATGGAAAATGTGGAAAATACGGGGAAATAGGGCTTCCATTGCGTGCGCTGCAAGAACGGTTCAATTCATGGGTAACAGCTATAATTTATAAAGCTGAAGAGGTTGTTTGCAAAAAGAAATATGATGCCTAAAATAACTATCCACGCGGACGAAGTCGCGAGCACAGCTAGTTATTAGTATTTCTATGCAAATAATGCAATCTTCTCAGTTACGAGCAATATGTAAAATGAAATCTATTAAACTTGTACAAATAAATATGCAAATAAGTCGTCAGCAGATTGTCCTGCGATTGATGAACGTGTCGCGGTGAAGTGTCCGAGCGCACATGTCCCTCACATACCAGGCGCGGGACATGCGCCCGCGCAGGGTACATAGAAATAAACAACATTCTCTAAATTTAAGATTTATTTACAAAAAATGCAGATATTTTTTAAGCTAATAATGATTTCATTAATTCAATCTTAAATATTTTATTAGTGTACTTATCTATTACATTGATTTTTTTAAACAATTTGTTTCCTTTTTTAATTATTTCTGAGTGTATCAACTTCGATTATTTTGTGGTCTGTTAAATGATTTCTAACCTTTTTTTAATCAGTTTTAAGCTATTTATATTTTTATTTTCTTAAAAAAAACTGCAGTAAATTTCCTTCAATTTGCACTGGTTTCCTGTGTACTCCAGCCTTATAGTTACGGATCGTAGGTCTTATCGCTGGATCCGCCGCGAGACTGATTGGAATGTAAAGGAATATGTTTACTGAACTACTCACAGGGCGCGAGCCAGGAGAGGAAGCGATATAGTTAATATGTGTGAGCGATATATTCAACTATGTTGTTAACAAATGTTTCATGAATGACTTTGATTTAGGCTTTAGATCACAATCCAGGCACTTTATTTAATTTGAGGTAACCATTATCATCTCGACATTACATTATGTGGTTTATCATTTTTATTTCTTAGAAAACTTTTATAAATGTATATCATTTATTTTATTGTGACTGATTTTTTGAAAATATTTTTTTTTATTTAATATTTATTTTTTATTTATGAAAATAGAAATAGAAAATCATTTATTAAGACAGACCACAAAACATACACACACATATATACAATAAATAAATAAATAAGTCTGCCTCAACACAGCCCCAACGCAGCATAATGCTGATTACTGGAAGTAATCAGCGCTGGTCTTCCGTTGGGGCTGGCTGTGACGTCACGCACGAGACAATGATTAAGTTTTAAAAAAGGAAATGATACAGCAAATATAAAAAATACAAAATAGATACAAGAAACATAAACCTTAAATATGGCAGATACTTATACACAAAAATTACACACTAACACTTATAAGGCGCACTTATTGGCGGTGGAATATTGTTCCAACATTTCGATGCAGCATAGCGGAAGCTACAAAAAATGACAAGCACCGTTACTTTTTTTGATATCTTTGAAAAGAAATCGCTTGCGCCTGTGTCTCATGTGTTGAGTGCCTGCGCACGCGCCGGCGCGATCGATCCCCGTTAATAGATCGCTGCACGCCGCCGGATGCGCGCGTCCATACACGGGACACATTTACATAATATATTTATCAATAAAATATAATCAAATGAATTAGATCATTTAATTTTAATAATAAAGTTTGATCGGAATACAAAGAAAGATTCAGTAATTTTGTGCTGCTGGATAAGGTCACGTTTGTATACAATTGCTAGATGTTAAACATAGTCTTTGATCCAGCTTTCGCTGGACAACTTAAGCAGTACATTTTTTAATGAAGCTTTGATAAGTAGAGAAATTTAAAAATAAAACCAAAAGCTGCAAGTACCTAACAATATAATAAAGTTGTACATAGCTTTGTATCAACTATACATAGGTACTTACTGTACTCATTTATTTCAACAACAATTACTTATTCCGAAGTACGTGTGTTTGACAGGCTGACACTTGCAATAATAACTGTACAAATGGTACATAGAAAGCAATGATTGATAACATACGCCAATTAAACGTTACGTAATTATAATTGCCTTCTTTTAACGCAGTCGGTTACGCTATGTACTTGCGGAAATTAATTCCGTTTTATGATGGTCTGAGCCTAGATTTGTAGTTAATGGCTAAATGTCTAGATACAGGAAATATGTATCTACATTTTGTATGATTACATACCTACCTATTATGTTTGACATGTTTTAAGAACAAAAAAATTCATTATTTTATTAATAATACAGATTGTTACTTCTAAAATTTTATTAAAACTAAATGTTATAAATTCAATTTGACGAGATATTGTAATTTGTGTAGCATATTCTATGCTATTAGTAGATACTTATACCTATACCTATGTATGTTACAACTTTACAGTATCAATAGAGATTCTTTATCTTTATCTTTTATTTGTTGTTACGCAAATGTTTAACATAATTGTAGAGTATTGTACCATATTTTAATTTATTTATGATCTTACTTTATTTTTGACATTTATATGCTCTGCTTGAATTGACTTTTTTATCATTTTCTTCTCTATTTATTAAATTTTTCAAGTTATTAAAAAACAATTTTATCAATTTTAAAAAAAAATCTAAATATATTGAAAAAATATTAATACAAATATGCTAACGCAAAACAAAAATGAACCTCAAAAGTTAAGATTTATCGCATCCTGAAAACAAGATTGTACTTGTAAATACGCAATACGAATTACTCTTTCACAAAAAGAGCGAAAGTACTTCGGTGCATAAAAGGAGTGTCGCCGGTAATATTCACTGTCTGGCAAATACAGACTATGGAACTCAGAGACTTCTAACTATGGAACTTATCTACCTAAAGTTGTTTGTACAAACTGTTAATTACAGCAGTTCTGTCAATCATTATGTTATGGCAGATCTATCACTCAGTTAATACGTCAGTTGAATAAGTAGCAACAGATGATCATGTTTCGTGTTCTGTGTTCACTAACAATAGAGTTTCTTGCAGAGACTGACATTAAGTTTCTACATTCATTAACAACTAGTAGTAATATTAACAATCACACATCAAAATTAATAGATTATTGATATTTGAGACATTAGGATTAAGTTACATAAGTAAATTTTAACACATGTGTGTCTTAATTATTATAGCATAAAGCGGTATCTACGGAGTAAGATGTCGTTCCATCCATACGTTACTGAAACAGGTTCCCGCCTATATTTAGGTCTCCAAGCCAGACAGGGAGACGCCTAAATTTATTGCCTGAGCAACCACCTCGTACATCATACGGGACTAATGAATGAATACTGACGAACTGGCTCCTTGCTTTTACAGACTTTGTTTTCTACTGTTTTTTGTACAGTTTTACACACAATGGTAAGTTACGACCCACTGCAGAACTACTCTTAAACACATCTTAACACATATCTTTTTAAAAAGTTAATATTGTTGTTAAACTAGTGGTCGCTTGAAGCTTTAAAATATTTCAAGAACTTTAATTTTGTGAGTTGCATACCAGAAGTGTGGTGATGATTGTTTATATTCTATAGTCAAAAGTAATGAAATACAAATGTAGCAACTTTCGTAGCAGTGCGCGCGCGTTGATGTCTTTTCTATAAGCGTTAAGACGTGGTACATCCCAGCTGTTCCCATATAAAGATTATAGCACAAAAATATTAAATAAAAATTGCAATATTGAGTTGCAAAAGGTATATTCTTACATCTATAAAATTTCAACTTATATAATTATAAACTGATAAACCACTTTATAAAACTTACCGTAGCAACAAATCTCGCAAAGCCAAAGCTCGTGTTCGCCCCGCCTGACATTTCCCGCGTAAAAACAGTATCGAAAACTCACGCAATAGTTTGTAATTAGCAATCAAGTGCGTTGCAACATCGCTGCCGCGGTTTTTGTGGCGTTTTCCCAACTTGAGAAACATGAACGTTAAACATGCTTAGAGTGTCCACCGAGACATGCGAGACCAATGTGAGTAGCTTGAATTGTGTTGGGGCAAAATTGGGCCCAACTGTATTCATTTTTAGGTGACATTTTTGTAGTAATAGATTCGCGTTTGATTACAGTCCAGAAGGTATTGTTGCTTGTGACAGGGTTAAGTAAAAGGTGCTTATTTTTACGCTAGATTAGAAAACCCCTAGATTGTGGTTTGTAGCTAACAGTGTTTCAAAAAGTAATGTCCGTAATTTCAGTTTTAGCATAGATACTGTTATTCAAATTTGTATTATAACTTAAAAAAATTAAACGCATAATTTTAATGATACAATCTTATAATAACACTGGTTTCTATATATAAGTAGTAACAAAGTGAAATTCATGGTTTCCTTACCTTATGGCACGAGATGGTCAGACACGTAGTGAACGAAGGACGGTCCGTTTGTCTGTAACTCGATATCTGCTCCTCTGCAACAACGACATATTTTATGTTAATTATAAACACTAAACTAGGTACAATGAGTAAAGTATAAGTTATATAACTTATAGACTTCATCGTACGTTTCAAATGACTGACTAATATGCATCATTATCATTCATTTTTGGAGTCAAATTCAATTACACAAACAAACACATTTCACACACACCAAATTACAGCAAAATAAAAATATAACCATATGCCTGACCCCCTAAGTGCGGCTGCACTGGTTGTGTAACGACGGAGGCTTCGCCGCGAAACTGTGAAATGCACTCGCCCTTATTGAGTAATATCTCGATACCTGTTATTGCTCAATGAGCTTCCGACTAAAATACACATTGCAACTCGTGTGTGAAGTGGCCGGTAAACATAATGTCTCTTTTTTCTTTAGAGAGATACAGGACCGCAATCAACGACTCGAGTTTACGAGTTTTCCTAAAGTATAGCCAAAAGATTCTTAAAGCTATAATTTAGACCGTTCAATCGCACGGTGTTAATCTAGTTCTAATAGAATCTAGCGTTTCTTTAAATAAGTGAACTTTGTATATATGTAGGTACATATATATCTTGAACAAATAAATACACATAGTCGACAAAATAAAATCAAATCATAACAAATCTTTTACTTTCGCAACACATTTGAATATAATCCAAAAGTAAAACCTATGAGCCATCTTACAGCCTCAAATGAGCACAGATTTCTGCAACAATGTGACGAAAAGTTTTCGACACAAGAATGCCAATAAAAAAACGTACTTATAAAAATTTACATAATAACATGTAAAAATGCTAATGTTATTAAAATTATGCCGAGTTCAAGTTCACACTTTCGCGGGAGAAAGTGTTCGATTGATAGAAATATTGCTTTGTGGATTGTGATTCAGAGGTTTGTATTAAATGTCGGTAATATTTTACTTATTTTTATGCAAAAATTAATTGGAAACCTACTGTTTTATTGTGATGAAAAGTGTTTTAAATATTTTTTCTCTAATGAGGAAATAAATAGTTGAAAAGTAGATACGCACTGAATCATTATTATCTTCTTAATTATCAGGAGATGTTTACAAAATTATCACGTGTGACTGGCCTTAAGTCGAGCTCACCACAGATTCTTGATTGAAGTAAACATTGAACTTGTAAGCATACGAAAGTGAAATTTCACACATTAATGATACCAACACACACACACACACACACACATACATGCTCGTATATCAACGATAGTCGATTGGAGCGGTCAGTGACCTCAATTACCAATAGTACATACCTTGTTGTAGTCTATGTAGTTTTTATCAGTAGTTTATATCTATTTGTGAAGGTATTGTGTATGTTTATGATTACCCTGGTTCAGTAAAAAAACATATTGGGGAATGATATGAAAGCCGTTGCTTGATAAAACGTTTAGTGATTTGGAATAATCTATGTGACACGCATTGATAGCGCACAAATAAGAATAGACGTACCTATTCGTAATCTACATCTACATTATATTTTAAAATAGTGAAACAATAATGATTTTGATTTCTCTAATTGTTTAATGTTCTACGTTATATTAAGCTGCGAATAGAAGCCGTACCTACAGTTTCAATCGCAATCGATTCCCTAACTGAATTCAATCTATTTTTAGCAACATGTCTAACTTAGGACCACCAGGTCACTCAACTCTTGTTTACAACTGCCTTAATTATGGCTTTTAATTGATTATTTTTTCCAAGTCCAGTGTCGGAAAGCTAATTTTCCTCGTCCATTGTATGTGATTGGTCACAGTGGTATATAATGGTAAGTAGCTATCTCTTCTATTTCTATGAGCTTCTGAGAATTACGCTCTAATTGATTTATAGAGCTACCTACCTCATGACGTCAATGGAGATTTGTAACACACTTTGTGGCGAAAATAGATTATGGGCTTTATGTGGAGCTTTCTAAGTATGGTTTAGGAAATAAGCTTAAGATTCAAGAAGGTTATTTTTAAATTTGCTGTATTATGAAAAATTTGCCATCACAAGTTCATAGTACGAATATATCACTCATACGCGTAACTATTTGAAAAGACAATGAATACAATTTTTCAAAATAAATACTTATCTAAAATAAGTTTTTTTAGAGTATTAGCATTTAAAAACGTTTTCTCTGTTTTTTCTTATTGTAGACTCAATTTCAATGTATCAAAAACATTTAATTGGACAATTCAGCATTTCAACCTTTTCATTACTCATACTTTGAAAGTAGGTCTGAAGTTGCCTGAGGAGCGAGATGAAAGTAATACTTTTCATCCCTAGGGAGAATCGCTTTCAACAAACAGCTGTGAAATTATTAAAAAAAATAGTTCTTTTTCACACATCTATTGAACCATGTTCCAACTTCCTATACAGCCACGATGTAAAATTGAAATAACTTAAAGTTAGTATTGATTAAAGAATATATATTTTTTAAATAACTTTATTATAATTTAGTTTCAACAATTTCTTTAAAATAACTTAGATTTGGGCAAAATATTTACGATCTATTCAATGATGAAAAAAAAATGGCTGAATAGCTGGCCGGCCACAGAAAAACAAACAAAATAGGCGGGAAAGCGGCAATACGATCATAATTTATTTTTTGGATTTGAAGACTTTTGTTTGTACGTATAGCAGAGATTTGTACCTATAAAATGAGTTCATCTGATTCTGATATAAATTTAACGCCTGATTTATAAGAGAAGAGGCTAAAGCGGTAGTGGAAAATAAAATTTACTAATTTTTTCTTTAGCAAATTCATGTTTTTATTTTTACTTTCCTTGTATTTGTAATGAAAAGCACAGTGTTTACCTCGGGTTAAAGACTTATTTAGTCCCTCGAACCCCGTCTCGGGACTAAATAAGTTACTTTCACCCCTAGGGTAACAATGTACTATTACATCGGCAGGTACGTATAGGTATATAATAGAAATGTTTGTGTAAGGTGTCAGTCACGCTTTCCCCGGTATGCTCAGGTCCATCAATGAAATGATACTAGAATCCGCTACAAAAAAACTCTTCAAATGGCCAAAATTGGAACTAAGAAAATCTATTATGATCTTGTATGTCATTACAAGGTGGAAAGTGCTTCCGGTCCCCAAATAAATATGCGAAGGAAGTGCTGCCACCAATCAAATGCTAAGTTACTTTGCTCGGATTCTACTTGATACGTGCGCCTATTTTGTAGGAGACGTGAGCTTTTATTGTGTTTTTGTGAACGTCTGACGCAATATTGGAATTTATTTTTTGGTAATTTAGTGGCACTGCCTATATTAAGTGAAATGATGGAATAGTGAGATCATTGGGAGTTAGTTTAGTTATTTAATGTAAATATCCGTTACTAACTATATGGATTAAAGTTTTACTTCAGATTTTTATGTCTATCTACATGTCATTTTCACTACACTTTGATAAGGCGCGAAACAACAAATCAAATTATAACCAATTAGATACAATTAAAATTAAAGCAATAACAACACTTATCAACCATATTTATAATAAAATTCTTAAGGCTTAAAAAATACATCTAAATCTCTTTAATCAGACTAAATACAATCAAACAAAAGCATAACAATGTAAAAAACCTAGTACTGTGAAAGTTTTATGACTATAACTGCTACTTACAACTTCACACCCATCCTAGCACATATCGTATCATTGTTGCGTATTATTACAGCGGTGTTATTACGAAATGGCGTCGGTCAGCAAACTGTAAGTATCAATACAAGCACCTCTACTGTACGTATGTACTTATATAGGTAGGTATGTGGTATTTTGATTCCTTTCACTACTTACTGCCTACTCGTATTTACTACTGTATTTCTGTGTCGCATTCAAATAGCTACCGTAGTTATCTGAATGGTATGATGGCAGTCGCTCTGCGTAAAACTGACATTTTGACAAATCAAATCTACTTGATACATATAATGGGAACATGTCTTAGAAGAACAACATTCAGCTTACAACATATCTGGACGATCCTTGAGAGCATGGAGTAAAGTAATCATATAAGTACAGATTTTAGAGAATAATGACTAACAAAGAATTGTGACAAAAAACCATTATACTAGACTTAAACAACATATGAGGAGAGGGTGAATCCAAGTTATAAATATATTTCTGAAATTAATCAATCATTTGTTTTGATATAAAAAGGTCATCCCTTCCGTTACAACCTGTCTTTGTACGAGTTCGCGTGAATTTATGCAAAAAACAGTTGAATGAAACCGGCGCCCGCGCAGGTCTCACGTTCGGGTAACTGCACTGTGTGTAACCATTTCAACACATCGCACGACACTTGCCGAATTGAACCCTAGCCCCATCAGTCAGAGTTCAATCTTGCTTATCAATTTCTCAAAATATGGAACGAGAATGGGACGCATTGATATTGATACTGCACGCAATTTCATTCCCTAATGACAAATGATAGAGTACAAAATTGTCTGTTGATATGCTTACACTGAGCTTGTTAACTTTGTAAGCTCGTAAATATTGGATGAAATCCCCGTGAATTATGCGTCTTACGACATTTCGAGGCAGTTTTGATACACCTTAGATAGATTATGCGGTCAATTTTAGCGTCACTAAGTATTCATCATTTGCTTTCTCTCGTTATGAATTTAGGCAAATGATTATTTTATTTGTTTATTGTTATTGTAGTTCATGAACATGTCATGAAAAATACAAAAATCAAATGAAATAAACAAACCAGAAAAAAGCAAAACTAAACAAAAAATCACGATTAAAAACTTCATGGTTCAGTGGAAAAACTTCAGTGTGTAATCGTCCACAACGCGCACGGCCACGTCCAAGGACATCCAACCATCTTACAATACCAATAGATACGTCTCAAGTGTCCAAACAAGTGTATTATCGCTAAATGTGCATAAAAAGCGCTAACTCGCCTGCGCCCGCGCCGCTCAGACGGAAAATCGATGCGTTAAGGTTTTTTTAATGAGTGGTGTAGGTCATACTAAGCATCCTCAGAGGCGTAGGTCAAATTTAAATGGTTGGATATTGAAACTAAATAATGGTTGGATTACTGATGCATATGTTTTGTTTTGTATAAATACGTAAATGGAGTGTTTTATAGTATTTTTTAATGAATTGGCGTTTTTTTTTATACGATATAAATCGAGCCAATTTTCTTGAACATTTTTCGTAATTACCTAAGTAAGTACCTACTTATTATTATTTGTTTGTAGCTTACAAAAAAACAATTAAATTTGTAAGCTTCAAAACGCGATTAACAGTCGTAATCTTATTAAATCTCAACTCAGCGAGTATCTTATTTGTTTAAAATTTCTTTGACCCAGCAACACAGCTCATTAAAATGTCTTTGACCCAGCAACACAGCTCATTAAAATTTAAACCAACGCCATTCAAATACAAAATTAAATACGAAGTGTCAAGTACGGATTTCCGTGAAATGACATATAAAAGCAGAACAAGCTCCACTAATACGTGACAAGATTATTTTGTCTGTCTGTATAGTCCTAAAAATAATTACTTTGTTTAACTTGTTCCAAGCTCTACAATTGGTATTACATGTGACCCGTCTCATGTACTACGCATTCCACGTCTACCAACGGGTGAACACGGTGGGTGCACGATGTGCTTCATTCTCTAAAGTATGGAACCGACTAACAAAGTTTTTGTTGTTCCTCTAAGACATGTTACCAAGTTAATGGGATCTTCCAATCTATTTGATTTAACAAAATATTCTTCTTATCGAATGAGAGAGAGTGGTCAACTCTGAAGTCGAGAGTTTATCAAGCCGCCCTAAGGGCCTCTGACATGGCTTAACGACTGCCGTACTAGACAAACAGCCGGGGCCTACAATTTAACGTGACATCCGACCCACGGAAGCGCCCAAAATGGGATGCCACTTTTCAGTCACCCATCCAAGGACTGACCGCGTCGACCTTTGCTTAACATTGGTAATCGCATGCGACTGCCTCCGCTAGCTGAGCTACAGGCGCTTCATTTAATAAGAAGAACAGACTATTACCAGTTTTTGGAACCAACTACCAAAGTATCCATGTCAAATACTACAAATTTGAGATAGAATCAAATCAAGTCATTTCAATGTTACTTTCAGTTCGGTTCAAGTCTTACTGAATGATCGGTTGTAGTGTAGTGCGCACGTTTCTCCCTCGCTGGATAAATAAGGAGAAATTGATCGCTTTATCGTTAGTATCAGGACGCTAGTGACGACTTGATGGGAGTTGCAGTTAAGCTACATTTACATGTAGCCTTACGGCGTATATATGTATTAAATAAAAGTATAATTTGTATATGTACATAACTTATTCTTTTACAATATAGTATGTCATTTTATACAATATGTTTTCGTTCTGTTCGTTATTATAATGTAAAATGGTCCCAGAACAAAAAAATAAATCTGCTACTGTGTTTACTGCGGCTTGTTTTAATATTATTTATTTCTCTCGTTATGTGTTGAGTAAGCTAATTATTTCATAACAGTTGATTGATAATGAAATTCCTCATTTTAATTAGTCAGTTGAAAAGGATTATATTATTCGTCATATGCTAATATTTGGTCCTTTCTATAAGTATGTACTTCTTTGTGTTGAAATATTTCGATTTATTTGATAGTATATATTTTTGACCATATTTATAGGTCACAGCATGAATCTAGACTTTATAGCTGAGTTACAAGTGAAACTACATCGCTTGCCGCACACCATCACTTACTAACTATTAAGAACTCATTTCATAGCTCAAATAAACAGAATTATCCATATTTTAAAAATATTATTATCTAAAATAAATTTAAGATGGGTGATTACTAAAAACTAAACAATCGATATTACTTACGGAAAACTGTATTTAAAATAAATATTTAATACATATCAAAATATTTAAACACACACAAAACGAATTATATCTTATTGCAGGCCGGGGTAGTTGAAGGCTCGAAAGTTCATTGACAACGTTTTGTTTCAATATCAACCTAAATAAATACTGATCCAGTTAAAACAAAAGAAACATACAACTACAAGATGCTATATGTAATAAGACTATATATATAGTATATGTAATAAGACTCGATGGTACAACAAAAAAGATCTTGTTCTAGTGAATTATTGTCGATGGTAGAAAGCGCAATATTTGTCCACTCCAGACAAGTACCTCCGCTTTCTCGCCACAAACCAACTAACCATGGTCTAAAACTAAACATTACACATTTACACAAATCAAGGATAAAATTATAAAAAAACCTTAATAAATTCACTTTTTAAATCAAATGTTATCACAATTATATTTAGCACTATAATTACGCCAAGGGTAGTAATTACTTACTCTCCTTTACATAATAGATAATACTATAATGTATTGTTTGTTTTCCATTTCAATTCAAATTGGATTTCTACCGTTTCCACATAATTTGTGACTTTCACTAAAAAAGGCTGGTTTTATAATAGCTAACCTTTGTTTAACTCACTAATCATCGCGTCGTCACTCCACTCCAACGACGACGTAATAAATGGACCTCTCTTTATAGAATGAACATGCTAAAATAATACTTGTAATAGTTCAGTAGTAAAAAATATCACATGACATGACATATTCAGCTATGATTGGTCTGTCCCTAAAGGCGCGCGATAGTAGTAGATGCTGATTGGCCAGCAGAGAAAAGGAACCTTAATTGATACTCTGTGATGTTGTAAACTGTGTATAAACGAACTTAGAATATTTTTATATCTTAAATTTGTTCAAATAATATTACAAAATTCTTCATAATCATCAAGTTGTCAAAAGAACGACGGATCAATAAACACTAATAATTTCAATTTAAATCGCGGATAGACGGAACGTATTGTATATCGGTTACCACAAATATACATACATGCACTCGTACATAGCTAGGCGCGCCTCTCATTTATATTCTCTCCGGTGGACTCTCTCCTGACGAGTCTAATCACAGCCGCCGTGAAATGTTTAACAAATCTAATTACATGGCTATTGCTAGATTAGCATAACTAGTAGGCGAGATGCTTTCACATGATGGCTGCGACTCTAGCTACCAGAATATACACGAATATTGTCGATTAGGTGCTGATTCCGTTGTCTGCTTCTCACAAATATGAAGCAAGAAGTAAAAACATTTTTCAGATTAAAATACAAAGTCATTTTAAACGAAATATTGATTATCAAATACCTTTCGCCCGCCTAGTAACTAAAACGCTATAAGAACTGAAACAACTATTTCTTAGTAAATATAAAATGTTATCTCTGTGTATTCTGTAAGTCTGTTTCGAGAAATAGTGATTTTTATCAGGCCTTTTTCGATATCAGTAAATATTGTCAGTCAATAAGTTAAGTACATATATATTTTCAAATTGATTCCTCGTTCAGATAAGCTTTTACTTATCCGATACACCCGATAAACATATTTGAATGCGATGATAACTTTGGAAAGATGTCTAGATATCGTCACCACTCAGTCCTGGTTCAATATTATGTTTGAGTCCTTTTGTTACTTCTAAGCCCACGAACTTGCCCTGTCCAGGTGACCTTCTGAGCCCTAGAACAGCCCCGCCCCGTCCAGGTGACCTGGCGGTGACCTGCGCGGGCGGGGCGCGCCGTGATAGGCCCCAACCTTCACATTTACTCACATTATCACTATCACTCCTTCACTACACCACTACTGTCACAATCTATACACTCTAGGTACTGAAGTGGTCGCCTTAGCTCGGTATTTTGCAGCTTTTATAGGATTTAAGCTACGGCTGATGCGATCAGTTTCCGTTGATTGGTCAACCAAGTATCTATTTTTAGCGAACGTAAATAATAGCCTGTAGCTACAGAAGATTATTTTACTAATATCAACCGGTGTTTTATTTCCATACCTGAATATTTAGAAATTTGAAATCAAATCAAACCAAATTTTAAATGTGGATGAAAACAGTAAAAATATTGATAAAAATTAAACAAAGTGATGTACCAAACAGATGAGTAACCCGTGTGGGCCCCGCTTGCATGCAGTGTGCGCGCGCGCAACCTTGTGGACGCATTTCCATATCTCACGGTGACCCAGTGGCCGCGCGGACCGGTATGAGATGGCGCGCATCTGGGTTCATAACACTTGTGTGTGGCTTGATGGGAGATCGTTTGATCCACAAAATATAAATATGTATGCACATATGCAGAATAATAATAAGGTGTGATCTTAAAAACAAGCATATATTGCATTTGTGTACTTACATCAAAATAACGTTTATAGATGTGCGGTCATAGTAGGCAAAAGTCTTTGATGGTAGTCATAGTTTACATAATAGAAAATGTGAAATTTTGTGACTAATAAGATAGGAATTGTTCATCAATATTAAAGCGAAGATCAATGATTAGTTTGATGGCAGAAAGGATGTAGAGGATGTAGAGGTGCAACTTCAGGCCCTGGTAACTAGTCGGTCGACTGGTCGCCAGTTGGTCGACTGGTCAACAAACTATGACTAATCGCAACCAGCCGAGGAAAGCGATCCCACTTTCATAATAGCCAACAACTATTACAAAACGTTATCCCACACAACTAGTATCGGACACTCCTATACTTTTCGCGATAGCCAACTTAAAAATTACACAAGAATACCGAAACAAATTTCAACTTTCACACAAACCAACAAAGCTCAAAGTTCCACGAACGGAAAACGCTAATAAATTGAAAACCGTTTACTACACACATCATGAAGTAAAACCGCTTTCGTTGGCTTTCTAGTTGTAAAAATGTACTGTTTATAAAACTTTTATTAAAGCTAGTTGAAACTTATCTAGTTTGAACTTCGTTGAACTAGCCGTACTTACTTGGGGATCACTTTCCATTTCTGTGCTTTCATTTTCCTGCCGCATATATGTACTCTTTGGTATATACTCTGTTAAAAGTAACTGTAACTTTATTTGAATTTAAATCTTACATGAGACTTTAAAAAAAATTGTAAATTGTTGTAATTTTACCTAAATTGTCTATAAGCAGGTAATGCTGTAATACTGCCGGGAATAAAATAGAAAACCTTAAAAACCTTAAAAGTTAAATTAATAGTATAACGCCTTATGGGATAAATAAGACAAACTATAATATGTCTGTTGTCGCAGTGTTTAGGAAATAAAGTGTAAGTATTCTTCGTTTTAGCGTCAAATTTAACTTTAGAAGACTATTAGAAAACTCAACATCGTTCGCTTTATTTCTTTTATCTCACAGCACATTACCTAAAGCTTTTTTTGCAAAATACTAAAAAGCTTTGATGCTTTTAAGAAGTAACGTACGTACGATTTATCTGAAGAAGCTCTCACATATGTTCCGGTCAGTTGGTTCGTTCCACTTAGCTCCTAAACTTAGCTCCTGCAGACTGCTGGTGCCATTGTGGACTGTACTGGTTGTGCAACCAGCTGTGCCGGCTACATCTTATACGTTATAGTTATACGTATAACGGCGGAATAATACTAGGATTTCAGTCTTAACAGAGTTTGTTGCGATATCTAGACAATTAAGAAGTAAAAATTAAATTGCCATCAATCACATACCTAATAGTGATTGTTTCTAGTATCTTAGAGACTAGATAACCAGTATTTTTTTAACACTAAATAGGCTTACGTTTGACTATAGCCTGCCTGATGTTAAGCACCACTATAGTCTAAGATGTAGCACGCTTGCCTAGAAGAAATCTATTTACTCTAGATTTGAAGACCCCTGGGAAAATAATTATATTGTATCATAGGAAAATAATTAGTGATCATTAAAAACGTCGCAGCTTCACTCAAGTCTCGTCCAAGTTGATTACAAGTGGACTAAGGATTACCTATATTTTGATGAACTATCCCCTTACATTTTCTACATTTATAGTGACTTGTTTTGAAGATACTAAATAACATTGAGGCTAGATCGAAGTCTCTTTGTATGCGTAGGTACATTGTCTCGGTCGCGGGCCGGTGCGGCCGGTAGCTGCGGAAATGGACCGCGACGCACCGCACCGGCGGCGGGCGGCGGCGCGCTGCGTACCCGCGCGGCAGCCGCACCACACCGCGTGCTCGCATGCTAATCACCCATTGTCTTGCCGATATGTGTAACAAGGTGATGCTGAAATTGGAGCTGTTTTGCGAATACTTGTGAGAGTTTACCTTGAGATTTTTAGATTTCGCTTGACCGCTGTGGTTTTGATTGTAAGCGGTATCGTAGCCCATGGCATGGAGCGCGTTTTCTTGATAAAAGCAATGCCTTCTTTTATAAGAAAAGAACTGTTAGTCCTTTAAATATTGCTTCTTTTACTCAAGAAGTAAATACAAAGAATACTCAAGAAGTAAATAAGAAGTCACATATATATTCCCTTCTATCACCGGACGAAACGGTACGCTTCAACCTTTACTGTTCGTACCGCAAGGTTGTGGAACTCCCTGCCTGACTCCCTGTTTTCCACGAACTATAATCCAGCGATCTTCAAAGCGAGAGTGAATTGGTTATTATCGGGTAAGCACCACAGAGCAACGATCGGGCCACATCGCCCCCGCGCGCGCCCCCCCATAGAAGCGAAATGAATAATAATACGTGGTTCTCGTTTGGACCAGTAAACAGGCCAACCTAACCTACGACAGCGCTTGTCAGTCTGTTGTCAAACATAGTCCGAGCGAGAGAGAGTTTTCGGTTGTTTTACTCGGTTTTACAGCATGATAAACTATTAAATATGTCTTGGTGTCAAGTTAAAAATTGTAAGAACAAGTTCCAGTGTTACCGGCGTGAAATACCATCGGTAAGTAGTAAAATTTCGTAATTTTAATAAAAAAAACTTTTGACATTTTGAATGGCATTAACACATTCGTTGTCTTGACGACGTTACTTCTCGATAGCAAAGTGATGTGTAAATGGAACCTAGCAAATTATCGATAATCGATATAATAGTATGATGTTTCTGGATTTGTATGGAAATGTTTCTGGATTACGGTTTTTATTTAACACATACTTAATTTACAGATTTCCAAAAAATCCAGTGTTAAAAAATAAATGGATATTGGCGACCGGTAGATACAACTGGTTTCCTCATAAAAATGCCAAATATGCTCCAGTCATTTTGAAGATGATTTGATAATTAAATAAAATAGATAAAAATAAATTTGGTATAGAGATAGTTTCAGTCCCCGGTAAGGACATAGGATAGTTTTTATCCCACGGGATAAAAAAGTTTTTACAACGGATAACACCGCGGGCCATAGCTAGTTAACTATAATTTGTACTTAAATAATATAGTTATACTAAAGACATATATTTCCATCTTCGAAGTAAATGTGTAAATAATCGATAAAAAAATATCGACATTGCACAGCCGATGAAGTTGAAGCGTACTGTGTACATGAACATCTCGTGAGTCGTAGTGTGCGTGCCGAAAGTGTGTTAGTTTTAGTAAATGGTGACACCTGTTTTGTATCGAATAAAGAAAGAATTCGCCTCTAGTCACAGGGCGACAAGCATGGACTTCAAAGCTCTGTGGTAAGCACGCTCCATCTTAGGCCATAGCCTTTGCTTGCTATCAGGCAAACTATGGCCAAGTGCACACCCGTACAAGTAAAAAAAAAAAAAAAGAAGTAAGTAACAACAACAAAGACATTTGGTGAACTGAAATTTATTTTTGACACTGATAGTCATGCAAATGACAGTTATATCTACTTTGCCAACTGTTTTAGTATGATACATCTTTTATCGGAATCTGCGAGTGGATGCGAGCCTAACCAATTTCCCCGGTGGCGCCTGCTGGCCCTCCCTCGTGGGAAGCAGTCTCGCGTACGTCTGGTATGCACCACGTCGCACGGACGTGCACACATCCCGCACAAATAGCATGGGGATTGATCGCTTGATACCTTAGCTAAGTGGTCTATACGATGCACAGATATTTCAACTCCAAGATCCCACGATATGGTTATAGCCATCCAGAACATGTACCATTCGTTTAGTTTCTAAGCTAAGTGGATCAATCCGAAGCTGACATATTAGGCTCAGGAATCTCCAATTTATATCGAAATCATTTAGTGAATCACCATATTTTATCGTGCTAGATCCACGGTGGTCCCCGCGCCATGCGCGTGCATCTTACTAACTTAATGGCCATCACTAATAGAGGATGAGAGTGTGTGAACATGCTGAGACGGCTGTTTTTAGCTGCTTATTGCCAGTAATTTTGTGCTTTGAAAAACAGTTATTTGTTATTAAAGTTTAATGGCATTAATGACATATTTTTATCATTAAAACTTTTAATTAGGTTATATTGGTATACAATAGTATGGCAACTATATCTAAATAACTGACTTTTGATGTGCACAACAAAATACCCTATCTTTCAAAAATAGTTTCAGTTCAACCGCTGTTGTTCTCCAATCACTAACGTTTAGATATAGCCACCACACCATCAGTGAGTAGGTCAGTCATTAACACCTCCATGCACATACAAACACACATACATATTCCAATGACAGGAAGCTGGCAAGGCCGACACATTAAACCACGTCGCAGACTCAATCACCGATATCAGATGCATCAGGAAACAGATGGTTTCTCTTGATTACATATTATTTCCATACAGCTCTCTCTGCGATAGTAAGTCAGCGTGTCAGCGCAAGAAGTTCGAATGCATCACGCAGCTCTGTGGTTACCGACAGCAATGTGCGTGGTTTAGAACACGTTTATACATACTAGACTAGGGTATATCCGGTAGGAGTCGATGGTTGTTAAAGAACAAAAACTGGGTAAATAATAACTTGAATGGAACTGTCTCTCAAACGACGCTGCTCAAACACTCCGTTAGGTGTTGTACATTACGTTGCCTAATATTCGTACTAGGTGAGATGGATCCAAATTAGTGCGAAAATAAATTATGTTAAGTACGGCATTGTAGTATGATCTATCTAATAGAGCATGCCATCCCAAGTGTATACAATATTTGCATAGAAGACATGAATCTGAATTGTGTAATAATCATTTCATGGTAACATTTCAAAGAGATGATTTTTACTTACAGTTAGTTCCACATATAAATAAAGACATAATTCATAAAATGATATAATATTGAAGAACTTGACTAACAATGTTAGGCTACTTTCTTACGGGTAAGCCAACGGAGGTGTAAATATGACGACATAAGATATAATCTACATTGCTTTCTATCCTGGATCAACCCGGGCAAATCTACATGGCGCTACTAGTACAGTCTGAATGTGTGTTAAACTACAATTTCCCCAGGCTGCGTGCGCGCCACCCGCTGGAGGAAATGGGACCGCATTCCACTGCGCTGAAGATTGCCCTCAGCTAAGGGTAGATATCCACTGTTGTAACAGCAATACCATTATTTAATATTTTTTCATACTATAGTATTACGACTGAAATCAGTTATTCTATATTTACGACTGAAAATTAATACCTTCATTTCAAATAGTGTGTAATCAATGCAAGGCTTTATAGTTGTAATTTTATAACTTAATCAATGCATATTTTCATAACTATGTTCATCTGGCTTTTGTCAAATTAGGGATACAACCACTTATATGATGTTTATACATTTTGTAGAGTGTATCGACATTCGCATTCCGTAGCACGTGGGTGAAGTGATTTTGCTCAGTCCATATAAGAAAAAACTTATAAAATATGTAAAATCGTGGGAATGTTACATATGTTCTGAGTCAGGTTTAACCCGAGGTGTGATATTTCCGCTGAGTATTTATTTGCGCATCATTAGCAAGCGTCGCCGCATTTACACATATGAGTGTTATTCCGGCTTTGTACTCGCCGCTAGTACTTACAAACCATAAAAAAGTAAGCCAGAGGCTCCTAACTATTTAACTATCATGTTTGAAAACTTTGCGCAAATCTGCTATGACGTGCGTGGCCGAAATGTAGTTGTTCATATGACTAGATATCTATCCATTGCGATTCAGATATCTATCAGGTATACCTATTATCTCAATGATGTATCGTGGATCGAATATGTGGTAGGAGTACAGAGGAGTCTATTAAAATTAATATCGATGCTGTTAGCTCACTTATCCTTGTTAGTTGTTACATTTTGTTGCATTTTTGTATGTACTTTAAATTAGAGACCTTTCTTTGAAACATTTTTATATGTCTTTCCGTTTCATGTAAAGAGCTAAAATATTCAAATATTAACCAAAGATAAAAATATATTTAATACTCTTTCTCAATTTGCTGGTTTTTATTAAACCATAGAAAGAATTTCAGGCATTTGCTTACGCCTGACTCTCTGGTCACACTGTATTGTAACAATAACATAAGAAACAACAATAGTCGAATGTGGACAAGTTTCACATGACATAGGCAACGCTATCTTATCAGTTGCAGTGTCCACACGTTGCTTACAATGTGGGATAAAGTCTCGGGAATACAACTTAAGCATGGTCATAAACATACACTCCATTAGCTCTCGCACTATACACGATACATGAGGAAATTGTGGAGACTGCTTGATACTGTTTAGATATGTAGTGAGATAAAAAATATTGTATACAATGAATGAGTATTCACAATGAATTAATTACTTAAAACCAATCTCAGATATGTATTATGTTGTATTGATTATTTTTTCAGTTTAGTTAAAATATGACACAATCATACAATGAAATAAATATCACAAGAACAACATCAACAATTGTATAAATTATGCAGACACTTTTAAGAATACATGAACATTTTGATTAAGATACAGATTAGAGATAATATAATGGAAGATAGTCTAATAGCTCATTAATTTCATCGGGGAAATTCTTCAGAGACCTTTCTCTCTTATTCTTCCTAGACACCTTTATCGTACCTAGTGCGTTAATTCTAAGTCCCGTTGTCGTGTACATAAAGGCACAGACACAAGGACACACGGTCCAATTACATCGGCTCCAAGTGTTGCGCCCACGCATCCGCGTCCGGTGTGAATCCGCCTTAATGCCTGGTAATACTAGCTGATAACGGATAAGGAGTAAGTGTAGAAATTTTATATAGCTTGTACTATCAAGTAAATAAAAATAATCGAATAATTTTAATTCGATTTACTGAGCTTTGACCACCGAGTCGATTGTTTGAGTGGCTTTCGGTTACTTTGTCTTTTTGTGATATAAATATGAATGTTATTGTTATGTGTAAAAATCACTGTCCAAATAAATGCATAGATCCTTTAAGAAGTTTATTGATTTTCTATATTTTAATTTGTTTTATATTATGACATAATATCACTTTACTTTTTATCAAAATAAGAATACAAACTCAAAGTTCCCATATCAATAGCTTGTCATACGATGGACCTGTTTCAGCCACACTACGTAGTACTTGTACATAAAGTTGTTAAATCTCGCTGGTCATGAATGGTCAGTGTGAGTGAAAGTTCGCGTATCGTATGTCCATTGATCTCTGCTGCGCCCGCCCATCGGCCGGCGAGAGTCACTTGTTTACTACAACTGTCAACTCGATTATTCAAAGTCATCTGTTTAGCTTATTAGCGATGCCTAGTGATGATCTAAGATGTGAACTGTGTGATCTTCATGTATTTTTCACACTCTCTAACATTCCTGTCAATCTGAGAAGTTTGTACTGAATTGTATTAAGTACTATTATTTTTTTTAATTATTAAAAGCTAGTGAGAACTTAGCAAACTGTACCAGTTGTTTATATTTTAACTTTTAAAGTGTTCATACAATAAATAACTACAAACTATATATTATAAGTATGTAAAAAAAATGATAAGACCTCACCTAACATACAGATTTAGATAAGTATTCAGTAAGTAAGTACATATTGTTACGTATATATTTTCGTTTACTCATTGATCATATTAAGTAGGTAAGTTATGCTTTTATCTACAAGTTATGTAAACGAAGGAGAGTCCATGTGAAAGGTCATGGGGTCGACGAGACGGATCCAATAGCCTTATATACTATACATACATATACATGTACATTATGTACATATGTATATTGACATAACTCACTGTTTCTGTTTGATATCTCTTGTGATCAATCATGTGATGGTGAAGTAATACAATCTAATGCCAAAGGGGAATTAGAAATGAAGAAATGGATACGTGGATAGACCAAGCAATAAATAGAGATTTAATAAATTACATAAAATTGAAATAAATACAAAAGTAGACATGCAAATTTATAAAAGTTTAATTAATAAACAGTAAAAATACACTTCGGGTTTTGTGCCTACAAGTGACTATGTAGCCTGAAATAAATGTCTTTTATTTATTAACAAATTAATAACTACAGCGGAGAACTAAACATTTCAATTCCATTATTTTTACTACAAATATGAAATACCTAGACTTACTTAGTATTCTACTAGATATTTCATGTCGTGTATTATTCTAGTAAACCGTACGACAGCTTTCTCTAGCCCCAAGGACGTTATCAGTCTAACAATTTATATTGCAATACACGTGCGTGCATTCATACGACCATGTTTTCCCACAAGTGGCCTACAAATTGGGACTATTTACTAAACTGCAGTAAAAAAGTCTACTATAGTACTCGCTAAATTACTCTACAAAAGACTAGTGGCACCACTTCTCTTATTTAGGTATGTAGTATAGGTATGTACTCCGATAAAATGTTGTAGTTTCAATTTTATCCGTTTGCAAAGTTATTTTGCGCGAACTTTTCTATTGTAAGTTCGTAAAGAGTGTTGGCAGCCTTCGGATGTGGTTCGAAGCACCGTCTAGGTTACGAAGTACCAACCGGACACAATCGACTAATTTCGGAGATTGGCCCCATTGTGTGGCCCAAGGTGAGGGCCCGTGGGAGAGAGTGCGTGGTGCAAGTAAAGAGAGGAGGCGAAGTGTAGCTAATGTGTATGTTCACTGAGAAACGGAGTCAGCTCGTTTATGTTCTTATTCTTTTATCTAAATCTTATAAAAATACTGAAAATCTGGATAACCACCACAATACAAACTATCAAAAATCTTACTTAACCTTAATTAAAGCACAGTCAAATTCGTTTAATAACACAGTAATAATAATTACAAACGTAAGGGCTGTCAACCACCCGTCTTTAATTCTCTATTTGACCGGAAATGATGCAACAGTTGCTAATTAAAAAAACTGCAAGCCTACAACAATGACGCCATTGCGACAACTGGGAAGTTCACAACCAAGGGAAAATATCTTTCTCTTTTTACCACCTCTATTCTAAATATTTATCCGACATGTAATGTGCAAATAGATATTGCATAACGCGGTGAAATTTCGTCAATGGATAGATACTGGCTGAAGATGGATGGGATTCAGATTTGTTTGCTTTGCACAAAAGTACATTGCATTATTCATAAGTATTTCTACAAATAGATACTAAATATAAGAAACGATCTCCTTTTTTCGGTCCTAAAAAGCTTTTCAAAGGTCGATCAGTGTTTAAGTGGAGGTCTCGGCCTTTCATTATATTATGGTGCGTTTTATTATTTCCACTCCTTTACAATTCTTTAAGATAAGATAAGATATTTCTTTAATGCACACCAAAAAATTACATGATGAATACGATGATAATACAGTGATGATGAAAGAAATTTAAAAACTATTTTAATGCACATTGGGCGGCCTTATCGCCTTAGGCGATTTCTTCTAGGCAACCTTTGGATGGACAACCAACCAACTTTACCTCGTTATAAAAATAACACGTTAATTATAACACACAATTCGTAACAAATCTCAACGTTACGTGTTCATTATTCGATAAATCACTATGATCTAATGCGTACAAGTTAGTACTTACTTATGATGTTTAAGAAAGTAGTTATATTGTTCCTAACCGTAACGTGTTGAGTACTAGAAGGCGTTTGAATGCCATTATGATTATTTACTTTTGTCACGATATTATCTACTTGTGTGTGCTAATCTGCCAATAACTTGGCAAACGGTACATTTAGCAGTAGAAATTTGTGTGTTAGCACGGATGTGGAAACAATACTCCACCTGAATCAGCCTTACTCTGTTATGCAGCTAATATATATGGTACTTACTTACTTACTTACTTACTAGGTATTGATCGAAAATTTCTGATGCCTTAACAATTAAAGAAATTATTGATATACATTTTCCATATTGTAATAATAGTACTACAATCAATTAATTTCAAAATAACATTTCGCCATTCATAACTAACAACCAAACTTGCACAAATTTTGCACATGCAACATGGCAAAATAATTTAAATTTGCTGAATAATCACGAATTATTTTGCCATAATGCAAATTGGTTCTTATTATCAGTGCAATTGTCATTTGATAGATTGTTAATTGGTTAAGTATGTATGTAACCTATATGGAAAAAGCAGCCTTTTTAGGAAACCATATTTTACCACGTTATTAATATACCTTAGTGTAAGTATAGAGCGGAATCTATTAATCTCGTGACAATTCAGGTAAACAGAGGCATATAGGTAGATCCAAAGAACATCTTATGTTAATAACAAATATGAAATATACAATTCTATGCCATTTTAATCTGTCTCATCGCCTCTTTATGTTTTCATAAGACACTTGGTAGTAAACTAATCAACCTATTTAGTGAATAGTGAACGTCTTACAAAATGGTGTCTAATCTATAGCACAGAGAAATAATAGCAGAGCTCCGACCTTAATCGCGAGTCGATTGTGATACAAACAATAACGGAATCTGGATCGATCGTTCATTTAAACTGTGTAATTTGACGTGTCGACGACCTGGCGGTGTTGGCTGGAGTGGAAGCACTGCCAGCGAGGCGAGAGAGATGCTGTAGAAGATCTAGATAGAAATGTGCCTAAGAGACTGAATGATGACTCGTAATGGGAAATTATTTGATTTGTAAAAACGAGCTTTAAAATAAATAATCGCGACTAGCAGAACTCACGTTTGTTTGTTGTTAAACGTCTGTTTTAAAGTTAAGTGAAAATAAAATTAACAATTTCAACAGATGCATTAAACCATCACGCTCACATTTCATATCTTTCCTAAATCATACTTGCGAAAAGAATGTGTAATGATCCAAATTGTTTGTATATATATTAATTCAAAATTTACACTTTTCAACAATTTTCAACGTATTAGAACCTACTGACGACAACGTCATCCTACATTGTCAACAATCTTCCTATCTTCTAGTGAGACACTTGCCTTATTTAGAAGCAACACCGCAAATAGTGTCGGTGGTGGTAAATAAAACGTAGGCCTAAATTACTGCCATTGTGGTTTATAAAGAACTGGACGCAGTTGGCATGAACTGTGACCTTAGCGACGTTGGGGGTCGTAATACCAGTGTGAGATAGCCTGCGTTAAATCTTGTGAAATATTACCACCAAATGAATGTACATACGTGTACATAATCAATGCAAGATAACCATTGATCACCATAAATGTTTTTTAACATAGGTATTATTTGTCGAATGTAAGGATATAAATAGGTAAGTAAACATTAAACTTGGTAAAACAATTAGTCTAACTTTCGTCCGACTTAGATGAACTAGGGTAAAAGGTGTAGCAAGTTATGCAAATAAATAATCATGCTACAAATATGAATCAAATACTGTTACTACTATTGTAGGTACATATGTACTAATCTTACAATTGAAAGGTTTTACGACTTCATGAAACAACTTTGCTATTTATCAGTATACCATGTCATGACACACGCAGATGTATATCGTAAAAACCTTTTTAGTTCTAGGTACATAAGTTATACTTTGCGCGCAAGAAAACAGTTATTTGGCGGCGCTGGCGAGAGTGCATTCTACGTGCACTCGCCTCTGGTGCAGCGGCGGGAACAGAACCTACACATTACAAGCCAAGCCAAGCCACAATTAAATTTTGAAGCCTAAAACTATATTTAGAAATCAATTTAAGCGATATTTTTGGCATTACCAATAGCTAAAGTCTAAAAAGTAAAGCTTTTTAGTTTATGCGTACCTAATTTAAAAATTCGTAACGTAGTATCGGATAAGTTTTTAGTTTGCAAAATTCCTACATTTCTTATTTATGTTCTTGCGTTGCGTCTTAGAGTTTTTGTTTTCAATTAATGTATTTTTTTTTCAAAATAGCAATTTCGTATTTTTCATGATTCCCATCAGCCTGCATCCCGCAGTGTGCCGGGGCACTGCAGTGTGCGCATCGCAAGCAATTGTTCACTTAGTTACGCACTAAATGTGTACAATATAGTACAATGTAGCTCCACACTTCTGTCGAAACACTCAGAGTAGCTTGTATAGGCATATGGTAATACTTTGTATTTTATTATGGGCAGAAAACTGTTTTCAATTATTACTAAGTTAAAAGCTTGGGAATTTATTTAAGGGAAAAATGTTTTAATTTTTTTTATGAAAACTATTTACGGAAAGTATGCATCCTTGTATGACAAATATTTTTCTGTTAGTGAATTATTGAGCATTGGATTTACTTATAGTTCACAAAAATACTGCATTAATTATTCCAACTAGAACCTTCTTTCATTTACTGTAAGCCAGCTTTAGATTATGTACGATATCTGCGGCTTTACTTACTAAGTTAAAAGATATATCTCAATGTAATTCCCACAACAGCCCTTATGTTGTAACTTACAGCCTGTGATACAGTACAATAAGTTCACATGAAAGATATAGATACAGCATGTGTGTGAATAGTTACGCAATCTGTTACAATTACACGCACAGCGCGGGCGCAGGCTGGGAGTGATAGCGATCTGCTGCTGCTGTATCAAGCACTCATTACGGGGAATTAGCAACTATAGCTAGCCTGGTGTGAGAATGAGTAGGTACGGTGGAACATTGTGCAGGTCTCCTATAGTGGTACACTGTACTTCTTAAGTGCTTTATTCCTCATTACTGTTTGTCGTGAGCCCCACGCAAAATCATTCCCGTATTAATTAATTTTGACAATATGCCAATTGAACTAGGATATGAAACTACGATGATATACTAAGATAAAAAAATAGAAAAATATTCTAAATAGAATTCATGTATCTAGTAAGTAGCAAATCCAATAAAAAATGAATCCAAAAATCCTTGCCAGTAGCCATTATTTCAACAGATGCAGTTTCACATCAACTGCAAATAAAGATGCTTCTGTTGCGACACCAGCGCCGGGTCGAGACGTGATCAGTATTATCCACTTCTTACCTGACTGAAGTAACTTCTCCAATTATATGATAAACAGGTACTGGCAGTTATTGGAAGGATCGAAATCTCAGAATATCATCAGTGGTGTCTTTTCGCCCAAAGCTCCATTGGAGACCATTATTAAATTATATCGTGTATCTTTTGTCAACTTAAAGTCAAGTGCAAACCTATTTACTCAAATAAAATTATTTATCGTTTAGTTTAGTGCTAAAAAATCTCACATCATTAATTACAAGTTTCCTCTTGGTCTTGGTCTGCTCGCAGAAAGTCATTTCTGATTATTATTTTATTTATTTATTTATTATTAAAAAAAAACTTATTAAGAAACGGTACCTAACTGGATGAATGCAGAAAAAACTTTTATTCCGGATTAATCCAGCTGTAAGTACCGGGACCTCTAGCGGTTCGAATAAATATGAACCTATAGTCATAGTCATAGTCATATCATTTATTTGCAAATTGTAAAGATATAAACACTTAACAATGACCCTGACAGGGTATGCAAATATGTACATATGTATATGTAAGTCTGAGTGAGAAGCGGCCCGATTCATATCTCGATTTAAAATTTATCTCGATTAGTCAATTTCTCATTTAAAAATTCGTCGACGGAGTAATAACATTTCGTAGTCAAATATATTTTTAAGTCACGGGCAAAACGTTCTAAGTTCACAATACTTTTTATGTTTTCTGGTAATTTATTAAAAAATTTAATAGCCATTGATTTAGGGCCCATATTTAGCATTTGTAATCTAGCTTTAGAAGTATTTAGTTTGTGTGGGAACCTGAGTGGGTATTTTCGCGGGATGTCAGCTACTTTTATAAAGTATTCCGGGTGTCTCATTACAAAGTAGCATGCCTCATATATACATATATATTGAGGCTACAGTCAAAATACTAAATTCAATAAAATATTTTTTGTGGATTTGTGGTTTCGATATATCTGGAGCTTTAATTTGAGCAAGAATACGGATGCATTTTTTCTGAGCCACGAACAAATCATGTACATACATTAATAAGTCATTCACATAAACTTTAAAGCTCGAAACAGCGAGAGTAGTTCGTGTGAAATCGCTAACTTGCCGTTACATACAAATCGAGGCTTTCGAGGTTCTCTGAAAACACCGCCGATTGACCAATCAGTTATATTGCGAGCGATATCACAATTATAACGGATACAACATTATGCCAACTTTTTGTACAACTTTTTGAGGAAAGGCTTCGCTTTTAATGAGTTGAAATTGCTTGCTCTAGAATTTACTAAGTATTTAGTTTCATTGAATTGTACAATCTATCTTAGCTTGGAATGTATTCATTTACGTTTTGAATGGAAAGGAAATTATTTTTAAATATGCTAATCTCTATCCACTATATAGATACATATCTTGCTCGGCAGTAAAAGGTTACAACTAAAAACTAGAATCAACGATAATGTACAAAATATAGGAATATGAAAACTTCACGAGATTACTACAATATTAAGAGTCACATATACTTTTCCTGCATTATGCAACTAGCTTACTTAGTAACAAAAAGTTCAATGCAAATGCGTGCCACATGTATGTTCTCACCACAATGTAGGGTGATAATGCTTACACAACTAATTCCCACGTACCTACGTTTATTTGTATTTACTTTATTGTCGCACGGTCCCGATCTTTACTAGTACTAGTTTTGCTTGCGTTTATCTGGGATTAAAGCATCTAATTTTAATCCGGGGTCTATTGTATCTTCGTAACATGTTATCAATGTGCTATTTGAGACTGACTTACCTACTCGTACGAATACCATGTAACGATATGGATTTGTTTATGGAAGGTATTTTGTAACACTATTTTTGTCTCTCGGAAACAGAATTTACTGTAGCTTTGAAATACCTAGAAATGCTCAAAATGTCTATTTTAGTCATTAACTCAACCAACACATAACCAACATAACCAAAACATAACCAACGCACCATGGTTCACAAAAAATGATGAAATACATGAGTACCTGGAAATGCCCACCGTGAAGGAGGAAATTCAAAGACACAGCAAGAAATACAAAATGAGATTAGAGAGGCACACAAACGAACTTGCAACAAATCTGACAAAAAATGAGTCAGTAAGGCGGCTTAAGAGGCCCCATATTGCTGATTTGACCAAAGAAGGGATGGGGGTCACTGGACTCCAAACCTAAAAAGCCTGCACCCAATCAACAGCACTGCTTATGGCTCCGCCGATTGCAACGAGACAAGAAATTGGAAAAAAAAAAAAAAAAAAAAGTCATTAACTCCTAATTGTTGACATCGAAACATTTTACAATGCTCAATGCTGTGTCAAATTCGATAATGCTTTTTGTAATCGGTACCAACGTGGGGAAGAAAAATAAATCAAAGCTGCAGTCATATTTCTCGGAATTTATATTGAGTTTCAGGAAATGATAGTAGTATGAGGATAACTTGCATTTTAAACCTAAATTTCAGTTGCATTTGCAGATATTTTCAGACCGTCACATAAATCATGGTATAGGGTCTATAACACGCTTGGGTGCAGATCATTCCAGCTTATGGAATGTATGAATATCTACTTACTTAATACTTATTACCTCCAAGATCATAATAGCGTCTCTTTGATGACATTCAGTAAATTATTTCTGGCCACGAGTATACGGGTCAGTACTTGCATCGAATTGCTATAAACTATGCAGTAGCATAATTCACTAAGTTGAGACACTTCTCTTGGCTGACAATAATGATGATGAACCCTAGTAATATATTTTATACCAGTATAGTAGTAAAGTAGTGCAAGAACTGATCTACAGCTATCGTTACCCAACTACCAGCCAGTCAGTAGCTCGGTTACTTTTTGCACATATTTTCCAACCATGGACTACCCCACTAGAGATATACCAGAGATATAAGACTAAATGTTTCGCCTTAGTTTTCACTTCTTTAAGATATATTTTAATTATATTGTAAAAGAAGTCAACCTCTATTTTTACTGGTATTATTTATGAGGTGACCCGCGACTCAGAGAAGACAACAAATAACGAGTAAAGCTATATTTGCATCTTAATAACAATTGAACAAGTAAAAAATATAACACAAAAATATTGCATACAATCACAACAAAAATAAACTCTTCTTTCAAAATAAACTTTAAAATTAATTTTCCCTTACAAATGGAAAATTTGTTTTGTTTTTTTTATAGAAAAAAGCTACTCGCTGCAAAGCATTGAGATTTATGTCTTATATACTATATCTACAATAAGTAATCACAGGTCAATCGATGCATGATGCAATTTTCTCCGTACAGGTGGCTGCAGCCTGCAGTCTAACTGTATGGACTTTGTGTCCTTATGGGCAATTATTGACAAATCACTGGTCGGATTGTAAGGGAAAAGTTCCGTTTGATAGAATCATAAGGTTTTTGTATTTTTCTAGAAACTAAAACTAAACTAATAGTAACCACCTAATAAGTAATAACTAATATATATCTCTAGGTAAGCGTGTCACACCCTAGGCTGCAGCAATGCTTAACATCAGGCGGGCTGTGGTCAAACGTAAACCTATCCCACGTAAAAAAAAACTAGCTAATATATAATTAGCATCCAACATAATATCGTTCAATCTGTTGAAATGAATGAATGTGATGGAATGACACGTCAGGCTTACTTCTTTCCTTATAAAATTAGTACTAGTCACTATAATAACCATTAACCAGTATTGATAACCAATCTGCAAAATTACTTACGAGAACTGCTGTAATATTATTTTCGGTTCATTACAAAGTTACTTATCTATACAAATAAATGGTTTCTTATCTGACAACACATAACTGTAAAAATAATTAAAATGTACAAGTGCAATGTTACTCGGCATTCAAAGCGATCAACTATATATGCAGCACATATGAAGGTGCTCACTGCAATCAATATAACTACAGGTAAAGATATCGATAAATAATCACATATACAAAGTACAAGTCTCATGCTTAGTCTAAGCTTAGCCTATAAGAAATCAGTTTACTCTCGACTTCAAGGCCGATAAATAGTAGTGCAAAGGAACCATGGATATAAAAGCCAAGTCAAAATGAAAGTTATAACATGCTAGTACTTAAAACTGATAGACAGTAAAGAGTTGCGGCGCTGTGTGGGCTTCAAAGCATCAGTTGTCCAACACAAACAACCTCGCATAAAAAGTACGAACAAACAGACAATGCATAACAACCCATATTGTTTCGAGCCCAATGAGGTTGCAAACCAATGTTATGTAGTACACGCTACTTATCTCATACAAAAAATACGAACATACTAAGAATGGCACAGAATATGTGAGTCATACATCTCAAATAGCGACGCGATAGTTTGGTTTTTATGAGGCGACTTGAATTAAATAAGTTATTTCGAATGGGAACAGACAGACAGTATGAATATGAATACAAAAAAACTAATCTCAATGGATTATCTTATTTACAATAGATTTCTTAATAAAGAAAGAAAGAAACACTAATACAAGATAATATTACTAACATTAATTACGTAAGTTCAAAAACTCTGTTTAAATCTTTTAAGTAAGGGAAAATAAAAGTTTTTTTATTTTTATTTTATAAATAGATTTCTTGGTGTACCAAAATTCGTTGAACAAAAGTTGTTGTACTAGACCAGCTTCCAAAAGGTTTTGCATAACTTGACTACAGTAACTGTATACCACAGTAGGTACTTAATAGTTTCCTTTAGGTTATAATCTTTAGTCAGCTTCGCGATGTTCTGTTTAGTACACGAAATATAGCGCGCGCCTCGCTTCACGAGAACGCACGCCACAGTAGTATCACACAATAGAATAGGCTCTAAATCTGAGCTCTGCGAGAAACTTGGCGAAAAACTTGAAATGGCTCAATTGTTCGCAGTTTTATGTCGATTTAGTAGCTAATTATTGCATGATTCATTGATTAGGTTATGTATTATGTCATGTAACTAATGTTTCTCATCGCATATTGCAAGAACCAGAATATATGTTTTTAAATCGTTTTGTCATCGAGTAAAATATCGCAGACGTGTTGCGAAAAAGTTTCACTTTGGGGAATTCTCATATTATTAAAGTTCGTTAATGCTAATAACCAAAAATTAGCAAATTCCACGCGCCTAATCGTTTACATTAGTGAGATAATAACTTATTATAATAAAAGAAAGTGTTAAATAATTTCCAATTTTTCAATCCACGGGTCAAGGAAAGTAAAAGCCTATCTGAATATGTAGTTGATTGATGCGCATATTATAATGTACAGACAGATTGAACATTATAATGCGTATAAGCAGAGTCCCGTGGTGTTTCGTACCTACCTAACTTTTGTGCAAGTAACACCCACATACCTATTGAAGTTAAAAAAGCTAAACAGCTGTTAGTGAAAGATTTCCACACGAATTTCAGAAATCGTTAGATGTCCTAAAATTCCTTAAATTACACTAAATACATAATTATTGCTGCCGGCCGTCTGTATAAGTCGAAAGTTCAGAATGTTTAATTGTTTATACCTGTAGTCATCATTTGAGAACCTGGTTTCTTATCCTTAATCCTTGCTATCGTCTGAGTGGTGTTTGCCGACACCTGTCCAGCCTGCTATCCTACAGCCTGCTAGCAACAACCTGCTTGTAACCTGCCTGCTGCTCGGACAGTAGGTAATGGATGCGAGGAAGCCATCAGATACGGATGACGGAGTGTGTGCCATCCATCAGGACATAGCCAGATAAGCCGGTCTCATCCAGACTAGGTATCTAGAGGTAGGTATTTTTGTTATGTTATATTATGTTCTTTCCTTAGCAGAAAGACCTTACATACCTACTTATTTTCCTTGGTAATATTTAAATAAGAAAGCTAGCTCAAGCCGCTTAGTATATCAATATGATCAGTAATATCAATTAGTCAGGTATTTTTCAACGAGGTTTAAATTTACGTAGAATAAGTTTCCAACGAACTCGATGAAAGATAAAGTTCCAAGTAATGAAGTTAAATAAATACTTAGGTACCAAGTTTAGTGCTTTAAAGTAAGTTATACTGACAGAATGGTCACACATCCGTCGGAAGGCAAGTTACGTGCTAACTGTGCTAAGTAACCCAAGTTCGTACATAACCAGCGTTTAAATAGCACTTGGTAATTACTTAGATGTGACTTGTTCTTAATTGATGGTACTGTTGAACTTGATTTAATTTTGCCATCAACATTTTTATTGTGCATTGACTGAAGGGGAAAACAGGCAGAACACCTGATGAAAGCTTTTCCATTATATCTCTTGTAATATCCCATTTTCTTCTAAATACTTTGATATGCATATATATGATACACACAAACCAATTTGTTACTCCTTTGCGACTAAATTGTGAATCAATTTATTGATAGATCGACATAATATATTATGTACCTACCTCCTACCTATTTTGTATTTTAAGGGCAGCGATATAAGTATTGTCGTATTTTTTTTATATGGGTTTGACTCACACCACAATTAGCTTGCTTACTTTCATGTGCCGGTATTACGAGTACGTAGTGTACAAATGACGAGATATTCCTTTTAATAGGTAGTAGCTTTCAGTTCGTAGCAGTACGTACATACTCACTTTTTCTTAGATTTTTCGCTCATATAAGCAGAATTAAAGAGTTCTATTCACTTGATTGTTTTGATTTGGTGAAGTGGTTACGAATGAGGCGCTATCCACTGAATGGTTGTTTTTTTTAAAACATATAAAATTCATGATGGTGGAAGAGGTTAAGTACTAACTTACGTTAATTAAGGCAAAATAAATCGACTTTCACTTTAAACATAAGACAGGAATACACGATAGTATACTCATAGAAAGTTTGCAAAATTTGAATTAAGTTGTTAAAATTATATACCTAGGTACTTACTTATAATTTTCGGGGAGCGGTATTAGGTACATTTATACCTACAATAATAAATAGATATTCCACCTACCTACCTTCAGTTAGTAAAATTACCATTAGTTCAATTGCGATCAAATGCTGACTTCAAACTGAAGTAAAATTACTAAAGCAAGACTATCCAACTGAACGCCGTCTTACGAAGCGTACCAACAAACGGTGCAGAAACCATCCCACCATAACAAGTCTGCGTTAGAGGCAATATGCGGACTTACCTCGATTAGCGGTAGAAAACAATCACTTGCCGCCACAGAATAAGCACAACACGTCACAATAATTAGTGCAGCTGCGTCACTGTCACACACTCGCGATCGGGAGCGCTCGGGTCGTCGGGGTGGTCAGCAACACACGTGCGCACACGCCGGCAGCTCGCGCCGTTATGTCGAACGAAGCAGCGAGAAAGCAGCGGCTTGCTCGATCAGAGAGTAGGCAACCTGTTCGCGGCCGCGGCTGTAATAACTGCGGACACCCGCGCTACATACCGGGATGAACTTTATTGCATAAACTGTATAAGGATTAAAGATGTTCCTATATATGTATAAGCCGGAGAAAAAAAAGAATCCTTTATTGTAGGGGATAACTGTTTAAATGGAACTTCCGTAAACATGATGCAAAATCGATACAGAGAAGAATTTTTGTTCATGTAAATTCACCCCATCCCTTAGATTCAGACGGGGAAAGTTTGTTTGAGTTGGCACATACGCGGATAGGAAAATTGCGCAGATACAATAAAGTAAGTAAGTACTTTTACATTTCAAAATAAAAATTAGGTGTAGGCTCAGAAAATTAGGTCACTCATACCATAAGAAATTATTTCTTGAGTTATACAAAAATAATTAATGAAATCCTATCCAAACATTTTCATGTAAAATGTCAACAAGACACAATGGCTTATTAAACTATTAAAAAGTTATCAAATATCTTATAGATAAGCACTAAGTTTTTTTCTCTTACAAGTTTCCTAATTCTTAATACAAACCCAGTATAATTAATTATGAACCTTAAATGATTTCCAACCAGAACGAGGTTTCTAAAGAGCCCTCAGTATATAGTTATCAGTGTAATTCGTATTGGTTTTTTAGTTGTTTACACTTTCAACGACATGCATTTTTTTTTTCACTGGATAGCCAACCAACGTCCACTGTAGTCTAAGATGTTGCACGTTTGCCTAGGAGAAACAAACAATACAGCTAAGACACCTCAGAATTATGATCACTTATTTGTCCACCTTTATTTGACTCAGGAAAATCCTTAATGGATACCACCTGCTCCGGGGAGGACAGGGTATGTCGGAGTCTCCGCTAATCGGCATACCTACCTACCCACTAAAAACCTGGGGTGTTCCTTTTCCGCATCACGGATGGAGGCCCCGGGAAAGCTGGGCATAAGACCCCAGCCCCGGTGTCTTTTTTGTGCCCTCATCGAAACTCTTTATTTCGCAAAAGTGAAAACATACATTGAACAGGAACTAATTAATCGTGATCATATTTCTCGCTATTTTCAACGTTCCTTTTCAGTAAAAAGTTAAGATTAAAAAAGAACATGTATAAGCAGATCTTCCTATTACTACATTGGTAAAAACCTAAAAAACCTTCGTGAAATGTATTCATGATAATTGGATGATGAATGCTGCAAGTAGTGCGTAACACAGCTATAATCAGTGTTGTAACCACTTCGTAACTGCATGCTAATGTAAATCCGATCGTATTTAACAATGTTGTAAATTGATTTTATAACTATAGAAGAATATCAATATATTAACTAAACGGTTTTCACTCACGTGTAAATCGCGTAAGTTGTTTACGCGTTTCGGATGTTATGACATCCATCTTCAGAACGTATGTTCTGGGACCGCGAGATCATTGAAAGGATTGAAACGATTGGGAGGATCATTGAAACTTTGGATCAAGATACGGTCAGTTTTGTATGCGCTGGTACATCGGTCGATGTTGCTGTCCCTGATGAAGCAGTGGAGCGACCCGAGGACGAAGCGGCCGGGAGTAGTAACATCGCCTCGCCTCCACCCCCACCACCCCAGGCCCCCGCGCCCGTGTCCCGGAGGGCCGCAGTCTGCGTGCTGCCGCGGTCCCAGAACATACGTTCTGAAGATGGATGTCATAACATCCGAAACGCGTAAACAACTTACGCGATTTACACGTGAGTGAAAACCGTTTAGTTAATATATTGATAAAATGTCTCACGAAAGTTTTAATATTAATATAGAAGAATATAATATACTTAGCTAAATTAATTTGCATGCCATGCGAAATTTCACAGACAGATACAAGTAACTTTGGCAAGACAGATACAAGTACCTTTGGCAAGACAGATACAAGTAACTTTGGCAAGACAGATACAAGTAACTTTGGCAAGGGTAGAATCTAAAATAGCCCAAATCAAACTCAGTTTCATTAGTTTAAGAAAAGTTCTATAAGCTGACAGTGGTCGCTTTGTCAATTTATTGAAGTTTAAAGGAATATGGGCGATATATTCCAAACTCATTACCTTAACCACTGTGATATTCAGTGGTAAGTTTTCCGTTCTAACATTCCCAAATCCTCGGTTTAAAAATCCTCTCTCCACAACAACCATGCGCGAGATTCCTGTCCAGAGAATAGTTTCCTTTGCATCCATAAGTTGAGAGAGGACAATAAAGTTTATGAAGGACGCTAAACAAAGGGCGAGATTATCTCAGCGCTCGTAAATGAACGAATTAAATAGTTAAGGGCCAGGAATGCCTCGGGAAAGAATTCCTGAGTCCTGTGGGAAATGCCTAAGACCTAGGCTGTGGAATACTCGGTACCTACTGTCTCGGTGCTTAGGTACACCAAGTCGATAGCACTTGCTCTTTCTGAAAAATAAGGTCTTGATAAGTCTGAAAACTTAAGCTTGCTTTTTAATGAAATTTGGTTTAGATATATTTCTGTTAATCATTTGATTTTTTACTTAATACTTTCTTTACTTACTATTTTCGATAAATTTACAGAGAAATATGCATTCCCGACTGTTTTGGCACCGTACATATAATTTAAACCATATTTGGACAGTTGCTCCACTGTAAAATAAGCTCAGAGTTCAAAAGGCCAAGGCGAAATTAATAAATTGCAGATTATTTGACATCAAGTTGCAGAAACAGTCGACGAATAAATAAATAAATAATTCATTGGTTACGTCGTTATTGACTTCTATAGTTAATTATTTATCTAACAGGATTATTATGTCAAATCACCACTAAACAAGCTCGGAATTAGTTGTATTACATTATAACTTATAAAATGTTAATATTTCCAATAAAGAAATCTAGTTTGGATATACTTACATACAATACCAATATACAAAGAATAATCAGAATCAGAATATCATTTATTGTTCAACTGGGTTACAGAGATCTTATAAAATAAATTGTATCAAAAGTCGTGTCCATTAAGAACTATCAACATTTTTTTATTTTAATATAAACTAATGTGCCTACCTATATGAAGGCTTTCTTAGCTACGTGTTTACATATAATTACTACTTCTTACTACTAACAACTTTTATATATTTATACTTTTACTTTGGCAATATAAAAATACAAGTTTATGGCCTTTTAGAAATTAAATTAAACGCTTAAAAATAATGCTGTTAATGTAAATAAGTAAATAGTCACAAACAAAATAGGTATTTTGGTTAAGTTTATTACACTTTTATTTACACAGAGTAGTCCAACGTAGACAACTGTCTCTTATTGTGCATGTAATCCCCAGCAGCACCCTCTTCGAGCAGATGTCGGTATATAGGTACATACATATATACCTACTGACCACATACACTTTCACAATAGCACGGTTTGTGGAACAAAACCGCTCGATTAGTGTACATTCACACATTTTATACATGGCATCAATTTCGTTAATGATCATTGCAACATTTGCAACAACAACAACAACATTACTGAGGGTCGTGAATCCCCCCACGTGATATTATGATGTTCTTCCATCTGCACCTGTCCTTAGCGACGTGGACAGCATCATACAGCTTTGGTGTCCAGCGTTGAGCGTATTTGGTCGGACCACCTGGTCGGATTACGGCCTCTAGGCCGGCCTAGACCTTACCACCCCTCCTTCGATGATTCCTTTCATATTAATTTATATCAAATTATTTTTTTTGTTAATTGATTTCAACGGCTCGCAGAGATATTATACTTACATTGAACTCTATGTGTATGTGGTAGGTACCTATGGCATTGCATCGTATGGCGCTAATTGGTCCCACGAACCCTTGCCCTAAGAATAGCAGCCTGCAGGAATGTCCCATCACACTCGCTAAACAATATTGTGAGGGAGGAATGCCACTAATTCTGCTTTAGAAAGATACTACAATGAGATAAAAGAGTGTTTGAAAAGCCTGCGCGAAGGAATTTCTGTTGTAACTCGGTGAAAAATTTACAGAGGCATCTAGCGCTTGCGTTCGTCTAATTACGAAGCTTTTGAAAAAATATACATGGGTGTACATATATGAAATTTTATAATAAGTCTTTGACAAATATGTAGGTATATGTAGATTTTGATTTAAGTAGCCCAGTTAAGTAACCAGCTTGCTTGTAATGTAAGTACATTACAAGCAAGCTGGTACCTATACTTGTGGCGAACCTACTCTAGTGTAGGTACTAAATTTTCATACCGAAAGGCATCAGATATGGTTTATTGAGTGCATTAGGGTACCTTACTCGTACAATATCGACTTATTACAAGGTAAGCATTACTTATTATACCAATATTTAGTACTTAAAATTTAGTCAAATACTTAAAAGGTACATATTATTTGTAGGTATTTAGACCGAGTTTTATATTCTGTACCTATTCTATGTCCGACTGGTCCTCTAGCAGATTGGCGGCAAACCAATATTAACCAAATCAATTAACACATAAACTAAAAAACACGGATTTGTGCAACACTTTTATCGTGCGATTGAAACCAGTCGTAAATCATAGCTCAGATAGATTTCCAGTGAAGTGTGAACGACGGACACAATGGCCGCGTGGAAATGCATCAACATGCACCATCGAGAGTCTAGGGGTAGGTACTACGGAAATACTATGAAATTCATTACATTAAAAAATATGACTCAAAACAATATATAATGAAACTGAAATGGATGAATCACAGAGCTTTGAAGTCCATGCTTGTCGCCCGCGCCCGCGGCGACGGGGGCGATGATGTGGCCCAATCGTTGTTCTGTGGGATTAATGCATCAAGTTTCACTAGGCTACTAGAGACCGTTTCACGAAAGAGTTCCTCAGTTAAGGCGCCATAATCGCATGATTATATCATTTAATAACTATAAAATGTTAGTTCCAAACTTTTCCGTGAGACTTATTTCGTGAAACAGTCAAATTTGTAATTACATAAGTAGGTAGGTATAGCAAACTCGTTTGTACTTCCAGAAACAATATTTTGATACTGGAAAGACTAACAAGTACCACTGCTTACTTATTTACCTAATTTTATAGTTAAATAAACAGTTTTTAATCCGTGGTCATACTTACCCATTTTCAGGAATAGTCAACAAAACTGAAAAAGGACTTCAAAATGCACTTCTAATAAGTATTTTAATAAGTAGGTACTGACTCGCTTACAAATACGTATGAATACGTACCTAGGTAGAAAATGTAAAAATCTTAAACACTTACTTTCCAAAAACATAATGGATTAAGAGTCAGTGGTATCCCCCTTGCAGCACATCTGCAGCAAACAGGAAGAAACCACTAGATTTATTGGAGGTGATTTTCTATTAGCGGCCGAGAGCTGCGCCAATTTAATTAGCCGATCACACGGAACCAACTAACGCGAGCCGAGTACTGCCTGTGGTACCTACTGCTACTTCAAAGATGGATGCAATTAATTTCATTCCACTTTTGATCAATTTTGTTATACCTAAGATAATTTTTTGTTCATGTGTTGGTCGCCTATCCAACTGGCCGTATCACCTGTTGCTTTATTTGATATTACAAGTACTTACTCAATTTCGTATGAGAGTGGCCTACTCTGGTGTCTGAGTATTCAAACGGCCATAAGTGCATCTGACATAGGTTAATGACTGTCGTACTATGGCAAACAGATGGGCTGGTGGGAACTACAATACCTATAACTTCGTTATATCCAAATTAGCCAATGAACAAAACAAAGCACCTTAATTTATATTTTACCGACAAACGAGCATGTAAGTAAGTACCTACTTATGTATTATATAAGTTAGGTAGGTACTATTATTTTCCTTTGATCAAGTTTAGGCAGTGGTCCCACCAACGCGTTGGTGGGACCACTGCCGCAACGGCGAGTAAACGATTAACTATCGACTATTTTCTCGCTCAAGAAACGTACAATAGATATAACATTTCGTGTAAATAAAAGAGATGCATATACAAATAGTTGATCGCTGACTGTTCACACTGCCGGCGACGAGTCGCTTTACTAGTTTTATCGCTAAGCGACGAGCTTTTAAAAATAAACACTCAGCAATACTCGTTCAGCGATACTCGACTCGCCCGCCCCGCTTCATCATTTCTATACAGTGCGGCATTGAATGTAGACGTGCGATGGATACCAAGAAATCATTGCTACTCTCATGTTTGTCTAGCTCAGACGACGACGATGATGTATTTTACGATACCTAGTGTTTTTGTAGTGGCAGTGGCAATACAGAAAATGCGCGAGTAATCGCTCGTCGCACTTACACACTCGCTTATAGCCCGGCGACAAAACTATCGAAACTACACTCGCTTCCCGCTGATCGCCAACTTGTTTATAGTGTCTAGTTCTAGTAGTTTCTCGTTCATCGTCGCCGGTCGGACCAATGCCTTAGTTACAGAAAATGTTTTTATGCAATTTGATTAAATTTTAAAATAGATGTAAAATTAAGTCGTGCATGGCGTGAACACTTACGGTCTTATTTATAAAAAGTTATAGAAGAGTTAAAGTGTTCTATAACATCACTATAAGAAAAATGACCAAAATCGGTATTTATAAACGCACTATAGCGCTAAACAGTTCTATAAGTCTATTGTAAAGTTATAGTAGCGAGGACCCCACTTTAACCGTACTATAGCGGTGCTATAAGATCCAAGATGGCCGACTATCCTGTCATCAGCTGATTTGCTGTCTTTGGAGTAAAATAAAAACAATCAATCGAATTTTGTAGCGGCTGTCTTTGATTGTGACTAGGCCCTAGGGTAATATATTTCAATTGTAAAATTTCTTGTGAACTTGTGAGTTTTCGGCATCTATGCAAGCTTTACAAAGTTTGGCTGCTATCGAAGCAATTGAAGAACTGGCGAAATGAATACACAGCAGTGTCGGCAAAAACATTATAGAGAAAGATTTGATCCGTTTTCTCTGGACGATGAAGATTTTAGAAAACGGTATCGCCTTATAAATCTACGGCACATTTTGTCATCGCCTTGGTCAGGAATCCTTGCCTTTTGTTTGGAATCACTTGCAAATTGGAGAATGTAAAGCCTACAATAGTAGCACTTGCAGTATTACATAATATTGCCATTGACCAGGGGGATGCTGTGTGTGCAAGTAACTCAGATGCTCACCAGGCAAATCGAGTAGTCCAAGAGGAGCCAGGACAAGTTGCAAGTGAACGCTCAAATGTTATCTTGCAATCATTTATTAGGTCACATTTTAGTGAGTAGTAAAATTTGTGATACTGTGGTTGAAGTTGGCATATACCTAACTGTACTGTAATGGTACTGGCTCTCAAAGGAGGCTGAGGCTCCCGGACCCCACGGCCACAAAGTCTCGACTTCAAGAGGCTCAAATATGTAACCTCGGCTGAGGTTAGCATATTTGCGTCTCTTATGATGCTCGGCAATAATAGCCGCCGCTCCAGCCCGACACCGTGTCAAAGACAGATGAGACGGCGCCAATGTGTCGACGCAAGTTGCGTCCCACACAAGGGGCCGAGCCGACCCAACTTCCAGGGCACAAGAGTCATACCGTCAGGTCTTTTTCCATCGTCACGTGCTAAATAATAAATTATTTTTAATTTCAAAAGCTCTTCTTTTAATTTTTGTTGCTCGTTGGCCATATGGGCCTTGTCTTCCTCCAGCCAATTTTCACTACGTTGCCTTTTTCTAAATTCCGTATGTATTCATTTTATTTTTATTCAAACTTTTGCGTAAACTATGATATTTGCGCGCCTATCATATCAACGACTTTGACATTTGTTTGTGTCCGAGCATAGACAAAATTTTGTGTTTTTGACGCAGCAGTGCAAGTGCGGAAGTTTTATCGTGTCGTTAAATTCGATAATACTCGATTTTGTCGAATATAATCGACGCTGTCGTCCCTTATCGACACATTGTCTATGGTTCGGTAACTATGATAAAGTTATCATCAAAGACCGAACGAAATCGATACACTGACATTTGAAGTTGTTTAAATCGGTAAATTTTATCAGGTTTCAAATTGACGACGATAGGCCTCGATAACTACGAATGTTTGGTTTTCTTAGACAATAAACATTCTTACTGTTTACTCATTTAATAAATAATGGATTTTGTGATTGCGTTGGCTCTAGAGGATTTAGTTTTTGTCTTGTAATATTTTATTCCGCTCTTTTTCAATATTTTTCGTCATTTTATACTGATAAATTCTGTCTAAAGATCGTGGAAGAATTAAAAGAGAAGAATTTCAGTGATTTTGTTCAACTTCCAAGTATTTTAAATGGCTTCTGCGGTATTGCCGCAATTTTGCCAGTGTCGTGCGAAAAATATTTGACATTGATATAAGCAATTTCGTGTTTTTGACATTGACTTATCAAATAATTTTGAAATTTTAACTTAGCAGAGTGAACGATTCTAGTCTTTTTTGATTATCTGTACTAAAGCTTACCGAGGCATAACGATCAATTTATCTACCTCTAAACATACTTTGGCACTTGCGATTGTTGACAAAAGTTACCGAATTAATCTAATCGACGTCGATAGGATAAAACTTCCGCACTTGCACTGCAGTTAGCATATATTTGGCACTAAGATACGTATTATCTGTGGTTAATTTCGTTCTTCTTTGACTTTTTCTTTATACTGGCAATGATTTGGCTTATTGTCGGTACCACGTGGGAACTATAGTTATAGAAGGCTTATAGAACGTTTATAAATAGTAAACTTTATAGAACACTTTAAATGCTTATTGAACACTTTAACTATAGTATGCTTAAAGCATACTATAGGCATTTTTTATAAATAAGACCGTTTGTGTTTAGAATAATTGAACATCAGTGTCAAGTATCATCAACGTCAATGTCACTGTCAGTAATCAAACAAAATGGTGGCAGGGCAGCTCTAGCTAGCTGGGCTGGCTTGGCTTTAGTTTGTTAAATATTCTGTTGTTATTTATTATTTTACACATATAAATCAATGTTTAGTAATAGTTTTATCAGTGAAACTTAGAATAAATTTAAATTGTACAATGGATGACATAGAAAAATTGAGTTGTAGTAAGTGATATCCGTAAATTCCACGCTTACTTTTCTTGTCCAAACATTTGCTTATTTGACGAGTTTAATTTAATATTTTTAGAAGAGGAGTTAGAAGTAAGCGATATGGAACATTCAGCTACAGATGACCACAGAGATGAGGAGAAACCTAAAAAAGAAAAGAAGAAGCGAAGACGTCGCGAGATTGACATGGTGAGTGTGGCCGGCGATTTTCGTCAGTAGGTACTTCAGTAGGTACATTCGATACGTATTGAAAGTATTTTTAAGGTAGTGATAAGTTAGTCCTGCGCTCCCTAACATGCAATTTGTGTTAAAGATCAAGTTGTCGGACGAGGACGAGACAGATGACGAGGGAGTGGGCAAGAAGTCTGTGCGCCACTTCAGCCCCGGGCCCAACTCGCCCGCCTCGCACCGGGAGCCACGCACGTGTGTACTCAAGGTATGCACTACGGCTGTGCTGCTATGGGGCAATATAATAGTTATTGAAATCCTGACATATTGTCTACTCAACACATTTTATACCATGATGACTTGCCATTGAAACCACTTTGAATCTGGCTTATATAACTTACTTGGCAATAATGTGGTTAGTGTTTGCAAGCATATTATTTTCTTTGTTGCTCTAATTGAAACTAGGTATCATAGGATGAATTGCCCTGTGCCCGGTGCCCTTAAGCTTGTTTAGGCTCTTTTAGCGGGGATACTGCTGTGGCCCCAGATGTGTCAAAGGAACTATTTTATTCTATGTATTGATATTTTGCACAGTTTTTTAAGGAGAAAACTCATAGTGCAATACCATCAGCTATCAAGTGCTTTATGAACTGCCTTATGGAAATAAAAGAAATGATGAGTTTCTATGCCACAATATGTATGATATGATATAAATAATGATGCACCTGTTGATTCCAGGCAAGTCAGAAGCGTCGTCCACTCTCGCGGCTGCTGGAACAGCTGCTCCGTAACCTGGAGAAGAGGGATCCTAACCAGTTCTTCGCATGGCCGGTGAATGATAACTTTGCTCCCGGATACTCAGACATCATCAAACGACCCATGGACTTCTCCACTATGAAACAGAAAATTGATGATAATGAGTACAAATCACTCAACTGTTTTATTGTAAGTCTATATTACTGTAAAAGTGCAGTAGTGAGTAGGTTGATAGATATAAACAATATATTTTTCATTACTCATACTCTGAAAGTAGGTCTGAAGTTCCCTGAGGAGCGGGTTGAAAGTAATACTTTTCATCCCTAGGGAGAATCGCTTTCAACTGACAGCTGTCAAATTAGCATGTAAAAACTCTGTGCGCGACTGGCGGCAGCACTTATGCCAAGAATTGGCCTCTGATGCAAATTGCAATCAGAACATTTTAGTTCCAATTTTATCCGCACGCAGATTTATCTTGAACTCTACTAACTTCTTTACAAAAACAAAAGAGTTCCTATACCTACATTCAACAAAAGAGTTCTTATACCTACATTTAACCAAATAGTTCTTACACCTACATTCAAAGAGGTTCTACGTCACAATACGTATAGCAGAGATTTTGTACCTATAAAATGAGTTCATCTGATTTTAATATAAATTTAACGCCTGATTTTATAAAAGAAGAGGCTAAAGCGGTAGTGGAAAATCATCATATGATTTGAGGTATCTTTGTTTTGACTTGGGTGGTAGAATAAAATTTACTCACATTTTCTTTAGCTAATTCATGTTTTTATTTTTACTTTCCTCGTATTTGTAATGAAAAGCAGTGTTTACCTCGGGTTAAAGACTTATTTAGTCCCTCGAACTATTGGCGCCCTCACTGCGTTCGGGCGCCAAACCCCGTCTCGGGACTAAATGAGTTACTTTCACCCCTAGGGTAACAATGTACTATTGAAATGTGTCATAAGCATTTTTACTAGATACATATATACTAAAACAACTTGCTTTGTTATTTCTTTTGTACTTAACAGTTCCTACAATAATAGGTACACTGTTTTGTACAAGATTTTATAATTAAGTTTACCTTATTATGTTGCTCTGTCTAATCATATATTATTAAATAAATTTGATCTATTTCATGTCCCAATTAAGCTAAATAATTTTTGTGTTTTAAGTGTTTTAACAAAATGTTTTAAATAAAATGTCTGGCAATATGTAGGTTTAACCAGTCTGTCTGTTTCATTTCAGAGTGACTTCAAGTTGATGTGCAACAATGCAATGAAGTACAACAAGCATGGCACGGTGTACCACAAGGCGGCCAAGCGTCTCCTGCACGCCGGCCTCAAGCAGCTCACTCCACAGAAACTGCGGCCTCTCGGAGACATTCTCACCTACATGTACGAGATACCCATCAAGGAGCTCGGCTTCGACATCGGGAAGATGGATGTGGTATGGATAGTTTTACCTCTTTTACTGTTTTATGTTCAATGAAGGCTAGATATATTGCAGATTTTATTATGTTAAACCTGTAGAACACTTCTATTTTGTTCTGCAAATGTATGAAGAGAAAAACATTAGAATGCAAAGTCACTGAAATGAAATCTGTGATTGTTCTAGTCTCACCATTTTGTGTTAAGTGTTGTACTCAAAAAAATCACAAATTCATTCAATATCTCAAAAGATTTAATCTTCAAATAAATTAATGTGACTGTAATAAATTGTTGAAAAAAACAATTTAGTTGAAAAAGAAAGCTGTGATTGTGACTATTTTGTCTTGACAATGGAAACTTGTTGATTTACTCACTGTTTTGCAACGCAGCCACTTAGGACATATGGCAGAAAGGTGACACTTTACCTATTAAGCATAGATTATACAGAGATACCACCCTTAGATTTATATATTTTAACCAACTTCAAAAAAAAAGGTTATCAATTCTCCTATGTATTTTTTTCTCAGAACTAAAATTTTTCTTATAATATTTAAGTATCTACCTAGTTATATTTAACAGACTTCAAATAACTGTTACACAAAATCTGTAAATTTTTGTACCCATATAATAATGCTCGATTTTGATATCTACCAGAAAGATTGTGACTCTTTTGTATGAGCTAATTCCAAGAATTGTAAAATTATTTTTCCTAACTATGGGTGGTACCTCTGTTCTTGTAGATCATGTTTATTTGGCGAACTAGCACAGTTTTGTTCCGCTTCGTTAATGACATGGTAATGACTTGAGAGTGTGTGTTTGTCTGTACCAGGGCCTTGCATGGATATTGATAGTGCTGGCGGTGTGGCGGGATCTTCACGTAAAGCAACATTTTTTTCTTAACATCGGCTTAAAATTTTATTGACTGAGCAGCTGATTATGAATACAATGTAACCTAGGGATTTTAAATTCGATAAATGGCATGTCCAATTGGGAATATGTTTTTGTGGATATCTAAATTTAGATTTAATCTGTAAGATGGGTTTGATTCTTCACTAAAGTATGATGTAAATAATGATAAAAAATGCTGCTCCACAAGTTGGTTCCGGCCAGCCCTCGCTCTCCGACCCTCACTCTCCGTGTACTGTACAGAAGGTGCTGAAGCGCAGCAGCCCGCTGAAGAGCGCCGGCTCGGAGGCGGAGGCGGCGTCCGACGGGGCGGAGCGCTCCGACGAGCGAGACTCACTCAAGATACAGATGGAGGCTGCGAGGGAGATGCACCGGCGGCGCCTCGCTAAGAAGGGTGAGCGTGCTTCATCCTGTTACATGTAGTAATGACATTTTACTTGCTTTGTAAATTATACGTGCATATGAGTAATAATTCTGAAGTCGAATTTTAAAACTCCTCAAAGGTCTCTTGATTGAATGGTTCCCTTTCTGATAAAAAGTAAAATTAGTAAAAATAATATTATGAATACACGTGTATGTTGTACAGCGTTCCCCCGCATGGGGCCTGACGGCAAGACGACGCTGGCGCTGGTGGGCGGCGGCGGCGGCGGCGGCGAGCGGGACGAGCGCGCGCCCACGCTGGGCCAGCTGCTCGGCAAGCTCCCGCACGGGACCGCCACTCTGCACAGTATGTACCTACTGCTCGGCAAGCTCACGCACGGGACCGCCACTCTGCACAGTATGTACCTACTGCTCGGCAAGCTCCCGCTCGGGACCGCCACTCTGCACAGTATGTACCTACTGCTCGGCAAGCTCCCGCACGGGACCGCCACTCTGCACAGTATGTACCTACTGCTCGGCAAGCTCCCGCACGGGACCGCCACTCTGCACAGTATGTACCTACTGCTCGGCAAGCTCCCGCACGGGACCGCCACTCTGCACAGTATGTACCTACTGCTCGGCAAGCTCCCGCACGGGACCGCCACTCTGCACAGTATGTACCTACTGCTCGGCAAGCTCCCGCACGGGACCGCCACTCTGCACAGTATGTACCTACTGCTCGGCAAGCTCCCGCACGGGACCGCCACTCTGCACAGTATGTACCTACTGCTCGGCAAGCTCCCGCACGGGACCGCCACTCTGCACAGTATGTACCTACTGCTCGGCAAGCTCCCGCACGGGACCGCCACTCTGCACAGTATGTACCTACTGCTCGGCAAGCTCCCGCACGGGACCGCCACTCTGCACAGTATGTACCTACTGCTCGGCAAGCTCCCGCACGGGACCGCCACTCTGCACAGTATGTACCTACTGCTCGGCAAGCTCCCGCACGGGACCGCCACTCTGCACAGTATGTACCTACTTCTTCTTAACTTTTTGGTCACCCATCCAAGGACAGACCGCGTCGACCTTTGCTTAACATTGGTAATAGCATGCGATTGCCACCGCTAGCTGAGCTACGGGCACTTTTTTACCTACTATTTAGTTATCCGTCCGGTTAACGCGCAGGTTGCTCTTGCGGATAACCGGTTGATAAATATCTGCAACTCCAACCCGTAAATGCAAACTAATACTAATCGCTGTCAAGTTGTCTATGGAATCGTTCGGCTGTTGCAGTCTGACAGCAGTGCCCGGCTGGCAGCCGCGTAGTAGTGTGGATATAAACTAATTTTCCGTACAAACTTATGGTTGCGTATAACCGGCCGCATTGCGTTTAAGATACGATCATTAAACTTACAACAAAAGGTGTGAAAATTCTTGTTTCCCCCCGCAGCCCCGCGCGAGGACCGGCGCAACCTGGCGAAGGGCGTGAAGCCGCTGGTGTACGGCCCCTTCGCCTCGTACGCGCCCTCCTACGACGGCACCTTCGCCACGCTCTCCAAGGACGAGAGCCACCTGCTCTACCACACGCTGCGTGAGTATGCTGCTCCACTGCTCCTCTCTGTGGGGCGTATCCTCATACAGCCGGCTTGGCATGTTCTCTTTTTCCCGCAGAATTAATTCGTTACAAGTTATGGTGGTGGGTGGGTCCTTATACAGAGGTTGTCCTCGGATTTTGTAGTCCTCATACATATCCTAACGTTTTCCTTCTGCTATGAAAACCCACAGGAATCTGCTAAAACGGATACAGTTATATTGTGTTTATTTGTGCAGCATCGGAGACTGGTCAAGGCAACGAGGAGCTGCTCAGGTTCGCGCCGGACTCTCCGTGGGCGCTGTTCTACGACATGGAGGCGCTGTTCCCGGACAAGAAGCAGGACAGCGGCGCCACGCAGGACCATGTGAGCATCCTCCACACATATACAAAAGAACCTTGACAAAGTCAGGGATGTTGGTGGATTAAAGTATAAGAAAAAAAAACCAACCTCCTTCTACATCGTGGTGGCAAGCGATTCCAAATAAATGCCTATATAAGACATCTGACATAATGCATAGAAACGTGTCAGTTGTCGATAAAGTTAAAAAAAAAACTTGTGTGCCAAATTATTTTTTTCTTTAGCAAAAAAAAACGGTCAAAAAATTAAGAACAATGCAGATGGCTACGTTGTCTACGTGTGTGACTTATTGTATGGTATATGAAGCGTTTTGCTAGTAATATTTGGAAACTCTAAAGTATTATTTTAGCCCAAACATCACTAGTTTCCACGTACAAGTGTGTTAATCTCCCGCAGGATCTCAGCAGCGTGAAGATCGACGTGGACTCCCTTCGCTCCCTCTCCTCGCTGGGCATAGACGTGGAGTTCCTGTCGGAGCTGGAGGAGGACATCCGCGCCTCGCAGCACGACTACGGCATCGGGGACGCGCTCAGACAGAACGCCGCCGCCATACACAGGCTGCACTCCGAGCAACATGACCGGTGTGTACACCTGTGTAACCTACAACCATAATTTGTTTATAACTCTCCTACTTTAACTTCATAAATAAAAGGAAAAATGACTAGTTAACAACCGGGCATCATCCCAGCTCCCAGCAGGTCCCAGCCACCGACAACTGATAATCAGGCGACAATGCGACGCCCTCATTGTCAAAATAATGACAGATAGCTTGTTATACTGGGTGTTAACTTATCTCCCTGGAGAGCTGCTGTGGATATTTATCATGAGCGTTAAATGCACCATGTACCTTTACTGTGCCTCGCTTTCATCTTTATATGAATTTTATCCAATTTAAAAAATAAATTGGTTTCTCAGTATACTCTAAAATTGGCTAAGCCTCTTCGAACACTTACCTAAAACGTAACTGTAACGCCTAGCAACAAACGCATACTACCGCGTTATAGTCTCTTCACAAATTGGCACTGTTTGAATTGAATTTTGTGTATAAATAATTGTTTTTGTAGGTTGTCTGCGCCCCCTCCGTGGCACCTGTCGCTGTGCGCGCGGCCGGGCGGCACGGAGCGCGAGTCGGCGCGCGCCGCCATCACGGCGCTGCGAGGCATGCTGGCCAGGGTGCCGCCGCGGGAGCTGTGCAGCCCCCGCGCCCTGCGCGCCGCTATGGGGGTCACGCTTGACCATCTAGGTACGTATCCACTACATACCCTACTTGTAATTGACTTTGAACCTAAGATTACGCCTACACTCCACAATACAGGTACATCCTAGCGTAGGATGTTGCGCACAATTTGTGTACTGGGATCTAAGTTTTTATTGTGAAAAACTTAGATCGTAGCATTGTTTGGCCAATAACATTGGCCCAAACTTTGTTCAGGCTAGGAAACTGATCGATTATATATACAAGTGTCATTTCCTTACATTGCCTCAACTGTACAATTTTAAGAATTGTAAAAAAGTTAAATTGTCTTACTATATCCATATCTTTACCTAGATACACCAATGGCAGTAGATGACTTCGAAGAGATGCACGAGCCACCATCAGACCCCGACTCCCGCTCCAGCCACGACAAGTGAAAACTAACCTCAAATGCCTCAAATACACAATAGTACATTCACCTTTATTGGACACCTACTGAGCCCAAGGAAGTGGTTAGTGTTATTATTAATATTTTTATACCTAGTTCGTAAGTTTTAAATGTAGATAAGGTAATTTTTAAGACAAATTTTAATAAAAGAAGCGGAAATCGTGACTTGGGCTTTTATTTATATTGTAGAACAGCGCCATCTCTGGGTGGAAGGAGGAGGTATTTGGTGAATGGAAATAGCGTTGTTAGTACTGTAAGTTCAGTGTAGAGTGCGTTAGCTGTAGTGTAATGTTTAGTATTGTTGTATGTTTGGTGTTCGTATCCTGAAACTAAAAATATTATTAGGATTTAGGTAACCTTATGAATCGTAAGTGCTTAATAGGCAAAAATATTGCTACGTTATTTTTTTTCACACATTTAAATTTTATAGAGATACACGGAGTTATGTTCATTTACCTGTATATTTTAATTAGTCAATTTTTTTTTAAATAAGAAGAAATGATGATAACCATATCGGTCCAATGTGTTGCTTGTTTTGCCACCATAATCGATTTTAAAATATTGAAATCAAAATAAAAAACTAACAAAACTCAGTGTATAAGATTGGAGCAGAGAGAGCGCAGCTTACATAAAATGTGAAAAAAATACCTAAATATGATTAATTACTTCACAAACGATTTTTTTAACTTCTAACTCGATCGTTGCTCATACTCATACACTAACAACAGAATTAACTATTACGCACCTGTCACATTTTATCTGAGCCAATAAAATAGAAAAACTTAGTTCCGCATTTCCCCATTTCACAGATAGTGTGATACAGTTGATCTCTCCCCTAGTTATCGTCGATTAGTCGGCGCGTGCGACCGACGCTGCGCACGCGCTCACACGCGACCCGAGAGGGGATCTATAATAACTATCCTGGATCATCGATTATGCAAAGCACTTATAGCCATTGTGTTGGTATCGATGGAGATCATTTTGGAACAGGTTGCTTGATGTTCGCTTTTGAAAGTGGCGGTGGCAGATTGTGTTATAATTTAGAAATTTTATAGTTAAGCATGCTTTTTATATTAAATCGGTATCTAAAATCTTCGCTTACTAATGTGAAAGAGTGGGAACGTACATTATGATTTGACGTCATTTATTTTCTTTTATTTCGCAGTACCCCACGCCCCACGTGATAATTCACAAACAATACATCAAATTGTATAAAAAACCTTATAACCTTATATTATTAAACTTATCAATTAAACATTCAAAAGTACAAATTCTAATCGAGAAACTGAACGATTAATTTCAAAATTTAAATTGTCCGTTGAAAGGTTTGCGTTTACCGCTCGTTCTGTATGACATTGCAATTACACGCGAGTGAATTAATGACGGGCGACACCGAGGTCAATTACAGAGATATTAAACAATACCCACCCCATCCTGCCTCCCTCGTGCACCCCGCGGTCACACGGGAACTCTACAATAAACTAGAAAATAACCAACCATGATAAATTCAACCTTATGCACTAAACTATAAAGATGTGAAAATTTACAATGATATCGTGGCTTTATCGGAAATCAAATACAGTAATGTATAAGTAATGTTTTTTATTGTAAATCATATTGATAGAGCAAACGTAGCGGTCATGTATTGTTTGGATGGGTACGGGACTCCGTGGGAGTGTGCGGGGTCAGAGATACCTCGTGGATCATCATGAATGTTTGCACCAATTACACAAGTCGAGTCAACTGGATCTAGCTCGAAACAGTAAGAATTCTTCTCATTTAAACCTATACAAATATTGATAAATGTTTTGGGAATACAAAAGAAAAAAACAAAAAACAATTGAGCCAGAATTATGACTGGCTCTCTTTTACCTTTGTAAGCAATAAGTATATCAAAAATATTTGGTGAATACCAAATATTTTATTATTCATTGACAACTCTTGGACAATAAAAAATAAAAAGCACATTGCAGGACTTTTGAAAATATTTGGATTTAAAGCTATACTACCTACTCCAATGGTTTATTCAAGCAGGCCTGTCTCTTGTACCTCCTAGCCAGCCCAGTAGCCCCAAGCAATCTCCACACAGACAGCTCACACCAAAAGTACTTGAGCAAATAAACAAAATAATCTAACTCCCATAGGGTTGCCAGTTACCACTACACAGGGATTAGCCTTTTTCCTACGCGTATTTTGCAACAAGGGGAACAATAGAGTGTTGCCACCTGTCTCAATGTCCCAGGAGACAAAGCTTCTCACGCCCACAAAAAACGGGTTAGGGAGTCGAAAAAATTACGCTCTCATGGGTTTTTATTGCCTTTTTATTATGTAGGTTTTGTGATATTATTCTGATAGGCAGATATACCTATGGAAGATTTCGTTTACTTTGCTTCGTTTGTCAAGACATTGTTCTGTGTTTTCCCTGGTTCATAGATAAATATTGGATATTGAATGCCTATATTATAGTACTTTACAGACGCTTACGGGCATTTCTGTGAACAAAACATGTTTATTATTTTAACGAGGAATTCGATGGCTGTTTGTTATATTTATACATGTACTAGTACATGTACTATAACATAAACAAAACCGGTTGAACTTACATAATGCAAATAGTTATCAAAGTATACTCATAGTGTACCAAAAACAATAAAAAAAACAGCTAACAATGTTAGTACCTAAGCTTTAGCGATATTCGAATTTTCAACAAATCTTATTATAAGAAAGTCGTTTCTATAGATATATGTTACGGGTGTTATTCATGGACCAGTTTTTTGTTATTTCCTAAATTAAAACCCAATATTGAGTAAATAGGTTTGTGTACCAAGGTTACACATTATTACCGTATATTACCAGCACAAGTCTCAATAAGCGAGCTTGTATTAGTTTCTGCCCACACAATACATATAACGCAGACGATGTCCACCGGACGAAGAAGTGGGTCCAAGGTTTCTTGATATGAACCATGTCAGATTTAATGATGTCCAATCTTCACTGACCTTCGGTAATTGAGAAGAAATGAGCTTATAGGTTACAAATCCATATGATATTTGGGTAATAGTAGTTTATGCAACTATCATATAATGAAGGGTATCAAAACACGAGTGTATAATAGTAACGAGTGTTTTAATACCCGTGTTATATGCAGTTGCATACACTACTTTATCTTCACTAATGCAATTAATCAAACAACAAGAGTTAAATTCACGCGTACGTGTATTGTCACAGTGATTTTGCCGCCATTAAAATCTAACCAATGAGAGCGCAGCTGCGCGCATCAATAAAACGCGACCAACCTGATTGGCCCTGCAATCAGGTTGGTCGCGTTTTATTGAT
>OZ026813.1:357006-438105 GCA_964023185.1 Macaria liturata | reverse complement strand
AATAACATAAATAGATTAAAAATGAAAGATGAATGTCTAAAATTATTGCTTTCTATTATTTTTATATTATGTATAATATTCGTCTCATGTATGTGTCATTGTCATTGTGTAGATATTTATTTGGCGACAGCCGAGTTGCTCATGTAAATCAATAATATTTCTTAGAACGAAAACATTCCACGTGTAGACAGCGATTTCACCTTTCCTCACATTTTTGGGAAGCCGCAAGCTTTTAACTGTTTAGCGGTTGGTTTGTTTTGCTTTAATGTCTACTTTAATGAATATTCCGCGCCAGTAAAAGCTTTTTGGAAACCTTTACTAGGTACTCGTACTTTTACCACACACACCACACAGACAAAGTACTTGACTTATTTATTTAATAAAATATGTAAAACTACTTCTAGTAAGTACGCTGGTACGGTTGATACATAATTATTACCAATTTAATTATCATTTACGAGATTCATCTACGATAGAAATGAATTAGGAGCAATAAGTCACGTGTCCAGCGTTCGAGACGTCTACCGCCGCCCTAGCGCCGGCCGCCCGGGTAGCCGCCCGCCCAGCGCTATCCTGTGTGCTACTTCTGTTACAGGTGGCTGAGGTTAAAAAAATCTACCTTAAAGGTTGATTTGTTTGTTTCTCCTTCAAGTCACAGCGCAGTATAGATCTTGACGGTACATCGGTAGTATTGTATGTCATCCTCTAGTATCAGATAAGTTTTTAACTTTATGTTATTTACTTACAAGACATTATCTATAAAGAATATAACAATTGGCAGAAAGATACGAGATCATCTGATACCGAGCGAGATACGGACCATTGAAAATAAATAGGTACTTTCCTTACAGATTATTCCTATATTTCCCCCTCTTATCTCTATATCCCACTGGTTCTAATCCCCACATAGAGTACATAGCACTAGGCTGTGCCCGCGGCGTCCCACGCTCGCCCCTGCATATTGCACGCGAATCTATTCCTCTAATTGCACACCCGCTTCCAAGCGTGTGACCGCCACGCGGCCTATACTTCACTATTCACTTTATACATCACACATATTAACTCTTATTATATTGCCATAGAGTGCATTTTATCTTGGAAAGAAAGTCAATTAAAAATCTCAACAGCGAATATTGACTATCGCATCGAAATCAGCCCCGAACTCTCCTATTCGTAACACATAAAGTTGATGTTCCAATGTAAAAGTTCATGCGAAAAGTTTGTCAAAAATTCAATTGACAAAGTTTCACATGCGTGGTGATGACCTTTAGTTGTTTGGGATAGGGTAGAAAATTGCATATATGAATGGTCCTTTTTCCCGGCGCGGAGTGCGGCTGGGGCGCACGGGGCGGCGCGCGGCGCACGCGGCGGCCACTCGTCAGTCGTCCGCGCGCGCACGTCGGCGCTGCACGTGCCCACGCGCGCTCTTATCTACCACCTCCGGGGACGGAAGTCAACGAGTGCACCATTCATTAAGATTCGGACCTTTCTTACCCTAGTCAAAGAGTCAAGGTCGTTGGTTCACCTATTTATTGAAAGTGTGTCAGGATTTAGAAAAAGTTCCTTAAACATTAGTTTGTGTTCAATATTGAAACCCTGAAAACATTCATATTACTTCTAAAAGAGCATTTAGAACAGAGTTTATAAAGATACACATACAAGTGTACCTACATAACTAAACTTTGAATACCGTGAAAACTCAGTGCTATACGTTGTTAAGTAACATTTGAAACGTGACTTATAAACCCAGTGATAAAGCCATGGAGTACCACCACCGGCACATGGAGGCAGGTCCGCAGGCGCTGCACGGGCCGCAGGAGGCCGGCCAGTGGGGCTACGGCTGGGGCCCGCCGGCGCCCGCGCCCGCCGCGCCCGTGCCTGCGCCGCGCTCCAAGCGAGCGCACTCGGAGAGCGAGGACGATGCCTTCTCGGAGGAAAGCAGTAAGGATGCCACGTGAGTATCTAGCTCTGTTTATTAATAGTGGATGTCCTGATACAAGTCTTGTATCAGAAAAAAGTATGCCTATTCCACTGTCGAAGCTCTATATTAAAACCATGCAAAAATCACTAACAACCGTCATTCCGTTACGGCATGAAAAAGGGACAAACAAATAATTGATACTTACTCAAAAATTGCAACAAACAAATTATATGTATTGAATTAAAATTGAAATAATATGCTGAAATAATTAAAATATCACAATATTATAGGAAAAGAATTTTCCTCTCTGACTTAATATGTTTGGTTACGAGTTCTACAGTTTGTAAATTCTTATAAGGTTCTTATTGGCATTGCAGAACTAATCAGGTCGACGTTTCTAGTAATCACGAGTAACGTGCACAAGAATGAGCCATATTTCAAATTACATAACGATAAATCATGTCACGTGTTAGTAAGGCTTCAATAATAATGTAATGCTAAATATGCTACGTCTCGCCGCCGCGCCGCTACGCTCGTAGCACTGCTACGTCGTTCTCGATTGAGCCTTAAATTAGCTTACTTTTCTAGACTAAAATAAAATAAGTATACTTATATTAAGTGACAATACAAGTACACATACGAATATTTTTTTTTCCTAGTAGGTAAATGGTATAGCCTGGAAGAGAAGCTAAATTTTATGCTACGATGATAGGGAACACTTCATCATTAGCTCAATGAGACGTACCCATAGAGTAATATAATGACGTACCTCTTCTCTCTTACGTCAATAACATAAATAAAAATAATACTGAAAAGTCAAATTTGTTTATTTGTAATTTTGTAATATAATGTCGAACTAAAAATATTAATTATAAATAGTTGAATGAAATGTAAATATTTATGCAAGCATACTTAGTATCAATCTAAGAGCATCCGAACTAAGTTATTGTTTAGGATTGAAACCTAAAGTATGCCGTTGAATGCTCCCAGTAAAAGGACGATGATAATGTTGTACTGAGCCCCAGCCTCCTCCCCCAGGTCCCCTGGCGGTGACTCCTGCCAGCTGATGACTCGCAAGCGGCGGCGCGGCGTCATCGAGAAGAAGCGGCGCGACCGCATCAACACCTCGCTCACAGAGCTCAAGCGGCTCGTGCCGGCCGCCTGCGAGAAGCAAGGCAGCGCCAAGCTGGAGAAGGCCGAGATACTGCAGCTCACTGTCGACCATCTCAAGATGATACATGCTAAAGGTCAGTATCAACCACTACAATATGGCTGCTTAGTACACCAATCACTATAAATTAACCTTTAAACTCTGATACCAGTGCTGGCCACTCTCACTCGAACTCACTGACTATACTAATCTTAGACGAACTAAATATTATTTTATATTTCGGCATTTCGATGTTCCAGTCCAAATATATAGGCGATTGTGTTGAACGTTTTGCTCCGGGTTCCCGTTATTCGTACTAATTAAAATATCTGCAAGCTGTTATACCTGCTTGGATTTTTTATTTTCTATAACTATCAATTTCCGTTTCCTAAAAGGCATAAAAGACTTCTCTAACGGTTTCCAATAAAAAAGCTAAAAAAGAGAAATCCCGCACCGTTCGCTTCGCTTTTCCTGTCTTTACAATTTGCAACTTTGGATCATCGGAAGTGACGGTAAATGACTGTTACTTTTAGTTATCCTAAGCAATTTTATTCGATGCTGATAGGTAAGTAAATTCCTACCCTATCAACATAGTAATAAAGCCTACACAAGTGACGAAAGTAAGATTTTCCTAGTACATTCGGTTTGGTGAACTTTCGCTGATAATTTGATGGGAAACTTTAGGCACATTCACTAGCTTTAATGGAAGATGGCTGTCATGTTCTGCGGCCGTTTATAATGCTGCATAAACTTTTGACACCATTTTATAAAATTTTTAGACTTTCCTACCTTTTTTTCAGTTGTAAAAGATTTCTGCGCTGAAGTTTTTTTTTAAGAAATGTCACCTTTTATCTTTTTAAAGTTCAGAATTTTAAGGGCTCGGTAACTAAGTTTTTAAGATAGTTAGATGTTACAGATGCTTTGCAAGTAGACATTTTGAAAATCAAAACGTTGCCTCTCAGTGCCCACTCCAGGAATGCGGAGATATCCATATCCCAAAAACGAACTTTAGAAAAAGTTAACAGAACCAAAAAAGATTATTGCAATAAAATTCAATGTTAAAAACATACGGGTCATATGGATAAAATCTATTTTTGCTATTAGTAAAGGTACAATTATTTTGTATTTCCTTAGTAGTGGAACCTGCCGCACAGGTAAAAGCCCTCATAAGATATTCTCGTGCATTTTACTATCTTCCAAATATACGGTCTGTCAAGAAGCACCTACACCTAGTAATAGTTCCCACGCTATGTTTCCGGGTCCACGACAGGTGCACGGAGTATAGAGCCCGTCTCATGGCGAATTCACCACCGACATAATACCCGGACAAAAACACATCATGTGGGTGCCTGTGTTACAGTTTAGTGGGACAAAGATAGCTACGACTATAGTTGGTTTTTTATTAGATACATAATTTATCCTTGAATTGAACAACAAATCAGGAAAACCCAAAATCAGGGAACCATAATTGTATTACCGATTCTAAAGTCACGCAACCCCTAATCTAATTAAATCAATGTATCTTCCTGTCAATTATCTGGTGCATTGTGGTCACTGGTCACAGTATGGCGGTCACCCATCATTCTGCTGCGGTGAGGTGTTCCTCACACGAGTGAGTGATTGTTGCATGTCGTGTGATTTGCTCTAGTGGGGGTGAAACCGCATCCGCGAGCTGGTGAGGATGTGTCCGCCAGGTTGATGTCAAAGGTCACCAACGGTTTACAGGTCCCAGATATTAATGCAGGCTTTTACATAAGTACATTTTAAAAAACGGTCAAATTTTGTTGTAAGTTGGTAAATAAAATATATACCTTTATTCACCTATATTTCATTGATTAAATAATAAAAAAGCAATCGGATACAGTCAGTCCCGGCTGGTCCAATCATACTCGTATAATATTGATAGATCGTATCACTTTTACTACATATGTAATTTTACAAATACCCAGTTAACAGGTAGGGTATGCATTCGTTTCATTATTTTATTGTAAAATATTGCTCGTTAAGTTTGATGATTCTCCAAAAATATACCTATATTTCAATAGGAATTTTGTTATTTATTCGTTAGTTTTTTTTTATATGTAACGTTGAAGATCTATCTGCCATAATTAAAAATACTAATCCTACTCTTTCAAACAGCAACATCTAACTTCCTACTCCTTAAAGAAATAATGCATTTGTTTGCACCCAACCATCTTTCTCACGGCAAATATTTAGAAAAACACTCTCAAACAAAACCACAATGGATCGAAAAATAACTTCACTTAACTAAATATCGATTAGAAACCACACAATGGCCACTGCGGCCAGATTTAATACCTTTTTATACTTCACAGAATAAGTTAACAGTTGCTATGAGAGTTAGCCACAGAATAGGTGCTAGTTACTAAGAAGTCTTGACATATATTAATAGCTAGTATGTATGGAGTCACACCCCGTGTCTGACCGGACAGGCCCGCACCTGGCGAGAGCAAAAAATTAACCAAACAGGAAGTTACCACCCGAGTGGTAGAATACCTGGTAGATACTATGCTATGATACGAGAGATGTGGAATATGCTGGTCAGATGTTTTTTGTCCCATGATAAACTTATAAAAAGGGTTCTTTGATTTAGAACGATAAATATACATAGATACTTTTTCATATAATTTTTAATGTTTCTGATAAATGACTTTTCTTTGGCAAGGTATCTATCTAGTATATACATTTAATATCAGTATCTGATATATTTTTTCATTAAGTTTCCAAGATTAGTAACGCTTTTGTCAGTTAGTAGCCATTAGTTATTAATCAAAATACAATTTTTTTAAATTAATTATTAAACTATAAAGACCGTAAAAACATCTCCCACGAGTCTCAACTCCACAGTTAGTATTAAAAACAAATCAGCAATTCGATTTAATCCTTATATCGTCACAGCGCAGTACAATCAGCAGGCGAAGTCAGGAGGGTTGGGAGGGCCGTGGGAACGCGCCCTTACCGGCCCTCTCACTGCGAATGTACTCCGTGTGAACTCGCCCTGTATCGGTCAACTTGACTAGTGATAACGGAGGGTGCATATTGAATAAGTGCTGTTATGTGACGCCTCTGTAATGTGGTATTTAATGCATGTACTGACTTCAGTTGACTGAAGCTTATATTCACATTTTTAAATCACAAAAATTGGAAATAAATTTATAGAATATTGATCAACATAGTTCATCATTTTTTCTTTAAAACTAAATGTTCGTAAATTAAGCTATGGTTGAGTAATTGTTATTTATGTAAAATAAGTTTACCCTTTACTACTACTATCTACTCAGGTATGTGATTACAGGCCCCATCAAAATCTCTTGATCATCGGCCCAATTTCAGGTTAGTTAGCAAGCGCTTTAAAAATTCCTTTCATATTAAAAAGAAGCTAAGCATTCCAAATCTCTAAATCCTTTTTAACCAGTAATCTACATTCGCACCACCAGGTCACGAGATTGTGCCGGCATACGCGAGCGGAAGTTACTTCCAAGCAAGGGTTGCTCACACCTGCATTAGAAAAAAATAAAAAAAACATCTAATAATGCTACCAGGAAGTGTGTGTGTCAGGAACGAGTGTTTTTTTCCTCTTAAAATTTTTATTTTATCAACATGAGGATCAAGCAACTGATAGATTTATCCACTTCCATCATTGAGGCAAGTTACAAGTTAAAGTTTTGTTCATTGGTAATACATATTTTAAATAAACTTGTGACTGCATTGTAGGCCATATAACACGACATATGTAAAGTATTTTTTCTACGAAAAATAGTCATAAAACCATTTGGTACCTCAAAGACATGCCAGTGAATAAAATCATTAAATAATGTAATTTAACATTGACCATTATACTTAGTTCCAACCCAAGTCTCGCTAGCGGTTCCTCGGCTGCAGTTTCCTTCACCCTGCGCCCTTAGCCCGGTGCCCTAGTAACTCGACCAGCCAGCACAGACCTCCCTACCATCAATGAATCTGCCTCTCTTCAAACAACCTTCAATGAGCCAGGAGGGGACAGCGGCTCATCTAAATCTGGCCCATTTCCTTCCCTTTCGGAAGACGCCCGGAAACTACCGGTTCCCGTTACACGGTCCCTTATTACATTTTCCGTCTCGTTTTATCTCTCCACAGGTAATATAAGTCTGTCTCTATCTAAACGTGTTGCATAATGAGGCAGTTTTCGAGGGGTTGTTGAATGGATGCGTATTCTTGATCCCATTGTCTGTCCTATTCAAAGGTAAATCAATGAAACATCTGGTCCTTAAGTTATCTGATGACTTTTACTTCACATTTGATCGAAGAAAATTAGTTTAAAAGTAAAAGCTAATATTTCACTCGTAACTTTGTAATAAATTTATGCAAGTAATTCAATTTCTTTACGCATTATTATTGTAGAAATGAAACTTGTACCTAGTTAACTCACTCATCAGTAAGCATTCCAAATAATCGTAATATTAAATTCAAACAAAGATCCGAAGCGGCCGCCATATATGAAATGTCGCGGAAAAGGAATTTAATAATGTCTTTCCAAAATCTTTGTGATATTCTTTCGTATTATTCTTCAGTTATGGCCTAGCATTATTTTCTCTTATTATTTTGCATGAATTGTTGATAATGTTTTCATTTAATTTTGTTGAATATTTTAAAATCAGTTTCGCATACTTCATTACAATTTATTATAGGATAATTCTGCTTATATAACTTATACATTGCATTAATAAACATATGTTTGATATAATAAGAATTCACGTAGGTACTACATGATCAGATATTTTAACTATGCTGTGATAACATTTTATCATTACCTTGTAATCTATGTATATTATTTGTGCGCAAGTAATGTACTATAATACATCACACTCACGTACTTTTCCCCTCATTCCAGGTCTGGACACATTCGCGTACGACCCGCAGCGCTACGCGATGGACTACCACAGCATTGGTTTCCGGGAGTGTGCGGCGGAGGTGGCGCGCTACCTGGTCAGCTGCGAGGGGCTGGACATCCAGGACCCGCTGCGGCTGCGGCTCATGTCCCACCTGCAGTGCTTCGCGGCGCAGCGCGAGCTGGCGGCCAAGAGCGCCAACTGGTACCCGCAGTACCCCGCCGCGCCCGCGCCCGCGCCGCCGCACCCGCAGACACATCATGCGTATACGGAGCTGGGACATAGGTAATTATTACAATCTTTATAAATGTAATTTACAAATACCTCTCCACATGACATTGTGTTCCTTGAAATTTAAAAAAAGCTAAGAATATATTATGTTGTTCTTAAAAGCCCATCTCTCTAAACTAGACAGCGATGCCTACCTAATTATGTAATTGTAAAAGATCTACTTATCTTCATGCTGGTAGCCACACCTTCAACACACGTTCAAAAGCATACATGATCAGTATAATTTAAAGATACATCACTCAAATTTTAGCAACCTATGTACCAACTCTTCAATCTCTTCTATTTGTTGCAGACAAGAAGTGCCAGCGTCCACAGCGGCGCCCACCCTCCCGTCCGCGACGGCCCCGCTGGCGGCGCCGTACCCGCAGTACCCGGCGCCCCCCGCCCCGCACGCCGCGCCCCCCGCGCCGCACTACCCCGCCCCCTACCCGCACCCCCCGCACCCGCCGCACCCCTCGCACCACCAGTACTCGCAGAACACCTCCAAGCCGTACAGACCCTGGGGAGCTGAACTAGCTTACTGACACACTACGTATATGGGGTAGCGGACTAAATGTACAAAAATAAGATTTGATTGAGAAAATGGAGAAAAAACGAGATTAAAATATTTCCAAAATTATTTTCATTTCAATATAAATGAACATTCATTTATAGATTTACTATAGCATCTACTTAGTTGCACGATGAAATAAAATATTAATGCTTTTACAAAGGACATGTTACAGGTACAAATTAGATTCTATAATAACTGTAAAATACGACATTGGTTTTTTTCCAATTGGAATATCATCCAACTAGATTTTCTCAATCAAATCACAAAAATAAATGCTGTTGTGATAGATCTCAGAGTTTAACGAAAATGTTCAAAAGAATCACATTTTTTCTAGTGTTGTATAGATATAATTTAATTTTATCGATAAGTTGTGTGAAAGTGATATAGTATATGATTTAAGTTTATTACGAGTCACTAGAAATATATGTGGGACCAAAAACCAAGCTTTAATACCTACTTAAGACTGTACAACTTACAAAAGCTCGTTTGATAGAGATTTTTTAAGTTCTTTTTAAACAGATTTCTTTGAAAACAAGACTGCTTTTATGGCTTATGTAAAAAATAACGAATTAACTATTAGCTGCGAATCAAGGTTGTGAAAATATTAAAATAGCAAATAAGCTTATGAAAATAATATCGAAAACAAATGTCAAAATTGAAGGTGACATTACATTTAGTATTTTGTTTCATTTTAGCGCTGATGATAATTATAATTAATAAAGAAAAAGTAGGTAATTTATTTTTTTATAATTTAATGATAATTATTATCAGATGTCGAAAACAAACACTGAGTCGGTCAATGTACCTAGCCTTATACATATGTATATATTGGCGACCTTCAGACCTAGACTAATATGAAAAGGCCTAAGTTTGCTTTGTAAACAACGTTGTTTGGGATTCGTTTGACCAACACCCGTCGCTATTTGTTTGCATCTAACTCATGTTCGCATAATTTAAACTTGGATTTAAAATATTCGATAAAATATAGAGTTTTATTGATGATATTTTTCGATAAGCAAATCAAGCTATGTTTTCTCAAGTAAGCTCAAAAATAAATGTAGTTGAATAAGCATTTAAAACGGGCCTCTAAACCCATGTACATACATACTGTACATACAGCTTGAAAAGAAGAATAAATTATTTTCCAAATGACTACTAACGTTTTTCTCTAACCCCTATCCCACCTGTTTACTCTATCATCACAGAATATTACCACTTAACTATAGCAACATGTATAAATTAACTGATTACCATCGCACAGGTGTCGCGAAAGCCCCATTATGCGATTAGTAACAACCGCGCAGAACATAAAGTAGTGTAATAATTCCGTCTGACCCCAGACCGTATAAATGCGATACTACGGGCTCGTCCCACTTCAATGCTCGTATGGGATATCGGCACCCCTGTGTTTCCCACGACTGTTATTGCTCTATCTCTGTCTGGCGCAGAGCGTGGTAGATGCTGCTGTCCCGCTCTGTCGGACTTCCGTAGGAAGCGAGTCAGGGTGCAAAAAACAGCGGTTTTTGTAAGAGCGTGTGTGCGCGCGCGACTTTATTTGTGGTGGCATGTGGAATGAGGGAACGGGGCTGCTTTTTTGTTTCTAGAGTTAATTTCAAATGGTTTTTTTCTTTATTTGATCTCTAAATATCTTGAACTAGCTGTGCCAGCGACTTCGTCCGCATGGAATAGTTATTGCCATAATAACGGTTCTAGTTAGTTAATCTTAAAAGATAGACATATACTGTTGCAGACATTTTGTTAGATCATTTTAAGAGGAATAATTCTTTCATACATATTTTTTTGATATCTTGAACCGTTTTCGCAGCACACACAACGGAAGCCCTCAAAGATGAATAATTTTCCCCGTTTTTTTCCACATTTTCTATTGTTTCTTCGCTCCTATTAGTTGCAGCGTGATGTTATATAGCCTAAAGCCTTCCTCGATAAATGATCTATCCAACACAAAAATAATTTTTCAATTCGCACCTGTAGTTCCTGAGATTAGCGCGTTCAAACAAACTCTTCAGCTTTATAATATTAGTATAGATTTCACATACTACCATTAGTAAAAAAGGCAAATCAGTCAGGTCATAGATACTGTGTTAGTTACTGCGAAAAAAATGTTATCAAGTAAGTGTTTAACAAATAATCATTGTTAGCTTTTTTTAACAAGTTTAACAACCTTTCATTTCAAGCCATTACTCACTGACTAGATAACGTTGAACTTAAATTTGAAATTGAATGCAAATAATTGTGCGTGAGTGTAAGAAGAATGAATTGGCCGCAGAAAGTTCAACCCTTTGTGGTGAGCCGGGGGTCGGTGGAGTTTGCACGGGGTTGTATTCACGCACCCGGGGCCTCTGACCTTTATATCTACGACTTGGGGGCAAGGATTACTTTGTGGATAAAATAGCACAGTGTCTTAGAAGTTAAAATTAAGCGCCACTCGGGAGTTCAAACATCTACCTACAATATACCGTACATACATCTTATAGAAATGGATGATGAAAAAAACTTATACTTACTCATTTCCATATCAGTAGATAACTACAACCCACGTAGCTATAGCAATAAAGCAAGAGTTATTTAAAAGTTTGTTTGCAAACCGATATTAATATATCAAAATCAACCGATATATTTGTATAAACTAATTATTATAGAATACCTTTTTTTAAGAATAACGGTTTTGCACTTGTCTACAGTTCGCCTGCTGGTCAAATTAAATAACTTTAAACGTTTGTAATAGTAAATTATTAGTTGAATTCTATGACTGCAAATTTACTCGTAACACTAATTGCATAGTGTACGTGTACAGATTTCGATACCTAGTGTAAACAAATACAGGCTGACTACAGAGCGGCCTGCTGATAGTAAACTACTACCGACACGTCGCTCGTCACGTCTCTCTATATTCGTTACCGGTATATGATATTATTCTGTGGCTATACTCACGTGTGGATAATATATAATATTCATCTTTGACCGCCACGAATTATTATTAGATAACCAAACCATGGGAGTAAATAATCACTATATTAGATATTATGACATTGACATAATATACTCGAATTATGCGTAAAATTTCCTCAAAAATAAACCAAATCTTGCTTTTTTATCAACATTACAATACTGTACTGTAATGTTAGTACTTACAGCGCCGCTCTAGTGATATCAGGATAAAAAGGTGCCTACATACCTATGTTACTCTTAGGTCTCCATACCTACGTACCTCTATACCCAAAAGAAGACACGAAGGAGGAACAAACATCAACAAATTCACTTTCTGTTCTTGTGTAAATGTTATGATGATTTAGAAATACAGATGACAGAAATCTCCGAGTCTCTCCACGCCCTCAAGGGGCGGCAAAAGTTCTAGAGGTCTCAGACAGGTGCTTGTGTTCTGGAGTCACCTCAATACGAGGTACATATTAGAGACTTTCGCAGGAATTTATGGAAGGAATGCTTGTTTGAGCTACTACATCTACAATCTTAAATAATAGTTAGACTCTATAAGTTTCCTAGTGGATACAGTTAGTTGTCAAGTGACTATAGTTAAAATTATATGTTAACGTAGATAGTTAGACTATATTTTTAACTAACAGTTATGTACCAATATATTTTTACAATTTTAATCACAAAAAATAGTAAAGTTAGTCGGCTCACATTTAACCATGTTTTTACTGCGTACTTTTGTCGCTAAATGGGTTAGACAATAGTAATGCAAGTGTGCCAGTTAACTTATATAGAGCTAAGCAGCCAATTACTATTTAAATAAAAGTATTGGACACGTTCGGGGCATGTTTCCAGTTAGTGTTGCCAAATATAATCCCATGACAATAGCAATATTGTGCTGGAACCAGTAAGACCTGTTTACAGATTTCACTGCGGGATGAATCCTCTAAGCTCTTGTTTAGCTAATTGCTAGAGTTTAGCTAAAACTACATAATGTAGAGATAAAATAAATATTGAACCGGTTCGATATATTATAAAATGTGTCATAAATTTCGATACATAAAAATGCTGCTGAGTTTTGCATCGAAATATTCCACTAACAATATTACGTATTGACTAAACCAGACAAATCTGCCAATTAGAAAAATTAAATATTTTAACTGATCTGTTTCAATTGTATACTCACCTAATCTAAAATTTAAGTTTCTTATTTTTGATACTGCTAAGTGCTAAGTAATATCTTGTGATACTGGATCCGCGTCCATCAAGCAACGCCAGCCACAACCTTGTTTCTCTTTAATTCCTCTAAACTTGTCAATACGTAGAAGCCTCACTGGGACTTGCCGTTTTCTTAGTTTCCTTTATCAAACAAATAAACAATTTGTGCCGAAAAAATGTGTTTACTTCAGAAGTTCTCTTCCAAGGCCACAGTATAAAGGAATTGGGAACGTGTTTCTTTCTGTGGAATACCTATCCATTATATTATTATGTTAAACCGTGAACTGATGTTGAATACGGGTATTGTCAGCAAGCTATTATGTGCGTACATAATATCTGGTTCATAATGTCCATAATTGTTCGGTTTATATTTGGCACCGCTACGAGTACTGGACAAACCTGATCTACGCAAATACTACTAAATATTACTACGTAAATAATTACGGAGAAATTAATACTGTTCCTGTGAGTAAATAAAAGGTAGGAATGCGTAGATATTACTTGAAACTAAAAAATGAATTCTGCATAGATGACATAATATGTGTACTAGGTATGTAATTCCTCTCTACAACACAGTTTTTACTAATGTAAGAGGCAGAGCTACTTATAATCTGCAGGTAACATGCTATTTGCTTACAATAAATGTATCCTTATCTAATTTATTGCACTATACACTGTATATACTGCATTGTATTGCGTCCTAACCGCATATTAAGCTAAATGCCAGCTATATTATTAATTTATTAATGTGTGGTACTCCGTGGTGTTCCTAGCTATATATAGCCAACCACATCCAAATCGGTTCAGATAAGTAAAAATATGTACTTCACACTTGGTGTGATTAATAAATACTTAACTAATTTAATTACTGCTTAGGTACCTACATAGGTGATTACCACATATGTAGTTATTTTTCTTAAATGAGTATTTTTTGCATTTGCATTATTTTATTTGCATTATACATATATGTGGTTCCAGACAGATTTCTTGCTTTTGACTATAATAATAGGTACTTACCTACTTATTTCATGAGTAAATGATCCTATTGTATTAAACAATTTTTATGTGTGGTATGTTTGTTGTTATGTAATTATTTGTCATTAGAAAATCGCACCCTCTGCTCTGGCAAGCAGTCCAGTTAAGAAATAGTGAAACGACGAGCTGTCATTTCAAATATTATCTGTTTACCGCTATCCAAAAAAAAATCTTTAAGTATTGTAGATTCCGCCTGTATGTCTAGGACGGCAGTTGTTAAGCCATGTCAGCGGCACTAAAGCAGCTTGAAAAACTCTAGACACCAGAGGTGGGCACTCTCATTCGATAAGAAGAATAAGTACTTGCATAGAGAGGCAAAATAAAATATTTTCATTTCGTCAGGACATTAAATCTCCTTGTATTTCTACTATCTGAGGTATGGTAAACTCATAAGGACAATAAAAGAGCTTAATAAATTTTCCAGATTTTATTATTATATAACTAGAATAATAATTCTATCTATTAATTTACATGATCTTACTTCCTAGGTAGTGGTTATGATTAGACATTTTCATCAGACATTGTTTTACGTCACAATTATTCACAGAGGTACTAATATGAATTTAGTTAATAATTGAGATCAAATATATTAAATCTATTCAATATTTAATTTCACTCTTAATTCTAATCATTCGTACGTTCCTTCAATCAATATAGTATCACATAAACTTTGGTATACACTCCTCATCAATATTATTCATTATTTAATGCAATTTCTTTCTTTTTCTGAACATAAGTTATACTGAAAACTATTTAGGTATTAGCATTCAATATTTGTATAAACAAGTGACTGCCAAATATCCTGAAGCCAAAGTTGAAATTTAAGAAATAAGTAAATATCTTTCGTGTTTGAAATTAATCAAACTGCTACCATTTAGATACGAGTATAGATAGGTATACGTATACATAAACACATCGCATACGAGGGCCGTCCCAACAATACAGAAAGTTCATCGCATCCGACAGTTAAACTAAATCACGTGTGGGTAATAAATACACAAAAGTACTCAACTTCCTATCTGCTATAGGTACACGAAGCCTTTACAACAAACTCCTTTACAATATAAAAGGAAATTAATTTCATTATTCTGAACATTTATAGGAAAATTCATAGAATTCAAAGCATTATTTAAATGGTAAAGTTTTCACTATCACGCCATTGTTTTACTGTCACGTGAAAAGAGCGTTACTATCTGAAAGTTTGTGACGTTGTTTGAAGCTCAATACGCATAGTTGACAAAACGTAGATCTGGCTTCCGAGCAGACAACGGCTTTTAATAAATAGTGTTTATATGTAGCTTAGTACAATGCATTTTAGCTTACTGTCACTTTCTAAAGCATTTTCAAGTGAACAACCTCACAACACAACATAAATGCGATCAACGCTCTTTTAGCATGACAATGATTATTGTAACCACGAGCATTCTGTCACCTTACATAAGTCCTTATTCTAGGTGCAGCAGCCACCGCGCTCATAACGTGCTGACCAGCTCCAGGCTCTCATTAATCATGTTCTGCGTCCGCTCGTCCTCATCCACTTCCATGTCTCGCTCCATGATCTCATTGTCATCTAGTAGCGTGTACTCTGTGAGGATGCTGCTGGAGTCTTCGCTGTCATTGACGTTGAAGTATGTGACGGTGGCGTAGCAGACGCGTGCGTTGGCCGGGCTCGATCTAGCTGAATCATATGCTGAATCTGAGCGGTTGGAGTCGCTCGTCCCGTAGCTTTCAAGGCTGTCGACGCGCGAGCTATTGTAGCTGTTATAGCTGCTGTGATAGGAGTTGTTTTCGTACTCGCTGATGTGTAGCGGCGGCATGGAGGCGCGGCAGGCGCAGAAGGTGGCGATGTCAATGTCCTGGCGAGCGTCCACGGTGCCGGCGTAGGAGGGCGAGCGCACCAGCGCCGGGGAGGGGGACACGCGGTTGCGGGGACCCTTGGGACTCTTATTCTTCTTGAATAGTTTGAAGGCCTGGAGACAATGGAAAGAAAAGGTTAGACAAGTATTGTAAAAATTAGTTTACAACTACATAGTTAGTTAGTACAAAGTTTCTCTAGCTTTGCTTTTACAGAGCGACGAGCTATCTTTTTAAAACCTAGGTATTGGAATAAGCCTAGGTTACTCATAATTCTAATAAGTCTAAAGTTAGAAACAAACCATAAATTGATAAAGCAACTCGATACGTTATCGGCGTTAATTAATTAAGGTTCGATAGATAAGGGTTGGAGCACCCCGGGGCTTCAGTGGCTTATGAATCGAATACTCAAGGGTTATTCGATTTATTATATATAATTCCTTATATACAGAGTGTCATCTAATAAAAACCCCGTATATTATCTTAGCACGTCGTATTTTAATTTACTGGTTACTTGACTCCTGTGTTGCGTTATCAATAATTAAATTGGATAATTATTATAACTATGCCATTATTACATTTCTTAAAAAAATAACCGTCTCCTACAATATGTAGAGACATAATGAGACTAAATATGCCTTTGTACGTCTAATAGCCAAAATTATTCACAACAATAACACTTTCTTAATTCACGAGTTCTCCAAAATTAAAGAAAATCAACATTTGGTTTGGGCGGGCCCCTTTTCATTGAGTGCTGGAATTAGAAGACTCCGGTATAATTAGATACATCATGTTATTATCGGCACTCATTGATGGAGTCGATGATACTGGCTGCTAAAGTACTGCTATTGTTTGGATCTGTCTGACTCTATTCTATCATCGGAGGGAAATAAATAGCATTAACATAAACATAAGAAAGCAAAATGACGTAGATATTAATAGAAACAAGAGAATGAACAACTGAACATAGATTGTATGTTTGGTGTAAGGTGAGTAAGGTTGAGATTATTTGTAAACAGAGCTTCTGTGGTTATGTGTGATTTGATTATTCATAGTTCGTAATATTAGAGTGACAATAACTTAAAATGTAATTATAATGCAGCACATGTAAGATGTCGAGGCAAGTATGTAGAGCATATACATAACTGCGTAGGTATTAATTATGTATATTTAATTTACGACTTGTCCTCATTTAGGTACCAATTTACGATTGAATAATTAGCTTCGTCTGGAATTGAGAATAATTGTACATTTTCATAATTAATGATATGACTGCGAAGTAGGTTTTTGCACCAGTTAATTAATTACATTTTGGTAAACAAAATAATGAGTTCAGTTAGTGCTGTATGCATTTAAGCTATAATTTAATACATTTATTATTTAATAGCTGATTCCATTTTCTTCCTTTTTGAACGTTAATATGTAAGAAGTTTTAGAGTAACGTTAATAACAATAACTGTATGAGTACTAGTCTATTTTGTGTACAGTTGGTCTAAATTAAATTAAAGTATAGATAAAGAAAAATTTAAAGGATTTCGCATAAATAGGAGTAGAATTACTTTATACCAACGCAATACGCTATGAGTAGATATAGTTATTGGTGTATAATTCCAAGTATAATGTAATCAGACAGTGCAAACAGCGGTCTCTTTGATCCCGACCGAACCGAACAGGCGTGAGTTCAAACAAAACTTGAAATTTGCTGAATTTCAGCACAAAATCTACATGAAATTATAACAGGGTGCCGCGTGAAAAGGTAACATGCGCAATTTCGGTAAATCTCCGAGGCTGCAGAAATATATATTTTTACTACATATTTTATGAATTAGGTGTACAATGCAATTGTTACTGTATAATTTGAGTACGATCCATTTTAATAAACTGAATGTGGATATCACCACAAGAGTATAATATTTTAATCATATCATGATTTATTAATATAAGCTAAAAATACTATTTTTACGAAAAACATATAAGAAACGAGGACAGGACCGGGACGAGTGGCGTACAAGAAGAAAGGCCTATGCTCAGCATTGGGCGATAACAGGCTGATGATGATGATGATTTAAAAAAAAACACTGTTACCATGTTATATCGAAGCCCTGCGTGACTTTCGAACTATTTTCGTATATGAAAGTGTAAGCTAATTTGTTCGCCGCCGGAACCGAGCGAATGACGTCAAGTCAAACTACACACGACATGAAACCGTGGAATTAGTAGTAACAAGCTTTGTTATATTTTATAACTGTTTTTTTTATTATTTTAATTTTGGGTAGTACAGTTTTGATTTTATCAGCTGTGTGTTCTACAGTGCAGTCGCAAGCGAAGGTTTATTTATTTATGTTTCTATGGAATGGTCAAATTACCTCACACAAGCATATAGTTTTTATACCATTTATATTGCATTGTAGTACTTATGCTAATTGTTTACTTATGTTATATATTTAAATTAGCCTTAATCTGCGAACATTCAACGTAATTCTTTGAGGTTAAACTTTTCTAATATATTTAAGTACATAATATAATGTGCCTAATTTAGGCCAGTTATTTGCGTATGTCCCCGTGGGAACGTGCGAGCTCGGTCGCGCCACCTGCCGGCGGAGTGGTCACGCTACTCCCCTAACACCTGTGACAGTTATAATACAACATAGCACATGCAATGTTGCTGACTTCAATGTTACGCTATTAGTACTCGACATCAGTGATGGTTGACAACTGTATCACTTTAGAGTAGTTTAGAGTAAAGATTAATGAAAAACAATTTCAGTGTCTTTGTTACATAAACACTAACTCTAAATACTGTACCACCGAAAGATAAATAAAGTACATTTGTATAACTAATATAAAATTTAAATATGTAACTTTGCTTATGATTACACAAGAGCAAAGCAAAAAAAAATACAAGTAGGCTCGGTCGCGATGTCACTGCCACGAGGCGACGTGCACTATTCTATGCCTCACTCTGCACTCAGCATAATGACACGAGGGGTATTGTTCATTTCGTTTACTTCACATATTCATTAAGCTTATTTGACCTGTAAAAATACTCAGGTATTATTATTATTATTCTAAAAAGGTGAAGGCTGAAGGATGTACTATTCTTAACTTAAAGCTTTCAAGCTTTTCATAAGTCGACATGGACCATGATGTGACACTAAGTCATACAAAAAACCTTTCATATTTTCTCAAACCAAAAACGTTTCTTCCGGTTCAATTATTATTCTCTGCGTATTTCCTTATTCATAAAAATAAAATCCCAATACGTGACAAACAAACAATGTTACATAAAAATCGCAACGATGGCTCGGTATGAACAAAGTGCTCTGACCTCTACAGCATTTGACCTTTGAATAGAAAAGATTCTTATACTGATATAAAGAGCGCAAACTAAACCACATTCAAAGTACAAAGTTCCGAAGAGCAGTGACCGCAAATTCTCTAAGATTCACACATCTGGTAACTTGCTCTCTTCAACACAATCACGCACTCAATCGAGGAAGCTCCGTGGTTAAACTTTGTTACCAACTTAAGGAGCCTTGAAATTAAGTTTCGTAGTTGTCGCCACAGGATTTTGTTCTTCTGGAAGTTTCTACCAATATTTGAACTTGGAATTCAGAGATGTGCTCTACCAGCTAGATTGCACACAGAGCAAACGAACGTAACTTCGCAAAACACTTCCCCAACATTGATAACAAAACCATTCCGGAGTTGGCTTGAAATTCTGGAGAGCTTTATCAAACCTTATCGTGATTCAACAAACTGTAGAACTTTCAAAAGAAAAATGTCTACGTTAGTCGTAGCCCCTCTACGCCTTCGTAGCGCTACGAATTCTACAAAGCGAAAAGCGGAAAACTTTAATCAAAAGCTGAAATGTCATCTGATAAAATGAAAAATGTTTTTGTGTGCGCAAGGTTGATGTTATAACTAGCAGTTATAGTTGCTTCCATTATCCGGTAGAATACGCAAAAGTCAAGGTTAGGAAGTTCGCACGACGACAGCCGTGACCGACACGCTACAGAGGAAGGGTTACCTTATTACAATACAAAAAGTTGAACGGATAATTAGTTTTTATTTTAACAATGCCTTTATAAAATGTATAGCAAAGACATCGCTTATTGGGAAGTAAATATTTTTGATTTCGATTGACGATTTTTATTATGCGAACTTCTTTACGATTTAATAAAATTCCTCCACAAAACAATTTTTTACATAAAATAAACCTTTTTCAAGTACATCTTGAATAATGTTAATGAAATTCTTTTGATATATTCGAACAGGCGAATTGAAACGTGTGATATTAAAACGCTACTCATTTTCTGACGGAAAATATTATAATACAAAAGACCTGCTTGATTTCACTAACAATAGGGAAGTATATATAAACTCCAATCAAGTGAAAAAAGGTCGCTATTATAATGTTCCTATTAAACAGAAAATGGTTTGAATTAAACAAGTGATAGCATGAAAAAAAAAACAACTAAGTTTTTATCAAATTTACGTTACTTTAATTGTGCCTTTAATTTCATACTTTTTATTGCGATAGTTTACTATTTAAGTATATCTCGAAAAGGAGATGAACCCGGTTAGAATCAAATTTATCGATCATTGATCTACTATATCTCAATTAGCGTAATTAGGACAGCAACCTTTGCCACTTATTTAGATTACTACGTTAATATCGTTTTTGATTGATTACAAACATTGATTACAGACAAATTATTCATTATTATGTTTCTGTTTTGCCTGAACCAAAAAAAACTGTTTAAAAGATTAATAAGATAAAAATAAAATAAACTTTACTTTTAATGGCCGTGCCGACACTAAGCAACTAGAAAATAATTTACAAAAATAGCAGGAATAAAATTGGTGCTAAGGAGTAATATCGAGGCTAAGGAGTAGGTATGTAACAGTTTTAAGCAGTCAAGTAGTTGTAGGTACATGAAAATAGGGGATATTATCAAGCAGCAGACAGCTGGGAGCATTCTCCCGAGATATCGCGCAATAAATCACCGCAGCGCGCAGTTCAACAGTGGAGTAGGCAGACTGATTGTTCTACATACTAAATATTTAGTTCTATGTGAGTGTATGTTGTGGAAAAGGAATATTCGATGCTTATATCAAATCTACACTATACATACAACATATTTAGACTTCTGTATTTTAATAAATATTTTACATATTTACATTGCAGTTAATTTGACATTTAGTTTCGATTTATTAATTCTGTATTGATTGTGTGACATTTTTCCGTAATAAATATATATTACATGCTATGTTATGTTACATATTAATGTAAATAAATAAAAGATAACTAAGCGATGTCACTATTCATTGATGCATAAGTGTAATTATTCGTTTTACTATCTCTTGATGCTTGTAACGTGTCAAGTAATGAATCAAGTAGGTGTGCTGTTCAATCCATTGTAATGTCTAGATAATGTGATGCAAATGACCTCCAACACTCCAACTAAGCCTTCGACTAATATTAATGTACTTGTTAGTAGTACAAACGTTTGTTTATATCACCACCTAAGATAGATATTTGACACTCCGGTTTATGTACATAAGTGCGACATAAAATTACTTCACGTATTTCTAAATTATTAAATTAATGTGTTATGTACTAAGGAAAATTTTGGCTGTGAATCGCTAACATTTCGAGTACAAGTAGGTACTTAAGTTTTTACGTTTATATTAATATACCATTCGTACTTAGGGTGGTGCAGTACCCAATAAGAGCAAAAAAGAGAAACAATAAAAAAACATACACACACACGAAGTTACATTGTTATTGTAAAACAACCTTGCCACGGGTATTCTATTGTTAGCAGATACACTAAACTTAAACAGTTTAGTCACAAAACTAATCCAAAACAGCTAGGTTGGTGTATTGTGATGCAAATACACCTTGATTAGTATGAAACTAACGTCGTTGGAAACGCGTCATTTTACACACGATTTAGTTTCAAAAATGTAATTTATGTATTTCATGTTATTGATCTCGAGTGGGTTTAGATTACAAAACATATATTTTTGAGTAATCGTTTAGAGTAGTTGAGATAAGTGTAATCCACAACGAATACAGATAAGTTTATAATATTGTTATTGCACTTTTTGGAAATTTGCGCAATAATGTAGTTATTGCTGGCGCTTGGTTATCAAGTGCAAAGCTAACATAAAATAATGTGTTAGGAGCTTGGCGCTGTATCTTATTAAGTAATATTATTTTGAGCTACTTTTATGCCTTAAATACGCGATAACTTGAAATTTTTGACATAAAAACAAATAGGCACTTATAGAATAATGTGTTTATTTATACAAGGTCCACAGAGATGGCCAGAATTAAAAGCTTTTGTTTGAGCTCGGTCTCAGTCCAATTTGTTTGACTCGGGCGTGAAATATGATATGGAAAGGTCAGAAAACCTATTAATGTAAACGTCTAAGCGACAAAAATATCAGATAGTGTTAGATAAGTAAATCGAGAAAGGAAGATATGCGTCGAGCCACGTTAGGAGCAGAAATAACTTGATTTAATCTATAATTACTTTATATGATAATGAGAATCACAAGAATTTATTTAGAAGAATTTTATTACTTGGACTATAGTTAGACGTTTCTTTCCTACTGTTTTTTTCGAAGATTTATACTATATTATTTGTTGTTTTTTATAAAATATACGTATTTCAATTTTCAGATAAAATTAAAAAAATTGTTTGCTTTGATTGTGTTTGTGTTGATGTCAGGGAGAAAATTAGATTTTACCAAATTAGTTAGTGCTGAGTATATCTCTTAATAACGTCTTCTTAACTATTTACTTAGATACTAAAGTAAGTACTAGCTAACTTATCTCCCTATATTAAGGAAGTGACTGCTTGTACTTTCGTCAATATCTGTTAAAGTTATTTGTTTGCTGCAGTTAGTGAAGCAATGCGTCCATTGTGCTGCGTTTACTTAATCAATTACTATCAATTACTAGCTGTCCCGGCAGACTTCGTACTGCCTCAATCCATAAATAAAAGACCTACACTTTTGTATAAATTAATTTCAAATTTTATTTTCCCCTTTTAAACCTTCCCTAGACCTCCACGAACATTTCAAGACTAAGATAAGATAAATCCGTTCAGTCGTTCTCGAGTTTTAGTGAGACTAACGAACAGCAATTAATTTATATATATATATAATATAGATGTTGTGGATTATGGAAAATATTTCTGTTATTGTATATAATTATATCTTGATATATAAGCTTTCTGAATGACTTTTGAATATTCGCGAAAATACATTATTCACAAATCGCCCAGACTACATTTTTAAATAAATAAATAATAAATAAACAAATACTGTTAAACAAGATCCTTAGTATACCACAATTATAATTAATGTTTCTGTGGTCCAGTTTACATCTTTGTACTTTCATTCATACGTCATTGGCAACGTAATTGGTTTGACCACAAAAATATCCCAAGTTGACATTTCTAGAGGATAGAACAAGCTGCAATACTCAAACAAAGTTGTTTCCTCAATAAACCACACGTTAGATAAACTACGTCACTTCAAACTGTTAAGTTAGGTTTTGTAATAACTTAAGTGGAGTAAGCTAAAACTTTGGCTTGCTTGCGTTATACCTGTTAGTAACTAGGAGTTTCAAATTCTATAAAGTTACTTTATGCTTTGTAGGATCTTGATAGTAAGTTTGATATATGTTTAAGAACCTCTGAACCGTTTATCTAATCATGATATGTAATAGTTCAAAAGAAACCTTATACATATATATACCTGTTGGTTTGGTTACCTAACTAATATTATTTTGACCATGATCCCATTTTCCTTAAATGCATAATATTATCATGTTTATCAAAGTAAAAGTGTTTCTTATCAGACATCAATCTAACTAAGTACTGTCATTCTTATGCCTAAAATATTTAGTTAGGAAAATATTGATTTCATAATCCTTTCCACTCACGTTTTATTCGAGCAAAATCTTTTATTTCACAAATCCCCGCGCCCCGCCACTCACTATTCGAAAGCTTAAGTCCACATTTACCGTGGTCATACGAAAGTTTTATATAATTACAGGTAAATGTAGATAATAAATAATAATAATACCAGCTAGAGGCGTTGGATTCGATTGAGACGCGAGCTAAGAGGTTAGTAGGTAAAACCACCATTAAGAAGGCAAAACTCCAAAGTTTGGGACATCGCCGCAAGGTGGCCAGTCTGTCAGACTTTTATCGAATTAATTTCGGAGAGTGTGCAGAGGAGCTACATGAACTGATTCCCTCAGCTCCCTTCTATAACCGAACAAGCAGAAAGTCCGCAGGTAGACACCGTTTTATGGTGGAAGTGCCGAAGTATCGAACACAGCCCTTTGCTTCAACGTTTATTGTACGGACGGCAAAGCTTTGGAACACTTTACCAGAAGCTGTGTTTCCTGCGAACTACAATCCAGGGGTTTTCAAATCTAGAGTTAATAGGTATCTTCTAGGTAAACGTGTTACACCCTAGGCTGCAGCAATGCTTAACATCAGGCAGGCTGTAGTCAAACGTAAACATATCCCACGTAAAAAAAAAAATAAGTATATATTTTATTTTTTATTTAACCAAACAGAAGGTTTGGTCTCTTGATATTTGAAGTATTATTGTTTGACTGATTTTGTTTGTAACCAAATTTAATTATAATTAAAACTAGAGTTTTTTTTACATGAAATAGGCTCACGCTTGACTACAACTTGCCTGATGTTAAGCAACGTTATAATCTACGATCTAGCGCGCTTGCCTAGAAGAAACCGGTTTACTCTCGACTTGAAGACCGACAAATTATAATTCAGGGGGAGTCTTTGGAACCTGAAATGTATGTAGGTGCCTCCTTGCCGAACCTCTACTCGTGCGATTTATTTATTTTATTTATACTTGTATTTATTCTAATAAACATTTTGATTCTGATGTTTGATTTCATTATTTACTACATTTACCAAAGGGGTATGGTAATTATATATAATTACCGGTAATTATACATAATAACCGCATTATCCACATTTACCGTAACACTACACAGTAATTGCGAAAAACAATCCTTATTGCAAATATGCGTGAAAATCGTAACTAAACAAACAGCTAGCCCCAGTGTCAGCATATTTGTCTCGTTATCTTGACATAAGTCGCATATGAGCGATGTTTTGCCTTATCTGATAACTGTTATCACATCTCTTGTACAAAAATATCCAAAACTGCTGGTGGTATACCTATCTAATAAGGAAACTAGTATTGTAAAATGTTGAGAAAAACTGTCTGTTTGTTCCTCATTACTTTATATATTTGTGAAAAGTCTGTCAAATGAAATAATTATTGCAATTTTTATAAGTAAGGCACGAGGGAAATCAAATAATATAAAAGTTGAAAGAGTATCATTGCTGTTTTAGAATAAAAGTTCAAGCAAAACTATTATTTCAATATATAGCAATTAATAATTATAGTAATTTTAGTATTTCAATGTATAGCAGGGGCTCCATTAGTAAACGATAATGTACAAACAATATCAACGAGACTCTATAGTCATTGTAACAAACGTATATACCTACTCGATTCTACACCACATTAGCTACTCCACTAATGCTTATCAATACATTATATCACTCTGTAAATATACACAACACTCTACAATATTACTAAGTCTAATTAAGATTTATCTTAATTGCTAATTTGTAAAAAGCTCCAGTTACGGAGTTCCAACAACAACATACTGTTGTATTTGTACTTAATATCATTTTTTTTGTTGTATTATATCTGTATTTAATCAATTAACATAATTACTCATCGTTGTTGATAATTCAATAACGTGTGTTTCCTTCTCACATCGATAGTTTTCAAAATAAGTTAATCACTGTTTAAAAAGCAAACTACGAGTAATTCTGGTTTAGAGCTAATATTATTAATGTACATCTACTTAATTCGAAAAGTTCAAATTACTGCTACGATCTATGTACCTCTTTTCTAAAAGCTCAAAATTTAAAAGCTGTCCCCAAAATTAATAATAAAGACACTATAACTGACCTTGAGCCATCTCCTTCTGGTCTCGGTCAAGAAGTCCGACAGCACCATGTTTCGAGCGTGTTTATAACTTGTCTGATTCACTGACGTGCGCGCACTGCGAGCGTCGGAGGAGGAATGTGGTCGACGGAGGGCTCACTTGTTTTATCAAACGGCGGGGTCCTCCCCTCCCCCGCCCCGCCGACACACACCCCCGAGTAGTAACTGCTGTTGAACCTGTGGCGTCACCACTAGTACCTACACACATGTGTAACTACGTCACAGGCTGAGGGTGCAAATGTCATGTATCGTGCTACGGTGCGCTCCACCGCGTCAACAGAACTTTCTGTGTGATGAAACTGTTGTAGGTATGACTATTCGTTATTCGTATTAAATGTAAAGTCCATATATGGTCAATACTGAGTGGTTTATCATCATCATACATCTCTTCATAAGGCGTGAAGTCAAACACAAGTTATATAAATTCAAATGATTTTAAATAAAATAAAAAATGTTTTGTTAAGGATATGATATGCGTCACGATTACTGACATTAATTTAATTACAAAAACATCCCTTGATTACTGTAAACACTTGCAAAAGTTACCCAATCACTTATCAAAAAAGGCTATAAGTGTAACCCTGGCGCTTGCACCCGGCCGGCGGGGCGCGGTGGCGGGGTGTCACGCGACGCCGAGCTCCGTGGGAATCCAACTTACTCTAAATCAATTATTGTGACAAAAGTCCAATCAGCGGAATGTAATTGAGTTTGGGTCGAGCTTTTATCTTTGCATTTTGAGAGTTTGAGGGTTGGAAGGGCAACTTGTACAATCAACAATTCTGCGAATCTACACTGGATTGTTAATATGTTGTGATCGCGTTTTTATGTTTCTGGATGTTGATACATTTCAACAAGATGTATTTTTATTGAAATAAAATCAGCAGATATTATGGAAGTGAAAACAAAGGGTGTAGCCGGTTTAGGCACTTACATGTATGTCGTATGTGATGGTAAGTAGTACTTATATCTTTGAACAAGATTGATACAAAAACACGTACGATAAACATACATATGTAAGTATTTTTTTTATTTAAGTTGAGGTTTTATTTGTAGCCAAACTATATAAAATTTCAGCCCAATTCTCTTTTATCGTCCTTTAATAGAATCGCCCCATTTTGTTAAATTTATTTTTATATCTCGACCCCCAGCGAGCCATTGTGATACTGCGCCTAATCAAATTGTTTATGAAAAAGTACAATCACAAACTGAATAAATTGAAGCTAGGTTTGACGTATATCAATTTCGCTGGAATTTCGAGGCTTGTGAGTACAATTTGTTTGTTGTTTTGGTAAACGACTCTGATTTCGCACAAATTTTCTCCTAAATCTCAGAAATTAGTTTCTGTTTTCTCTCAAAAGCTCATTTTGAATTTTATGGGCGGCCAGAATAAATGTTTGATATAAAAGTTTTTTTTAAAGTAATCGCATACTATTTTATAAGACGTATGTCGTTACATACAGAAAGTTCCATAGTTATAAACTACTCTAGGTGCTATGTCACTAAAAATAAAAACTGAGTTCGTTTGAGAGTGGTCGACTCCGGTGTTGACCACTTGAGTTTCCAATTACTAATACGCTGACGCTCAGTTTTATTCCCCGAATACTTATTTTTCATATCATTATTCACAATCATTATCGTATATGCAGTTTCAAAACAACTCCTTTGATATTTTATTCAATGTATGTAGGTACTAAGAACAATAATGGAAAGAACCAATAACATTGACATACTCTACAATCTTACAAAGTGATGCCTCAAATATTCAAACAAACAAACTATCAAATATAAGAGATGAAAGAAACAAACAATATGATTTATTAATTTAGTGACGTGTTTGAAATCATAATTTTCCACTGGTGGACGTTAGCCTTCTTTTCACGACTTCTTTTCAGTTATAACACTTAATTTAGTGGTACCATTTTTATTAATTACAATATTAACATACACGCTACAGCTATAACAGCTTGGGATGTTTCAGAAGACTATTGAAGTATGTGAGTAGTTTTTTTTTATGATGTAAGCCATATTGAAATCTAATGAGCATTATACGTGACGTAGTTTTTCATTATACATATACGTACGATGAAGTTTCTTATTCTAGATAGTCCAGACAAATATTCCGCAGATTTCATATTTAATAAAAAGTTCTGAATTATACAAATCATTTGGACAACGCTACTTGTGGATAATGTTGCTTATATACAACTTGGAATTATGTAAGTGATATTTTGAACCAGGGACACTTTTGCCTACTTAATTGCCTACTGCTACTTATATGCGCCCATGTATAAACTAAAAACGTTATAATCATACCTTAAAAAGCAAAGATAATAATAATATATTACCAAATATTTCGGCGCTGATTGCAATTTTATCAAAAAGTTAGTAAAGTAATTGTAGCGAAATTTTAACATTCCAAAACGTTGAGATCTGTTCTGAATATTCCATAATGTAAACGTATCAGATAGGCCTGTGATAATAGGCGTGAAACGAAAATATCTCGAAACAAACAATCAAAATAAACGTTTGTCATCAAAGAAGTATAATTCTAGCATCAGTGTATGTGTAGTACTTCGTTTAAAAAATGGCAGCGCGCCGCGCTGTGTCGCGAATTTACTTATAGATAGGGGGTCCATTGTTTAAATGTTATTGCCAGGATTATAATAGACAGCTGAGTTTCTAAAAGGCTGAAGTAGTGATTTTGTATACATATAAAATATATTTTGACAACCACCTAGAAATATCCAAGTAATATTTACGGATAATAAGTGAAAATCGTGCTTTACACAAACACTTACTAAACTCAGTTTTAGTCCACCACACTCCGACTGGGTATGTTAAGTAAAAACATAAAATGAGTAAGTTACACAAATATATAAAAAAAGCCTCTATGTATGTACTTATTATTATTATTAAAAGCCTGTATTGTCCCATTGTTGGGCAAAGGCCTCCCTACCCTCTTTCCCATTGAGGGTAGGCGTTAGACAAGTAACCTACCACGCTTGTCTACTGCGGGTTGGTAGGTGCACAGTTACCATATGTACTTATATCTGTAAAATATCTAAAGCTTTATTTTTACTCTCTTTCTTAGCAATGTCTCTAATTTATCTTATATTATGGCCACCTTACTGTTTACGTAGCTGGTGAAACACTGTGAATATTGTGAATTATTCACACCTGTGTGTTGTATTATGTACAAAGGAGATGTCACTGTTTGTCATCTCTTCTATACCACACTAGTCAAAGACAGCGACATATATATCTAGAAGACACACTTAGTGTAATTGGGTGCCTAAATTTTAGTACAGAAACACATTTATTTGAAAAAAATAAGTACTTATTGCTATTCATATAATATTTAACAGTAGTGGACATGTCTTGATAGATTTTCTGTTATATCCCTAATAAAACCTGAATACTATCAGTAAATCATTTTTCTTTTTTTATTTATATAAATTATCTTTTATTATACTATTAATTTCTTTGTATTATAATATTTGTTCTAATAACAGCATTGTATAATATAAACATAGAAACATATATAGCACAGTCTTCACAATTTCGCCATTCCATACACTCTCACTTGAAGCCCTTGCCTAATTAAAAAGCAGCCACAGTCCATCAGTTATCTCTCGCGATCATCATAGTGCCGTAATCAGTGAGTTTATCTTGACCTAGTTCAGTAATCAGATCACCTGTGATAGCAGTATCACCAGTTTGATAGAGGAGTGTCATTAGTTTCAATAGGCGCCAAGTGTGATGAGATTGTAGGACTTTTACGGGAAATGATCGTTTGACTGAATGGATGGTAATGATGAATTTGTAAATATTGTGTTTTGTTATAAATATAAAATAAAATAGCCTTTATTCCTTCAAATATTTAAATAAGTTGTACACAATTCTGGGTTTTAATTATAATAACTACTGTATTTACAATTTTGTAGATATTATAAGGGAACCCAAGTATGGGTATAGGCCTCCTCTATTGCTTTCCACTTAGTGCGGTCTCTCGCTAGCTGCGGCCGCCACGCCTGCAGCCTGGGTGATATCGTCGCGCCACCTCTTCTTCTGCCGCCCTCTCGTCCTGGTGCTGTCACTGTTATAAATATATGTCAAATAATTAAAATAAATGGAAATGAGATGACCATTTGTTAAATCGAGGTATTTTATATGCAATTATAAAACTATCTGTCAAGTATCATGACGATTATAGCAACTTTTATTCCCGTGCAGAACTTGAGTAAATTTACACATTAAAATGTTTACGATATTATAATTTATTTATTTATCCAATTTTTTTTTTAATGATGGCTACCCTTCGTGCTCTACTGCCAACCTGCATGATACCGGAAGAGGATGTGACCGTGGCTTATCTTCAAAAGATATACCTAGTAAGATTAGATTAAGCTTACATCTTATTAAAGGCACTAAAATAATGAGGATCTTAAGAAAATCTGACTTAGTCTGAATATACATACGTATTAGATGCGTACCAAATTTCCGGGTGAAGTGTCATATTTTGTACGTTAATAATAAATTATTATAAAAATTATAACTAAAAATTGTGAGTCTTTTCTAAATAAAGAATAACTTACTAAACGCGATTGATGCAACCTAACATTCATCTGATAATCACTTTCAGTCACGCTCCAGATTACCACGATTTCCTCAATATCATTGTTTGTAAAAGTTACCGTTTCACGCAAATACTACATTTACGTCATAGAAGTACATTATGTTACGTCAAAAAATACAAAACGTCATTACTGTTCCTTGAATGCCAAGTTTAATGCAGTTTCCTCATTGTTAGGTATTTTTGATAACATTTAATCAGTTGTATGTACCTACATAACAATGTATGTAGCGTTATGTAATGTACGTGTAATTTATTTATTGCGTAGGTGACTAAGTTCTATTATTTATTACGAGTGTTGGGTTTTTGCATATTTACCTAAACTACGCGTAATAAATAGGTGTGTTCATTAACAAATATAGCTTGAACGTGTATTTTAAAAATACATACAATACAATGGTCATAATTAAATCAAAATAGCGAAATATGCTTTAATTACCTATGGACAGAACTTAGTGGTTTTAATATATAAAAAATTGTCCTTTTTGCTCTAGTCGACTTCTTCAGAAGTTTTCCCAGGTACTTGTAATTGTATTACATAACAGCTTCTCCTGTGTCGGACGTTTTCCTTGTGCCGCGACCGACGTGACCCGCTTGCAAGTTTCACTTGCAGCCGACTGTCTTCTCACATGAAATACAAAATAATGATAAAATATATACAATCTGACTTCTTATAATTAGGTAGGTATACCTAGTTTATCTTTTTAATAATTTATCACCAAGAAACCAAGACTCAGAAGATAATAAAGATGCATTGCTGCACGCGACAGGGCTAGTTTTATGCAAAGATTTCATCCTAATCATGTACATTATTGTACATTTTACACGGCAAACTTGCTAAGAAATTTGTATCGTACTTGACTGACATATCGTCTTATTGCATATTAGAGAGTTCACTATAAATAATAATCCAAACAAAATCACGTGACAGATATCTGATATCAAGCCATGTACCAACTAACTTTGAAACTAAAAACCGCCGCGTAAAAGTGGGTCCTAAGACAATTGTTATTTTTTCCACAACTTGCCCACTAGTCACCGTGTCACGGGGCAGGCAGCGTGTGCCCGCTGTCGTGCTGGTCACGTGGGGAAGCACCCCGAGAGGGGCGAAGCCCGAGACATGTCTGCGGAAACAAGAAAATGTTTTCTTCTACGTCTGAGCTATTTTTACAATGGGAAAATCTTATTTTTCATTTGATAGATTTTGAGATGTTGTTGAGACACTGAATTTGAAGTAAAAACCTAGACAAACATAAACAAATTGCAGATCAGATTCAGAAGATAAAAATATTTAAACGGAATACTTCTTCTCAACGTATAAGAGATTTGCTGTATGATTTCTCCAGGAAGAAACTAAGCCACAGATATTAGAGAGATTGATAAAATTAAATAAGTATATAATATTTGAATACCTTCCTATACCTACGTGTGCCTACGTCCCTTGCCCCAGGGTCGGAAGCCGGCCAGGTCACTCGGCACGCAGGCTCTCGCCCTGACCTGGATACCCCGCCCCGGGGTCCCTGCCCCGGCATTCGCTTGCATAATACAACAACCTACCCCTGTAGGTACTATGCCTATACTAGCTAGTTAGCAGGTCTGTGTCGACATGGCATGTCAGCTAGTTTACATTTGTATCGGCACTGTAGGTCGTAATTAGCATTTCATGTAGTGGTATTTGGTACCTAAATACACAACGCCCTTTAAAAATTGACAAGTTAACAGAAGACATTTTAAAACATAGTTGAAGTCATAGCTTATTACAAACGTAGATGTTAACTGACGCTACGTTCAAACATGTTTTTATGGACAGAAACAAAAGCGCTTCTCATACAATTATTGCAGAGTTTATGTTTGTACACTGATCTATACGATCTATATGAATTACATTCATACATGTGTGTAGTGTAGGCGCTCGATTGTAAAAACATTTAATGAAAGCAAGAGATAGGGTAAAAAACTCAATCTATACGTTGTGATAAAATAATTAATTAAAACAGAAAACTGACAATAGTATATTTAGAAAGAGTATCTCGTGGCCACAGAACAAAGTAATCTCGTTGCATGACGTCAAAGTTCGGTCTCGTTTGTTTTCCTGCACCGCTTCCTTGCGAGATTTCCTACATCGTACAGAAATGATGTAAACGTCAGCTGGTAGTAAACAAAGCAATAGATATGACGTTCCCATAAACAGTGAAGGCCGCTCCCTTGAAGGGTCCTAATGGTTTGCGGACAGAATCCATCACTATACAGTGTAAGTGTCCGAATAAATAATCGAGTCGGAGATATTTTGACGCGAAATAAACAGGAAAATGACAGGAACGGGGTTGAGCGCATCTATGAAGTTATAGTTGCTCGCAAGATTTACGAACCAAAATTTTTTAACGATTTTTATCATAATTTTCCTGAAGAGTTCTTCTGGAAAAATGTGATAAAAATCGTTCACACAAACACAAATTTGTACAAAAAATGAAAAATAAAATGTGCTATATTTTCTGTAGATATCATCCTTATAATCAAAATTAGATATTAAATTATATATATATAGTTTATATATATATATATATATATATATATATAAACTATATATATATATATAAACTTACTAATCGCTACAAAACATTTGCGTGCAAATTATCTTGTAGTCATATACAAGTTAGTATCGAGAAAAAATTTAATCAAATGTATTACCTTAAACCAAACAAACAAGCGGGGTAATTCGGTAGTGCATGTGACGTCACTCCACTGCGTCGCACTCGTGGCACGTCATGAGGAATTTACACGGTTTGAAGGAAACACACAATGTTATATCATAACGTAATACTTAGATACAAATTGAGAGGAAATGTAAACGTCTATTTAATTCGTTTCCTTATATCGTTCATACTGTTATAAAAAAAACATAGTGCCTAAGTATGTAATAAAGTGCGATATGTTAATAGGATATGCATTAAATTGTTACTTAGTTACAGACTGTTTTATAAAAAGACCACCCGCGCAGCTTCGAATTGCCTTACAAAGCTACCTAATATAAATTATGTTACGAATTGGAAGTTACCACTGTCGAAATGACATAGAGATATCAGATCTTTGCAAAATTCATTACAAAATTTAGAAGATGTTAACCTGAGGCCCGCCCAACTGTCAGGCGCTGATTATACTTATCTAGACTGTTTCACGAAATAAGTCCCACGGAAAAGTTTGGAACTAACATTTTATAGTTATTAGATGATATAATCATGCGGTTATGGCGCCTAATCTGAGGGAACTCTTTCGTGAAAGGGTCTATACTTACAGTAAATGCTTGATTGCTGCTAGATTTTGAAACTGAGTTCTGCAACTTAAATTATTTCCTTTCATTCGACTTTCATCTAAACCATTCAATGTTTCATTTGCTAAAGACCAGACCAATTCAACTTATTCACAAACTCTCTGTTATCAACTTGCAACTTTGTACATAGCACCAGAACATCACAGATCCGAAATTGCATCCGAGAACTGCACTTGTCTGATTGAGCTTGTAAATTAGTTGGATGCAAACATCTCCGTGGAATCCCATCGCTAGATATGGTTTCGGTCGTTAGCTCCAACTCGCAGTGACGTACGAAACCTGTGTGCAGTGCATGACAAATGTAAGTACCTACCTATCTAGCAAACATAATGTAAGAGTAACAATTCTTTATTTTATTTTATTTTATTAAGACTTCTATTGATCTAGTTAAACTTCAGTTTTTTTTAGTAACCGTGGTTATTTTATATGATTGTACGTCCATTTTATTTTTTTACATACGCATAAAGTATAAAGTAATATGATTTCATAGCAATTAATTTAAAATGTGTGTGTTATTTTATGATGTTTTATGTTATTCTAAAAGGCCAATAAATTTGGCAAGAACTTGAATTCAGTCTAGAAGTTGTTGTTGTTGTTTACTTTTTGCGACCAAATTAGTTATTTTAATACAGTTTTGTATGTATTGTACAGTTAACGACTGTCGTACTATAGCGAATTGTTGAGGTCTACAATTCAACTTAAGCTTCAAGGAAATGGAAAGAAAAAAGAACGGAAAGTCACTTGGTCCCCCATCCAAGAACTGACCGCGTGAACAGTTATTCAACTATGGTACACTTATGCGAATACCACCGCCAGCTAAACTGCGGACAATCCAATGGTGCAGGTGTAACATAGACAGTGTACACGGGGGCCACCCACTTGTACAAACACAATCGGTTCAGCGACAACATGCAAACACCATTATCCATATTGTTTTCACCAGCGCTTTGGGTATTGAGGAATACTTCAAGAATTTATTTTACATACACCTATTGTAACCAATTATATTTTAATACTTATTGTATTTTAAAAACGGATCGATTAACATCTGATTTTTTTTTACTATTGCCTAAAAATAGTTGAACGAAAGGTGTTTATATTTACCTACTTACGTATGGCATCCATAAGGATGCAAAAATATAAAATTTCAATCCATTATTTTGTCAGTGACATGTTGAATTACAATTGAAGATACATACAATCATTCTATTAATATATTATATAATCAATATATTATTTCCTTGAGCCTTAGATTTTTTTAAAGTGAGTGTATGTTTAAACCTACAAAATCAAATTAAGGGGTAAAATTCTATTCTTAATAATGTTTACTTCTTACATACCCTCTAAATGTAAATATTGTGTAAACAGTCCGAGATAAGGGTGCGGCAGCAAGTCACGTATCATGTAACAGAACAGTTACTACTGCGTGCTACGCGCGCCGTACTACAACCATGTGGTTACACACGACGTTTCACGATGATCCACCGCTCCATATTGGCGTAATAAAGGAACAAATAAAACAACAAAGTCGTATTCGCTTTACATATGTGAGAATGAGGTGTAAAGTAAACACAGAAGTACTTATTAATATGTTTCACCCCTGCATAAGTATTTTAGCTAAATAAATCTATGTATAAACCTTGAGTGTGAGGTAGGTAACAATTTATCCAGAGCTCTATAGATGGGTCTGTGTATATTGAAGCTATCTATTTGTTTACTCCCGCAAGAGGCGCCGAGACGTGACCGAGAACACGATAGAACTAATCACGGACAGATCAATCTAATTACAAATGATCCCACTTTATTTTAGGACGCTTCAACGAATTTTAACTGCGTAACAAATACGTCTCCATTTAGATTTGTTACATCTAGTGCTATTTAAAATATTCTACAGTTTCTTTAACAGCTTTTGAAATTATAAAACTCATCAGTACTAAAATCGTCAACACATACTATTGTAAATCTTTACAATCGCTTGCAAAGCAAAAATCAATCACTCATTATGTAAGGTTCTAAAATTTCTAGAAATTCGATAAAAGAATTTTTAACTAATTATAATAAAATAAATAAAGATGCATTTCGTCTAATAATTTTTATTCGATTTCCCTCAAAAGTTGTGACGTGGGAAAGCTCGCGCGCGTCGCTCTCACGAGAGGGCGCTTCTCGCACGTGCCGAGGAAAATATTATATTTACTCGATTATACACAACCCTAGCGTTAAGTCATTGGACAATTTGAACCTTTATATTTTAGATATTAGAAGCTGTATCGGCACAGCGATTGAAGGGAGTAAATATTGATGCGAAATCGATTGATCAATTTGCAACAGGTTTAATAATGTAGAAGTCTACTAACGTAAGTTTTCAATTTTTAAAAGTTTTATAGATTTATAAAATAGGTACCTACCTAGGTACACTTCACAACAATAAAATGTGAAAATGTTCTTATACTAATATATTTAAAACGTATCGTTGAAAATATGTTGAAGCTTGCTTAATAAATGTACCAAATACAAATATACCAACCCCTAAATACAGTCAAAAGCATTTTACAAAATGTTAAATCAACAACGTCAATCTTCATTCCAGTTAACAAGCACTCAGAGGGATCACTGCATTCCGAGCACAATAGATTCAAAACGCAATTAGACATTTTGCTCATTAAACAAAAAAGTGTAAAAATAAACCCTGTGAGGTCGCGTGCTCGCCACGCGCCGAGCGCCGCCCGCCCCGCCCGCCGCCGCACAGCGCGCGATGAATCATGATTATGGATTATGGATCCTCTTTCGAATGAGTAACTATTTGGAAAGTGCTTTACTTATGCACTTATTATGTAAGGATTATTATATGTATATCTATACATATACTGTATTTTATAAACTACACACGCTTTATTATTTCTTAAGGCGAAATCATAGTTGTGTGCAAATAATAATCTATAAAAAAAATATAACGGTAGTGTCTTTAGAATTGAATCTGCTATGCTGAAGTTTTCAAGACTGCAAAATGCTAGGTTCCACCGAGATTTGAACTCGGATCGCTGGATTCAGAGTCCAGAGTGCTAACCATTACACCATGGAACCGCTGAAGAAGCGCATTAAACTTGCATAACAATTTGAATAAACTATCTCTGTTTATTTTTTACTCCATAAAGAAGTAGGATTAAACTCGATTATATTTATTATGGATTCGATTAAAAAGTTACAACCCTCAAAATCCAATGTTGAGTTATCATGATTTGATTGAGAAGCGATCGGTTACAATCGATCATACAAACTGACAGTCACTCGCGGAAGAGGTGAACATGTGCCGATTCAAACGTAATTTGTGAAGTTCAATACATCATTTTATGTGATTGTTGCTAAAGTTGAACACTTGTTTATTGGTTGAAGTTTATATTAACTGACGAGTATCTCAGGAACAATAGTTTTTCATACTTTTAACAATGAAAGGAGGAGATTATTAATTTGATTGAATATTTTTTGTTTACAAGTAAACTCGCTAATAAAACATATAAATAACGCAGCAAAGTTAGCTCTTCATTGAACAAGCTGGTTAATTTATTCATCCACTTGTCCAATATTGCAATAAAGGCGACATTATTGTATCGTCGACAGCAGCGCCCCGCGGCGAGCGACGTCCACAAACATTCGAGAGTGATATGAATGTGCGTACTCGATGTATGTCGTGTATTATTCATTATTGACACGTCGAGTCTGCGGCGGACGGCGGTCAGTTGTTGGCTTTGTGGGGGACAATGTATTGTATGAATAATGTGGTGGAGAGAGGTGACCCTATTGGAAACATTTCGAACACACGCGAATTTTTTCAAGTAGGTAGGTACTTAATATTGAATCATGATATACACATTTAATAAGGTGTTTAGGTATGTGCAGCTAAGTTAGCTTATCGATCAAATTTAATTAGTTTACAATGAACTTACAATAGGAACGTACATTTTTTTCGAATTGGAAAGAGCTAAGAAAATGAAACAACCAAAGTAACTAATGAAGCCTATTTTAAGGATTTGAGGCCGAAGTAAAATTTACCGCGAATCAATTACACGTAGGTACCTATATGTCTTACTTGCGGGGGACAATAAATTTAACTGCGCCTACTCTCGTAGGTGGGTAACAAGATTAGTGCCATTATTTGATAAAGTGAATTGCATCCCCTCGACTGCATTCAACTGACCAGACCGCTTTATTGCACAACAATTACTTGTTGAGTTGGGGCTGCACTTTATTACAATACACCAAGTCAATCCGGCCATTGAAACTTATTATGCAGAAAATAAGATCTTTTTTACTATGGCAATGGTATAAAAGGGCAAGGTGTTTGACAATAACAATTAGATAGAAAAACATTTTTGTAAGTGACCACGCAACCACGGCAACTGACCACTGCCCGGTGGACGAGAAAAATAAAAATATGGTCAAGTGTGTTGGTATCACGCAGAGATGATGTAAGATTAATTTAGTTAGCGATAGTGGACGGATTTAGATGTACCTAACTACTTACCTATTATTATTTTATTTCATGTAAAACGAACGTAGTACCGAATAAACGAACGATACCTACTCTCATATATAAGTTATGTACTTAATTGATAAATATAATCCTAGGTAGGTATAGTATTTAAAATAAAAACACAAAAAACTAAGTTTAACAAATCCACATGGATACTTTCGGATTAAACATAAAAATATTTAGTTAAAACTGCGCATTGTACAAATTGTGGTTCTTAAAGTTATTATTTATCTCATTTTATTTTCCGCCAGTTCAACATAAATTCAGTGACAAGCAATAATCGTAACTGTAGTCGTAAAGTATGCCAGATGTAATCAAATCGTAAATAATAATTGATATGCAATGTGGTATTCAAGTAAATTTACAACGAGCAACAAATCGTAAACTCATAATCGAATTTATTTAAATCCAATCGAACAATAATCGAATTGGACAGAGAATAGGTTGCAAATTGTGGCGAATGCCCCTTGCCCCTTCTTTCCCCTTCCGTTTGAAATTGCATTACAACGAACGGGTTTCTTAGAAAATTTTATAAACACTCAATAAAACTTTTAAATATGTCGATGTCATTAAAATCATTTGTAATGATACGAAATAGTGCACATGTGTATAATTATATTCTCCAAGTTTCGCGAAAGCACTCTTAACATAAAAAATTTATATTTCTACTGACAGGCATGAATAAATTAGTGAAACAGTTTTTAATTGTAAATGAAATAAAATAGTTTCGCTCTCCACCCTTCCTTGATTTGAAATGACGACCGTGACGAAAGGATATTACATTTGTGCTGTATGATTTTATGAACATTAGCGACTAATTGTATTATTAATTTATGTCTAAAATATTTGTACCTATCTCTGTTGATATATATATACGTTATATCTCTATACGTTTATGTGTCAAATGTATGGGTGCCTTAATACCTGAAATAATCGATTATTTATTAGTATCATCTTAAATGCAGTGTAGGTACTTACTTACATATTACAAACACGGGCTGATAAAAGTAAAAAAGTGGTTTCTTTTAAGGTAAGTATTACAGCCAACCCTAAAAATACAATAAAGTTCCAATAACCCTACGCATGCTGAAAAATTAAAAAATAGTGTTCTTCTTAAGCGCTAGATAATCATTCAATTAATTATTCAATCAAAGGTAATTGAAACAATGTTCGTCTCAAATTCTACTGCCTAGACGTGTTCTAACATTTTATACAATTTTAATCTACTAATAAAACTAAAACTAATTTGATCCTTTTCATCAATAATCTGGGTAATGCTCGCACATGTTATAAAGTTTTGATTTTCCCACTATTCCCACTAAATTAAGCGAAACTTATAAAACATGTCTGCTAACACCATCTATCGCCAAGTAGAAAAACTAATGTTTTTTTTTTTTTTTTTAATTTATTCATGACCATGGATACAAAGTCCTTCAGTCGAAGTCTTATATGATAAAAATTTACATACATGGAAAACAAATAAAAATATTAAACTTAACTAAATTTTTTCAACAGTATTTAAAATATACTTATAAATAGGTTTGTAAAAGACTTCACTTTTTAGTAAATCTTCAATGCGGCGGGGAACACTAATTGAGTTATAAGCTGCTATGTCACATAAGTCACTGGCAAAAATTAGTCGTTGTAAATGGAAATGTGGACAAACAAAAATTATATGATTTATATCAGCATGCGGTCGGGAACAATATGTACAGTTATCATCTGGGACTATTTTAATCCTATGTAAATGAGCTGGAACCAAACAATGTCCAAATCGCAGACGATTTATAACTGTAATAAACTTTCTGCCACAGTATTTAAATTTGTTGTACCAAGGAGTGGTAGGTAAGTCTTTCTGTATTTCTGCATACCATCTTCCCTTACATTCTGTGGTAATGAGCCAATATTCTTTCCATATTCTGAGTAAATCCTTTTTGATTGCACAATAGTAATCTGTGAAAGGCACCTTCAATATATCTGAGTGATCTAGATCATGCTCCAGTCTAGTAGCCAAGTCTACTGTTTCGTTGCCGTGAATGCCACAATGTGAGGGAACCCATACAAATTCTACATGCTTTGATTTACCAATCATTTCTATAAGTTCTCTAATACGATATACAATGTAATTTAAATTATATGAAAAATTACTATTATTCAAAGCAGATAGAACACTTTTGGAATCACTTACAATTAGTATATTTATATTATTTACAGAATTATTTACAAATGTTAAAGCAGTTAAAATTGCATATGCTTCTGCAGTAAACACACTGCAGTTATTATCTAACTTTACACAATGGGTTTTATTCATTTGTGGATCATAATATGCTGCTTTAACTCCTTCATCACCTTTAGAACCATCTGTATATAAAATATAAAAGTCTGATTTACTGTCTAAGAATTCCAGAAAATCAAATTTGTTATTTATTAATACGTCTAAATTACAATCTATACTTAAGCAATTAATCAAGGCATTATATGGACATTTATATATTGGCCAGATATCATGTGGACAAATGTTTTTACTGGTATTTTGTAACAATGTCATTATTGCTGTAATTTCAGGCAAAACTCCGGAAATAAGAGATGTGGCTGATAAGCTAGTGGTTTCAACTGAGTGTGATATTTGTGGATGACATAAAACATTATTCAGCACTATATCATTATTAGCAGTCAACTCTTTCAAACAAAATCTATCAGCCAAAAGTAAACGTCTCAGGATTAATGGAGGTATACAGTTTTCAATTTCCATAGAATTAATAGGGGTGGAACACATAGCTCCACTAATAATTCTTAAAGCCATATTTTGTATTACATCAAGTTTTCGTAATAAGGTGACACTTGCATTCATATAAGCTAAACTACTATAATCAAAATGACTTCTTACTATACTTTTATATAGCATGATCAAGGTCTTAGGATCAGAACCCCAATAAGTGCCAGCTAAACATCTTAAAACATTAATACTTTTCATTGCATTGCTGCAGATATACTTAATATGCTCTTCAAATTTTAACTTGTTATCTATTATTACTCCCAAAAATTTATGTTGATTACTTACAGGAATGATTTCATTATTGTATTTAATTTTAACAAGAGATTGTGCAAAAGGATCTCTACTAAAAACAATAACAGAACTTTTATCAGAACTAATATCTAATTTTAATACATTATTGTAATAATGATGTAGCTGCAGCAGTGCAGAGTTCAAGTGATTTACAGCCATATTTAAATTTTGACTTTCAGAGTATAGAAGTAAGTCATCGGCAAATTGTAAAATGTTAATATGTGATGTATTTACATACTTCAATATTTGAGATGTATATAGATTATATAAAAGAGGAGATAAGGTAGCTCCTTGCATAGTGCCTTTACTGACAGATTTTGGTCCATGTAGCTTATTATTAAATTTAACATACAAGGTTCTGTTATCAAGAAAATTAAATATCCATTTTAATATTTTAGTTGGCAGTCCTAGCTCATACAAAACTAGAAGAAGGCTCTTAATGTTGACATTATCAAAAGCACCTTTTACATCAAGAAAGACACAGACCACATTAGCATGGCTAAGCTTTGCTTTTTTTAAAATTGAGATTAATGATACAAAACTTTCAGAGCAACTTTTACCCTTCCTGAATCCAAATTGTGTGTTAGGTATTTTAGAGTTAGTTTCCACAAAATAATCTAAACGTAATTTTAACATGTTCTCGAAGAGTTTACCCATACAGGATGACAAAGATATAGGTCTGTATGATGAAGAATTATTTGCAGGCTTATTAGGCTTTAAAATTGGTATTACACATTGAGTCTTCCATGATTCAGGAATAACTGATGCATTCCAAAGTCTGTTATAAATTGCCAATAAAATGTTCAGAGCATTTAAATGTAATTTTTTAATAAGTTTATATGGTATGTTATCCAAACCTGGTGTAGTATCCTTCCGACCACTTAGAGAAATGCGAAGCTCATTCAATGTATAAGGTTCATTTAAGAAAGACACTCTATTGTCAGACCTATCTAAAAAATTCAAAGAGGAAAAATCAGTTGATGTTGAATCTGCTAATTTTTCTAGAAAACTTGGTATCCATTCGTCATTTAGTGATTTGTTATTACAATTACTGTTAATCCTTTTGAACCTTTTAACATAGTTCCATATTCTAGAAACTGGTGTCATTCTGTTGAAAGAAGTACATAATTCATGCCATGACTTTCCCTGTTCCTCTTTTAATATCTTTTTCTTTTTAGCATCAAGACGTTTATATTCAATAAAATTTGGAATTGTTGGAGAGTGATGATATGTCTTAAGAGCTTCTTTCGACTTTTGAACTGCATCTTCACATAGTGTGTTCCACCATGGAGCTGGTTTTCTCAGAGCTTTTGGAGTGTGATTAGATATTTGCTTAGGAATAGATTCATCTCTGATTTGATATAAGATATTTATAAAACTATTGTATAATTCAAGTGGATCTGAATTTTCCAAATCTAATTGAGAAAAGTATGTTTCAGATAAAGTATTAAATTTAGACCAGTCTGCTTTGTTATACAAATATTTTTCTTCTACAGAACGGACATCATACACCGATGGCTTCACATTTATATCCAGTATAGTGGGAAAATGATAACTACCCATTGGATCATCATGGACTTGCCATTCACAGAGAGAAGCTAACGAGCAACTTACTAAGGCTAAATCAACTGCTGAAGAATTCCTGTTTGGATATTTAATTGTAGTATGATAACCATTATTTAGAACACACAAGTCAAACTCATCTATGAGATTGTACAAAGAATTACCTCTACTATTATTGTTTACACAACCAAATAATATGTGATGGGCATTGAAATCTCCCATTATGATACATGGCTTAGGAGTTTCTGTGAATACTTTTTTTAATTTATTAGCGTTAAATTTAGTTAATTTGCTGTTTGGGGGACAATAAATACACAACACATGTAATTTACCAAATGATGTATCCAATGCAATGCAAATGTTCTGAATAGGTTCAAAATATGAGGTATGAACAACTTCATATTTAAAATTTTGTTTAATTAAAATAGCTACCCCATTATGTTCGTTTATAGACAGTTTGTGAATCATATTATAGGATGGAAATTTTGGAATTTTACTGTTTTTCTTAAGCCATGTTTCATTTAGTAAACATATATCTACATTTTGTGTGGTTAAAAACTTTAACAATAGCGTTTTTTTACTATTTAGACTTTGAATATTAAATTGTGCAATACGTATAAATATGTCCATATAATCAAATTAAATTAAATTTGACAGTAAAATTTCTTTTATTCTTTTATTTGTAATGGGTTCATTCTTGCTATTTGCAAGGGTGAGAATGGATTTCACAAGGGCATTTATAATAACATCGTTATCAACAATTTCTTTGGCATTCAGTTCTTGGAAGGTTTTTTGTCTCGACTTTGGTGTTAGAGCTGGGAAGGAGGTGCTATCAGATATTTGGGGCAAACTTACCACGTTGGCATAAGACATTTTTGATTGTTGTTTGATTTTCTTCTCTTCTATTTTCTTCTGTTTAATAGGGCAGTCCTTTGATACTGCAAGGTGAGGTCCAGAACAATTTACACACATTATTTCTTCAACGTCGCACTCCTTGTAGGAGTGACGCCCTGCGCAGGACGAACACATCTGCTCGGCTCTGCAGTTCTTGGCTGAATGATTAAAACGTAGGCAACGGTAACATTGCAAAAGTGGTTGAATGTATTTGTGTACCTGGTATCTGAAAAGCTTGATGTATATATAGGTAGGTAATGTGGTAGCTGCGAAAGTCACAGCTACTGTTCCTAGAGGAGTTAATTGTCCGTCTATTTTTTTCATAAATCGTTTTATTGACACAACGTCAGCATCACAAGTAATATTTTTGTAAATTTCTTCATTTGACATTGTCAGTGGAATATGCCTGATGACTCCTATAACTTCAGTCATGTAAGCAGGAATGAAAGCTTTCAACTTATATCTGCTCAGGAAGCTATCCATCTTCAAGAAATTGTTAGCTGGAGCTGGTTTTTTAAAGGTGACTCCAACCTTATAAGCATTTATTCGGTGGACACCTATAATGCCTTTAACATTTTCAGTGAATAAATTTGTCAATATTATGGGATTTTTATTTCCAACCTTTTCTTCTTCTGTAGATTCAACGTAAACCACGCAGTCTCCACTGTGATTTTCGGGAAATAGCCTCTTGTAAAGGGGCTTCTGAAAAACTTTGTAGGCTGCATTGTTCAATGAGGGTTTTTCAAGTTTCCTCTTTTTTTTCCTGTCTGTTGTAACGACGGGGTCCTCCCCGTCGCTAGCAACGCTCATGTCGTTATTATTGCGTCGCAATACTCGTCGAAAAACCGCAATCAATTACAAATTTAAAATAAACAAAAATTAAAACGCCCGCTTCTTTTGACTTCCCGCCAAAAAAGTCAGAAAAACTAATGCTACGTATTGTGTTGCTAGACTGATAAAACATTAAAACTACCCTTTTACGTGTCCTTTTCAAAAATATAATTTCATATGTTATTTCGTGGTTCGGGTAGGGTAGGTCCCGCCCGGCTTAGTCTAGTACGGCAGTCGTTAAGCCACGCAGGGTGGCTTGATGAAACTCTCGACACCAGTGCTGGCCGCTCTCATTCGATAAGAAGAAGAAGAAGATATATAATACAGTTTCTTTTTAATTTGGGTATATTTCCTTATATTGAGATAAGCATGGAAATATCATGCACTCAAAGGATACAAATATATAAAAAAATAAATCAATATATAGTTCCTATATGGATACGAAGTTGATGAACTCCTCATTACATCTAATGGTTTAGGGTTCAGTTTAGGGATGTTACGGATGTTCGACTCCGGTTCCGAAAAGTCGGAACTTCCGATTGATATTAGAACTCCGACTCCGACTTCGGCTCCGACACTATTCAATCGGAGGTCGATCGGAGCTAGCGGCGACCGTGGTCAGCGCGTACGATCATGTCATCACTTATCGCGCGGGTAGCCTCTCCCTTGTGCTTTTTATTATTAAAGAGATTACTCAATGAATACAATAGAGAAAAACGAAGTCCCATCCGTGACGATCGCTTTTTATGGTGGAAACTGAATAATAAAATTGAACCCCTGAACTCGATTGCTCGCCAATATTTGCTGTGTCCGCTAAGCTCAGTAGCAAACGAACAGCTTTTTAGTGGTGCTGGGCCTAATCTATGACCCCTTAAGAAATATATTGGATGGAGATAAAGCTGCAAAGCGTTTGTTTATTAAATACAATTTAGAGTCACTTCATTTGATTTAATTTATAACTATTAAGTACATATAATATTATTTAAGATTTATGATAGTTTAAATTAAAATATATTTAAATTTCCAACGCCTACCTATATTCGCGGTGAATTTTTTGTAACTAAAAGTTAAGAGACTGATTAATATTTGCATTTTATTATTAGACTTGCCCTTAACATTCTTAACACATAATTAGGATCTTTCTTAACTCCGACTCTGGTTCCGACTCCGGTTCCGATTCCGACTCCGGTTCCGATAAAGCCACCTCCGTAACATCCCTGCAGTTGATTATTTACATTATGTCATTTAAGTCTTATTGCATGGTTATTGCTACTCGGTGCTAATTCGATGGCACACGCAATTAAACTAAATTACCACTAAATGGGCTTAGTCCCTGTCAAACTGGTTTTGTTATTCGAACTAACAAACTATTTTTACGAATAAACTATTTTTAGATCGAGACGACTGAATAGGGTATTTTCCATAGTTATCAAATAAATAAGTTTTCTGTTGAATATTATAGAATTAAAGGTCCTAATTAAGAATATTTCAATTAAATTACGAATAAAAATTATTTAATATTTTATTTTCCTAAATAAAAATAAGATTTTTTTTAATCTGTACATCATTGAAACGGAACGTCTCAACGACCAATCAGAGCTCGTGACGTCACATGTAATAAACAAAATGTCAACGTCTCGGGAGTGATCAACGCAGATGATAATTTTTACTTGATAATTGGCACAATACAAAGTTAGGGCCACAAAAAAAATACAGATGATAAGATAAATTTTGGGCAGTAATTAGTTATTTACTTCCTCTATTGTCCAGGTTTCAAACTAATATTACTACTTGCCACTAGATAGCGCGATGAACTCAACTCAATTTGGTTCATATTTGTCTATGACCATAAACTTTTTTAATTTAGTTCTGATGAAACGCTGAATAGTTAGTTTTGCACCAAAATAAAAAATTTAGTCCGGCTAATTTTGGTTTGGTCCAATGTTCTCGAATCGCTGTCATATTAAAATTGAACTACTCAAACTTATCGAGTAAATATAAGTTTTTGTACTGGTATGCCTAGTCTGACATTGACAGCGCTTTGTTTATATTTTGTATAATGACAGTGACAGTTAGGGTAACGAAAGCGATTGGTGATGAGCGCGTAAATACGGATGTTATCTTTATTGATTTTTGTGAATAAATTCTGGAATCAACAAATTAAAAACCGAGGGTAATTATTAAATTGGGAAAACTTATTCAGTTCGTAATCTTAGTGTGCTGTTTTTATTAAACAATGCCGAAGATAGACTACGGTATGTTCGTAAGGATAGTTGCGGTTGTGTTTTCCGTAAGTAAATCTTGTTTTTATTTGTAATATCGTGTTTTTGGGCACTTATTTAGACAATTAATTTAAATTCTGCTATAAATTAAACTTAGAATTAGAAAAAGTGTTATTATTGGCCTTGTATAGACGCGGTGGAGTGAAAACAATGCGCTCGAATGCTGTAATATTACAGCACGGACCGCATCGCATTACATTTCTTCCGCTGTCTACTCGGTATTTGCTTTGTTTATCACTCGCAAGTATCATAAATTATTGGGAGTACATCCTGGAGTCTTGTAGTATTGGTTTAGTGAAACTATCAATTTATGTAGGTAAATAAAACTATTGTGTTAGTGTACCTATAATAAACCTATGCTCACACAGTAGTTATTCTGTGACAGTAGATAATTATCAAGTTCTAAGTACATACTTATTTAATTATCCGCCTACCTAATTAGGTTTAAAATATCCTAATAGGGCTCGTGTATTGCAAATTCATTAAATTCTGAACTATTAATAAACATGGAATATGTTTGAAGTAATTAATTAAATTTATTTTGAATGTTTTATTTGGATTTCATAAAGATATATCACAAGCTTCAAACTAGTTTGTTTTTGTTGCTACTGTTTTAAGTTTCTCTGTTTAATTTAACTACTATTTATGCCTGTGACTTTGCTCAGATGTTTTAGGATCAAAAGTAGCCGATGTCACTCTAAAGACCCTATACTACCACCATACAAAAAATCATGATGATCTGTCACTGCATTGTAACGAAAAAGCTAAATAAAAAGACCAACCAACCCACTTTACTTTTTATGTAGTGTTATAAGTAACATATGGTATGTTAGCAAGTAATGATATACAATTAAATATTTAGGACATAATAAAACTATCTATTATATTATGTTTGCAGGTGTCAGCAGTAACAGCATTTACATTTGCAATGCTGCGTCTGCTGAACCCTCACCTGTTTTACTTGCAGGATCTAATAGGCACAGAGTTGAGTGAGTACAGAACATCACATGAATCTATCCTTCAAACTAATTTCATAATACTTACCTACAAAAAAAAAAAGAATATGTTGAAATATAGATAGATTTTGCAACCATAATTATATTAGTTACATAGCTAACACAAATAAATACCCTGTTTCCTGAAGGATACCAAACTGTACAAACATTTTCAACATACACTATGGATAAAAATACAAAAATAAAAAATTATTTCTTTGCTAAAAAATGTTGTCACAAAATGTTTTGAATCCTCTGACCTTGTCGTAGCCATTAGGCTGTGTTATGAGGCTAGAGTCATCTCCCAGTATATTTCTAATTTATTTATAATGGAATGAATGAATTGATATTTGTGTTTTGTTGGCAGTCCTGCACTACTTCCTGTGTGGCCTCATGATAGCGACAAGTGTGATTGGATTCCTCAACTCAGGGGTGGTCATGCTCAGATCATCATCATCTAACTCAGGTACGGTATACAACCTTTGCCCAACAACTTTACAAACACAAAACCATATTTTTACTAGGTAATTTTTAAGGTTTAAAAATTGATGTGAAAGTAGGCCTTATTGCTTTTTTGATAAATTTGACACAGAGGAGAAACTTGCTGGAATAGGTATACCATTTTTTTTAAAGCAATACAGGTTGACTTTATTGAGCCTTGAGTGTTGAGCCTTGCACGGTGGAACACATCATTACAAAGACAGTGATTGAGCCTTGCACGGTGGAACACATCATTACAAAGACAGTGATTGAGCCTTGCACGGTGGAACACATCATTACAAAGACAGTGATTGAGCCTTGCACGGTGGAACACATCATTACAAAGACAGTGATTGAGCCTTGCACGGTGGAACACATCATTACAAAGACAGTGATTGAGCCTTGCACGGTGGAACACATCATTACAAAGACAGTGATTGAGCCTTGCACGGTGGAACACATCATTACAAAGACAGTGATTGAGCCTTGCACGGTGGAACACATCATTACAAAGACAGTGATTGAGCCTTGCACGGTGGAACACATCATTACAAAGACAGTGATTGAGCCTTGCACGGTGGAACACATCATTACAAAGACAGTGATTGAGCCTTGCACGGTGGAACACATCATTACAAAGACAGTGATTGAGCCTTGCACGGTGGAACACATCATTACAAAGACAGTGATTGAGCCTTGCACGGTGGAACACATCATTACAAAGACAGTGATTGAGCCTTGCACGGTGGAACACATCATTACAAAGACAGTGATTGAGCCTTGCACGGTGGAACACATCATTACAAAGACAGTGATTGAGCCTTGCACGGTGGAACACATCATTACAAAGACAGTGATTGAGCCTTGCACGGTGGAACACATCATTACAAAGACAGTGATTGAGCCTTGCACGGTGGAACACATCATTACAAAGACAGTGATTGAGCCTTGCACGGTGGAACACATCATTACAAAGACAGTGATTGAGCCTTGCACGGTGGAACACATCATTACAAAGACAGATTATTGTCATCTACATAAATCAAATTAAATCTTATAGGATTGCATAAGAATTAGCTAGACATAATGGAACTCTCTCATTTGACAACATGTTGTGCCTATCTAAAGACTCCATCAATGAACACATATTTGTTTGTGTTATATAATATCACTTTAAGAGTCCTAGCAATAAAATAGCCGACTGTCATGTATAAAACCAAGTAATAAATGTTATCAGAAAGAAAGCAAGCAATAAGTATGATTTGAATCTGAAAGTGTATGATGTTGTGTATGTGTCAGGGCACAAGATCACGCACTGGTTGCTGCTGGACTCTGTGTTCGAGTCAGCGCGCGTGCTGCACCTCTTCATCAGCGAGGTGATGCTGCATAGCGCCGGCCCGCTGCAGAGCCTCGACCTAGTGCTGGGCGGGGTGCAGTACTGTGAGTACTCTCTCTCTGTGTTCGAGTCAGCGCGCGTGCTGCACCTCTTCATCAGCGAGGTGATGCTGCATAGCGCCGGCCCGCTGCAGAGCCTCGACCTAGTGCTGGGCGGGGTGCAGTACTGTGAGTACTCTCTCTCTGTGTTCGAGTCAGCGCGCGTGCTGCACCTCTTCATCAGCGAAGTGATGCTGCATAGCGCCGGCCCGCTGCAGAGCCTCGACCTAGTGCTTGGCGGGGTGCAGTACTGTGAGTACTCTCTCTCTGTGTTCGAGTCAGCGCGCGTGCTGCACCTCTTCATCAGCGAAGTGATGCTGCATAGCGCCGGCCCGCTGCAGAGCCTCGACCTAGAGCTGGGCGGGGTGCAGTACTGTGAGTAGAGAGAGTTCTCTCTTTGCCTCTCTCAGTGTATCTCTGTCTTTGAGTCATAGAATAATAATAGAATAATAGAAATTTATTCACCTTATAACATCTCGTTACATTGGGCAAGTCAATTTACATTTTTTCTTAATTATATGGTACATACCTACTTAAATTAAATTAGACTTACTTACTAAACTTATATAACAATTTGGTCATACATAAATGATGATTCTGTCAAAGGCAATCTCATGTATTCGTTTAGTGTATAAAATGGGTTGTTAAGAAAGAAGTTTTTAATAATGTTCTTAAAAGTATATTCATATTCCTCATTACTGATGGTAGTTACCCCCTGTAGAATTAATTCATTGGGAAAGTTCTCTTAGGCCAGTCCATTGTGGTGGGTGCCCAGATCCTTCCGCGGAAGTGTTATCGGATTTTGTGATTCTCAAACATGTTGGTTTACTCACGATGTTTCCCTTCACCGTTCAAGCGAGTGCACATTCACATGTAACTGTGAGAACTACATTTGCTATTATATTGAGCCCACTGAACTAACAGCACAGGTATACTCTTAGCTAGATTACTCTGTGTGCGGCTGATAGGTACTTCTGATACTGCAAAATCAACTGCTATCACATTAAATAAATAAATAAAAATGTATCACATTGATTCACCAAGCCAAGTCGAGAGTTCGGTTTCTTCTAAGCAAGCGCGCTAGATCGTAGATTGCAATGTCGCTTAAAATCAGGCGAATTGTACCTAGTCAAGTGTGTGTGTGTGCCTATCGTGAATTATAAAAAAACAAACACATAAACCTTCTAATGCTATAGCTTCTCGGCATATTCGATGAGTTGTTATAAAGAAACCGACTCGAAATAGTTCATAAGAAGAGAGTTGATTGTATTGATCTTTAACTTCCTAACCACCAATATGAAGCTTTTGTATTAGACAAAGGTTCAGCAAATGTCAGGGTGAAGCCTCGATACGTAAAAGATAAAACAAACAAAGTGTATGTTTGTGGAAGTTGGTTATAACTTTTCGACGGATATACCTACATAGTTAAGGACATTAATGCATTACATTATTAAGTTGCTATTGTCTTAAGTGAGATATGTAGATAAAATTAAGTACTTATGTATTAAATGCCAACTCTGGTGTCGAGTTTTTAAACCATTCTAGGAGCCTCCGCCGTGGCTTGACGTCTGTTGTACTATGACAAAAAAATAAAAGATATATGATAACATGGGTAATCATAAATAATTGTTTCTATTTTATAATAGTTTGCTTAGTAGAGGGCTCTATGAAATGTCCTGGATGATTTATTTATTGATTAATTCCAGTGCTGGACTCGCTGCTGTACTGCCAGGTGATCCTGCGGAAGCAATGAGTGCCGCCCCCCCGCGCGCCCGCCCCGCCCCCCTTATAGGGCCGGCGCCGGGCGGGCCCTGCACCCCGCCCCCCGCCCCCCGACCACTGCATTTATACACTTATGTATACTTACTAAGTATGTAGCTCTGCACAGGTACGATATAGTCTGTAGTCTGTCCCTTCAGAGAATGTTTGTACATATTATATGAACATATTTTAATGTATTGGGTTCATTTGGCTAGTCCATTAACACTATACAAAGATAGAATACGAAAGTTTGTACCTACGTAATATTGTATCATAATATGAGCCAAAAAATAACTCTTACAAAACTACAAAGAAAACACACATAGCTGTATTCTTAATATGTAGATACGAGTATGTACGTCACAAAACTTGTACCAATAATGTGTCACGGGTGCTTTCACAATGCAAGTGTCCATTACAGTAAGCTACCAAGTAATACTCTGATGGTGCTAATATTCTTACTCGAAGTCTTCACAGCTTTTTGTTCTTATAAACTTGCCAGTACTGGGTGCTTTGCAGAAAAATTGTACCACAAACACTTTATCATGCAAATGTTAAAAAATGTATTGAGAAGAGCGCCTCTAGTAGCCAAATGTGGAACTAACTTCAGTGTAACCGAGATAGACGCAAGCGCAAATTCTTTATACTCTTTACATATTTACAGTCCATGATATGTTGTGCGAGTTTCGCATAAAAGTCGTTACGTAAAGTTGAAACGAAATTTATGAAAATATTCTTATTTACGAATAATTAATCAGCGCCCCCTGGCGGCGAGTAGCGAGTTTTCATTATTTAGAAGTGCTAAAGTCGAGCTCATACATTTTGAGTATAGAACTTTTCGTAGCATATTTTCTCTGCTTGGAGCCCAACAAATATCATTCCAAAACTGTGATTTCTATATTTTGGGAAGGCCAAACAAAATTTTCAGGGTTTCGAGAAGCAAAAAAATTGTACCTAAAATTATGATATTACTATTTTTTTAAGTTGTTCTTGCATGTAGACTGTAGATACTCGCAAATTGAGATTATTGACGGTTAAGAACCTTTCCATTACGATATTTGAGGTATAAATAATGTTGATAGTCCTGTAGGTACATGTAATTTATTGTAATTAGGCTGTTATCTATGATCATTGGGTAGAAGTATTTTAGTCGAGTGATTTTTCTGCATTCCAGTATGAAACTGTAGCTTCATTACATTGATGATATCAAACCTCTGAATTTTACTATAAACCGACATTATTTAGAATTTAAAAAATCAACATTTTATCCAAAATGTCACGGAATACAACTTTATTCTATTTTTATTAGTATTTCATGTACCTAATTTTACGTAAAAGTAAAGAATACTTATAATGAATTTGGGCCACAATATTATTAGTTAAAGAATTACAACCGGCTATTAGTGTTTTTTTTTAATACTTGGCGTTATTGAAGGTAAACTCACTTAGTTCGAAAGTCATTAATTAATATTATTCCAAAAATACATGTGTTGATAATACTCCTTAATTTTAAATAATTCATAGGATCTTCCCTCCGATTTAGAGTATTCAATTCGTCACTAAATATTTAACTTTCTTATCCCATCACAAATTGTGTTAAAATATGAAAATTACTAGTCAAATAATTTCCTAGTAGATAATATATTGTAACATAGTTTAAGGAATATTATTCCGGGCCTAGCTGTTACTCGAGTAGTCGTCAGTTATTATATTTTGTTTTATTGTTTTTACTCTTTGTTGATAACTGCGAGGTGTGAATAAATAAAAGGTATTTTATAATTAGTTTTGTGGTTTTATTGAGTGAGTCGTTTGTCCAAAAATATATTGTTTGCTATGAACACGCCAACACGCTACACAATACAAAGTGCACTTCTCTCCGACCTACTATCTTACACCACAAGACACGGGACATGGCACACGGGAAATAAATGCTAACGAACTGAACAATAGCACTTACTGTCCCATAACAGGTACTGTACAATATCAGGTTATTAAAATCATTGTATTTGTGATAACAGTGTCTTAATTAGTTGTTCTTAAAACTGCTATTAGAGTCGGAAAGCGAAGGCTCGAAGTTTCGACTAGTTCAAATAAAATGCAGGAATAAATTACAAAGTCTTAATTCAATCAACCTTTACTTAGTCGTCGATGAAGGCTATATGTGCCTGCATGTGCCATCTCCCCTGCCAGTTCAACCAGAAGCACTCATTAACAATATGCTATCAACACGCCTTGACAGCAGTAAGCACTAACTTGAAATGCAAAGTTAACAAAGTTACAACTAAGTAGACATCAAACGAATCAAACATAAATGATCATACAAGTAATAGGCATGTTATTTACAAAATTGTTATAAGATTATTATAAAACGGTAAGTGGTGAGAGCCAGTAAACTTATCTACGCTGCAAATATTTACGAATTGATTTAACATAAGTACTTTCATACTACTACGTATGTGAGAGGCCAACTCTGGTGTCGAGTTTACAAACATCCCTAAGGGTCTCTGATATGGCTTAAAGACTGTCATACCATGACTAACAATACCTACTAATTCGAGTAGGTTAGGTACTAACATAATAGATATTACTTAGTAGTAATATATAAGTGGAATATTCAGCGCAGATAGAACACATTGCTCGTAGATAGATAAGAATGAGCGATTCACATTTCAAGTTTCTTTAACACACGAACTATGTTACCCTGTACAGTACAATTGAAAACACCCTCTATCTGGCTGTAGAGCCACGAACTAGTATCAACCTCTTCAAAGCTCGCTCCAGCAATCACACATATTCAACCACAAGGCAAAACCACCCCTTTGTGACATTTTTATTATATTATATGAGTAAGAAACGATCATTTCGTGTCGCATACACTTAATATGATAAGAGAGAGACGAAACGAACTACTTTTTGAACTCATTTGTTATTTCTAAGATGACAGTGTTATGGTTTTGCCTTCACATACCAGAGAAGTACGCGAAAAGCTGACGCTAAATCCCTAATGTAATGAACATATTCCATAATATTTATGGATACAAAAATATGAATATTATTCAAAACTTTTACAGAAAATTGAGATGAGAATGTATAATTATTCGAAGAAGGCTAAAATAAATTAAGAAGTCAGATTATATTAACACACAAATACAATTATCTTGAACTCCATATTTATTTCGTACGAAAATACTATGAATATTACTTTTCACTTTCATAATGGCACTTCTAAATGTTTTATTTATAAAGTTATACATCTGATATTTTGTAATCAAAAATACACTTTGTTCAATATCTATGGCTGTAATGTAGGCTAGAGTAGTTATGTACGTAAGAAATGCAATAATATCTATGAGTACATGAACTTGTACTTATTGCTTTTAAATCTTACACAGTTTTCTTACAAATAATGACCTCCATCTCTTTTCAAAGGAGAGAATATTTAATTTCCTCTTCAACAGTAAGCTTTTATAAACTCTTACAATCTCTACTTTCGGAAACAGAGACCGTGAAGAAAATAAAGGATTATAGAATCACTAAAAATTTAGTCATTAAAATGTACTAAATCAAAATGGGTATTTAAATCGGAATGTTCCCATAGAAAAGAATCATTCTAGGAAACCAAGAACCATACACGAATTAGAATCACCCAAACGATTACAAATTTAAAATTTTCTCATAAATGATTTATATAAATTCATGTATCTCACAACCCACTACAAAATCGAATTAATGTACATTTGAGTGAATATAATCTACCTAAATACAATGTTTTTGATTACGAATCATACGCAGGCATAATGTTTATTTATTTATGTTTTTCAAGAACAATCAACACTGTTCTGTTACAACCCGAAAATAGCTACATTAAGATTGCTATTTTATACATAACGTACAACAGATACAAGGTCTCCAACTTTTAGTATACAGTAACATTTGTGAACCCACTACCACCCTGACTCTGATAGGATCTCATTGAAACATACAAGTTTCTAGTTAATTTCAAAATGTACTAAATAATTTATTGAACCAAATTCACAGGTAGAAGGAAACAAGCTCAGAATCAGGATTCAGGATACTTACAAGGTCCTCTATATATCCGTTTTCTAAAAACTATTAATCTATAATCTTGCTAAATATATAAACGTATATTACAAGATAGCGAGATAATACATTGAGATCTAATACGACAAGGAACTTATACATGTAAACTCACGTTTCAAACGAAATACATCAAAACTGAACTAAAATGTGGTCGATATATCTACAAATATATTGTCATGAATTTAATACGTTATTATACACAAAAGACAATACTACCATGTAGGATACATTTATCATTTCGGTCTATTTTACGTATGGCTAGAACTTTCTTTCCCGTTTTGTATAATTAACTGATTTCAGAAAAAGGAGGTTATCAAGTCTTCTGAAAGTTTTTTAAATGCCTGGTCGGTTTCTAGTCTTATATACTCGTACGTGTTATATGTATTTAGAATATGTAGCAGATTTTTTAACAAACGGAAATATTGCACAAAACAAAATACCAATCACTGCCCAAAACACTTGTTGGGATAAAATCTAAATGATTACGATATAACCGCGGACGGAAGAAGTCAGTAAATAACGTATGTTATTCTATTTGGGAACGGGAATGAAAGCTCACAAAATGTCAGCCAATCACAGCTGAGTAACGAATACACGATACACTGGCTTGGCTATTCCAAGATGTTGGTAACTTATGTACTCCATTATTTTTGATTATTTTAATTACACTATTTTCTAATTTTATTGGGATTTGTTCGGTCTGTAGTTTCATAGCTAAGATCTATTCTATAGTAAACTACTCAACGAGATATGTTGATGCCCTAACGAATTAATCGTAATTGTATGTAACAACTACATAATGTATAATATTAACAAGCCAAACTGTAAGTTATATCATAGGCTAACAATCTAAGATCTTATGAGACCTAAAACTGAAGTTTAGGCTTTTTTGACACTTGTCTAGTAAAGAATGTATATCTTAGAGCCCTTGCATGTATTTTTTTAATCACATGATGTATTTTACAAACGTTATATTTCATTTAAACCCATACAAAATATACGTATAAGTTATATAAGTTCTTTTTCAATGGTAATCAATGTGGCCTTTGTTTTGGCAGAGAGATGAAACTGTAAAAGTTCGAACACCAAATTTAGGCCTAATAATTTAGACGATCATATTTTGGTTTGTTTAAAACTACAGGAACTTGATGACAGTCGATCGATTGGCACCACTGGTCGTAAAATGCAGGAATTATTTTAGTTGAATGCAAGTATAGGCCTCATAATGGAAGTACCTACTTATGACAAAAAGGTTTTCAGGAAAATTGTTTCAGATAAAAGTTGACCATGAAACAAACTATCCTTTACTGAAGTACTTTATAGATCATTACTGTAGAACTAATAGCACGCTTTAGTCTCTCGGTGCTTTACAAATCATTGTCTAGCGCCACAAATACCGTCTCCTTCCAGTTTCCCACAAATTGAACTTCATATGCAATTATTTTGCGAACGTGGATTTTTTAATCACTCTTGTACTTACATTTGCCATATTTAAAATTCAGTATTCAGTACTTTAAACACGACTCCATCATGTGAATGTCTTCGACAACTTTTCCATTACATTCCCTGCTTATATTCGATAGACATGCGAACATACATCCAGCAACACATCCAAAGTTCACCTCACGGTAATCAATGTAGTGCCCACTAAGAACCGATTCACTCCCGCTTTGTTTACCCAGTAACGAACTACCGATACACTATAAGTTATTTGAGTTGTATATCACACGGCACAGTTCTCGGCAGCCACAATCAGCAGCACCTCCCCCCGCACATCACAGCACCATCAGTCCTGGTCAGTCGGTGGCTAGAAGTTCTGCTGCCTCTTGCGCGCGCGCTGCATGGCGTCGAGTATGTGCTGGCGCTTGCGCACGTAGCGCGCGCGGAGCACCTCTATCTCCGCCTCCATCTCCGCGTCCAGCGCCGCCACGCGCGCCTCCAGCTCCGCCGCGGGGAGGAACGCCAGCTGGGGGGGACCACACTATTAGTATAAGATACATAGAGTCAACCAAAATAGATGAATATTAATTGATACAATATAAATAAGTAATCGGTTCTTACTTAATGTAAATCGTAAATTAATGATTTTATATCTTGAATTCTATGAATCGTTTGGCGACGACCAAATGTAGTATTGTACAGGAGTTACTAAAAACATGGCTGTTACATATCTATCTTATCAAAGAGGCTTCAATTATTATAAAGAAATAAATTAGTCAATTAATTAGCACGTGAAATGCTAATGGTCTGACCAATTTATTTAACCATTTAAAGTCGTACATGCAACGTTGTTAGTATCATAACTTGTTACGTACCACCTAAACCCAACTTTTTTGTTCTTATATCCAGCAATTCATGATATGAGTATAGCCATCCGTACTCACTCGTGCATGCTCTATGTTAGAAAACGGTAGGTAAATTCTAACCAGATATTACTCTATCTAACACTAACGTCAAATATAATGTCTAAAATTAGCTCGCCTTACGGAAACTTTAGAACAGTAAGAGCTTACTACAGATTATTATTTCATCAGCCCCACAGAGTTAGTTGTTATCCCCCCCACACACACTCACTCACGTACACACACACACACACACACCGCGTGCACTTACGCGCGTGGTGTAGGTCTAGTAGAGTGACGACGTGCAGTTGACTTACGAATTCAAAGTTGCCCTCCTCGACCAGCGCGCGCTGTAGCCCGCCGCCGGCGCCAGTGCTGCTGGAAGTTTATACCACACAGTCAAAATATACGCAACATACATAAACATATACAATAGAAAAAAAAAATACTACTAATAGGATTAAACCAATTAGAACCTACGATCTCATCAAAAGCAGGCATTCAATTCTATTGAAGCCAAAAAGTTGTCATACCATATCTTATCGAATTAATAAACTTCAAAAATAGCCTGGTTTTCCAACCTAGTGTGTAGCGCAGAATACACTGTCAAATGTCTTTAAAAAAAATGGAGGTCTAACACTGTATAGAACCAAATAATAACGTTCTATAAACAATAAATACGACAATATGATATACAGGCTAACGTTTGACTACAGCCTTCCTAATAGTAGGTTCCACTGTAGACTGTCGGTCTTCCAGTCGAGAGCGAACCGGTTTCTTCTAGGCAATCGCACTAGATCGTTGATTACAACGTTGTTTAACATCAGGCGAATTGTAGTCAAGCGTGAATCTATCAAGTTAAAAATAAATAAAGACAAGTTTAAAAAAAAGTTATTTCTTCGTTTTTCGTCTTCTTTTTCTTATTAATTGAGAGTGGCCAACTCTGGTGGCGAGAGTTTTCAATCCACCCTAAGGGCCTCTGACATGGCTTAACGACTGCCGTAATAGACAAACAGCCCTACAAGGACCTACAATTTTACTACCTTTTCGTTTTGCGAGACATGTGAGCGTACCTGAGCAAGTCCTCCTCGTGTGAGTCGGCGCTGGTTCCGTTGGCGTGTGGTTGCGCGGGCGCAGCGTCCTTCTTGTCGAAGTGCTCCAGGAACAGCGGCCGGTACTTGGGCTTGTTCGTGTCCAGCGGGTCTGTGTCGTGACCTGGAGTGTACACGACACGTTTGTAAGCTTGCTTTTTAATGTTGTTTCTTCATTTATTAACAGAAAAAAAGGAGGTTATCAAGCCTTCTGAAAGTTTTTTTTTCGAACTAGTCAACAACGGCTTATATATGATAATAATATGCTATTTCTCAAACAACAAAATATCAATATTATGTTCTTGTTATGTCATATTATGAGACAAAGATTTCCTTTTAGTATTCTGATTAGGGCTATTGGGACCGCTCTGTCAAGTATGGCTTTCGAGGTCTGTGTTCTACATCGTATAAATTTTAATTTCCCAACCAGGCCGTTTTTCTTAAAAACTGACCAAGTCTACAAAGGCGAATAGACTGACTGAAGTTCTTTAATATATGTGGGGTACGGTCTGGTGGTCAGACAGCATGGTACGTACGTTTCATGGTGGCGAGGTCTGGGCTGGGCTCGTTGATGACCATGGTGCCCAGGTCGGGCGGCTCCAGCGCGTCGCGGGACGGGACCAGCGTGCCGTCCGACGCTGCCTTCATCGTCGCGTCGTCGTAGTCACCGGCACTCTGCTATCACATGTGTGGGGGGATTTTTATATGCGTTGACTATGATAGATCATGTCACAAGTGTAAAAGCATGGAGTCGGTACCACAAACGAACAAAGAACTCTAGCAGTAAATCCTGAACGCAGCAACACATAATAAGGTACTGGTAAGCACAAACTTAGACAGACTGTACCTATATGAGGGGTATTTTTACAGTAATAATTTCCACCGACTATAGCTAACACGACTAATTAGATGTAGACATAACAATAAAAAACATATTATTATAGACGAGCGCATGGAAGTATTATTAATCCCAAACAGGATCAATTTAGTGAAGAAATTTAGTAAATCAAGTCATTTATTTATTTAGCAGTATTATAGTGCACCTGTATACTCACTGCCTGGAAGGTCTTAGCATTATTAGTAGCGTGTGCGTTGCGGAAGGCCTGTGTCTCTCTGATCTCGCGCGCCTCCGCTATCATCGTGCTCAGGATGGTGGGGTTCTTCGCGTTACCTGCATATAGGAAAAAACTTAGAGTAAACTAGACAAGACTTTAGTCTATCTATACTTTAAGAGTACCTACATAGGTCAAAAGCGCAGTACTGTTAATATGAGAGCCTTCGAAGAATATTCGTATAGACACACCGATACGAGTATAAAGTTTGAGCAACATAGTTCCACAACGCGCCTCGCACTACTAAAATATGTTTATTTTTGTATCACCGTCTTTCTTAAGCAAAGTCGAACAACAACGACTCCTTTATGCTCAATTGGCTTGATCACCTTGCATAAAACTTGGTATAGAAATAGCTCAAACTTTGTCGTAATACTTAATCTATTTTTTATCTGAGATTACTAACGCATCAGTAACCCTCTATAAAAGTAGTAATCATGGTGCTTACCTATAAATTCATGTTGTAATAAGAACTCGGCGGTGGCTCGTTCCTCCGGGTTCTTCACTAAACATACACTCACGAAGTCTATGAACTCTGCGGACCACTGGTCTGGCTCTCTGGAAATAAAACAAGTAATTGAATGTGTGTTTTAGAACGGTATAATAATATAAATATATATTAAGATAATATAGACCTTACTTAATAAACGCATGGTCTGATCTGATATGATGTTTAGATGATGATAATTTATGTGCTCGCACACCGTTAATCGGTAGAATTACTTTCAAGGAGATAGTTCTAACTGAACTGGATGACTATTGTTAAAGGTTCTACGGACTGTCTGAAACTTCTCAACACACGAGTAGACTCTCATATTAAAACAGAAGACTATTGGCAGTATGAAAACCCTTGACAGTAAAATGGTCCACTTTCTTACGCTAGAAGAAGTAGATAATAAAAGTTAGTTACCTGAATGAAGGCGGCGGCTTGGTGGGTATCATGAATATGGCGCGCATGGGGTGTATGTCTCCGTAGGGCGGCTTGCCCTCCGCCATCTCCAGCGCCGTGATCCCGAGCGACCAGATGTCGGCCACGCAGTCGTAGCCTATCTCCTGGATCACCTCCGGGGCCATCCAGAACGGAGTGCCGATCACTGTGTTGCGCTTCGCCATCGTGTCCTGGAATCACCAACAAATATTCGGTTAGTACAAGGGATCTAAAAAGACTGTGTATCTTTATGTCACTTTCTTTTTAGTCTTTCTCCGGTTTGTATTTCTCACTTTGGTCAAAATAAAATCATGTTGGGATCAATGACAACATTTTGCTCTTGGTGCTTGAAATGTTGGTCGTGTACTATCCGAGACCAAAGCGCCAAATAGGTATTATGGTTACTATTAATAAACTTTTAAAAGTACTCATTTTTATATTTGCAACCTTCTATTTAACAATTTTGGTTGATTTGTAAGCCATTTAAACCAATCAAGTGAGTGGAAACTAGATGTATCATAATTATAAGTTCATCATACTTTAACCTACAATATTTTGAATTAACAGCCACAAACTCACAGTCAGTTGTCCCGCAACACCAAAATCGGCCAGTTTAGCGTGCCCCTCCGTGTTGAGCAGTATGTTCCCCGCCTTGATGTCGCGGTGAATCTTCCTCCGCCGGTGCAGGTACTCCAGCCCCTTGAGCGTGTCGCACAGGATGGTGGCGATCTCGTCCTCCGAGAGGGTCTTCTTGCGCAGCCGCATGATGTCCGACACGGAGCCCGCGCCGCAGTACTCCATCACGATCTGGAAGTAGAATCGACATACATTTTATTCAAGGGATTTTTGATCTGTGCACGCTTGATTACAATCACCTGATGTTAAGAAACGTTGCATACAATGCACGTTACAATTTCACTATAATCGCATTTTTAAATACGCGCGGCTATCATCACAATTATTGGTTTCAAAAAAAAATTTAATTTGGAAAAAATCTTGATAATGTAAAAGACTAGCGCTTAAGCACAGTATTGGTATCTATAGTGCATATTATTGTGGCTCGTGCCCACATATAAAATACCTACTCATAGTGCATATTATTGTGGCTCGTGCCCACATATAAAATACCTACTCATAGTGCATATTATTGTGGCTCGTGCCCACATATAAAATACCTACTCATAGTGCATATTATTGTGGCTCGTGCCCACATATAAAATACCTACTCATATGAGTACTACAATATTCAAATGTATTGTTTTGATACGAAGGCCACTAAATGCAACAAATAATAATGACAAAGCGTTGAATACGCTACCAATAATAAATGTGTCCAGGTGCAGTTATTTGTGTCCTATACATGCGTGGGCGCAGCGAGAGGTCTCAGTTCCCGCGGGACATGGCAGTTTCCGGGATTTGTAGCCAAAATATTATTTTATTTGCAAATCGAGGCCAGCAGTGCAATCACGGTGGCGAAAATGCAACTGTGATGATGCATTTTCACAACAAACTATATTATGATGCATCATTTTAAAATTACAGTTGCACGCTTTATAACAACTTGCCTGATGTTAAGCAACGTTATATTTTACGATCTAGCGCGCTTGCCTAGAAGAAACCGGTTTACTCTCGACTTAAAGACCGACAAATTATAATTCAGGAGGAGTCTTTGGAACCTCAAATGTATAACGGTGCCTCCTTGCCGAACCTCTACTCGTGCGAATTATTTATTTTATTTATACTTGTATATATTCTAATAAACATTTTGATTCTGATGTTTGATTTCATTATTTACTACATTTACCAAACGGGTATGGTAATTTTATATAATTACCGGTAAATGTGATTAATTCGAAAGTTTTTACCACTTTTACCAAGAGCACTTGTAATTATGCTTAATTCCCGATAATTATACATAATAACCGCATTATCCATATTTACCGTAACATATACATAATCTTACTTAAATAGCATCAGTGTTCGTGCATCATATTACAGCTATCTTAAAACGCAGTACCTAAACTACAGAGTATTGGTACAAATAATATAGTAGTTGTCCTTCTCACCCATAGGTCTGTGTTCTTGAAGTAGCTCCCGTAGTACTTGACGACGTAGGGGCTGTCGCACTGCTGCATGATGGAGATCTCCTTGATGATCTCCTGCAGGTCCGTGTCCACCGGCACCTGCTTGATGGCCAGCACCTGCCCGCTCTCCTTGTGCAGCGCCTGCCAGTGCACACGTGTAGGGGTAGTACTTGTAGAGTCAGGAAGATATGCGGCTCATTCATTGCAAATATGGCTAAGATACAATCAACAAGAATTTATTTTTCTTGAGACCAAATAGCGCTACCCAAATGTTGAGCCAGTAACAAATCTAGATGATTTTATCATACTGTTAAAGCCTTTAATATTTTGGCCAACTTAGCCGACCTTCATTCGGCCATAACTAAAGCAATTATTCTTACTTACAATCACTATAATCTTAGGGTGAACTAAATGTGCTTAGCATTTGATTAATGATGATGATTAATCTAAGTTATATCTGATTTAGGTAAATCTGTTTAGCCTCATATCAATAATATATTAAGTAATGCAAATATACCTTGTAGACGCTTCCATATGAACCTTCTCCGAGCTTGCATATTATATCAAATACTTCTTCTGGTTGCCGCGTTAAACTCTCTTCTGACAGCTTTTTTAGCTCGCTGAAACAAACAATTTGAGAAAAATTAAAAAAGGTTAAATGAAGATAAATACTACTTACAAATACTACTTGATTTCATCAAAATTACCTACTAATGAGTCGCTTGTCACTCCTAGGTATCGACCTCTTCTTGTGCTAATTTATTTGCTATTTATCTAAACCATAACAGTTTTCTATGCAATCAAGTTTTCATTCACCAAATTGATCCAAGCTCGCTAAACATAGCTGAAATACTTTTACGATGTGAAGTGGGCGGAACCATAACAAATCGTAAAGCCATTATTTTGGCCGCGAGTTTAGATGAAACAAAAACATGCAGTTAAAGTTTTATCTTTCAGCAGTGTATTGACCTCCAGCTATAATTGATTAGAAGCGGTCGATTCGTATGTAAAAATGTCTTTATGCTAATTTGTAAATCGGTTATACAGACATTTTACACAATATGTAGGAACTGGTTATATTCTCTAGAACTTAATTAACATTACTTAAATTCTACATTGTACGTACGCCGCTGACTATCTGTATTATTTCTGATAAATAAATAAATAAAATAAATAAATATTTCGGGACATTGCACACAACGCCATCTAGCCCCACACTAAGCTAACGCTTGTGTCGTGGGTACTAGATAACGGATATAATACTTATATACTTTTTTTTTGTAAATACATACTTATTATACATTGAAACGGCCATAAATACAATAAATACATACTTATTATACATAGATAAAGGCTATTAAACGTGTTCGAAATGGAGCCGTGCTAATTTTATGAAGTCTTTAATTACAGCAATATACAGTAAAAAAGCATATTTATTCAATCAGATCATCGATTAATATATTCAAACACAGTAAGAATTTTGATGAATATTGTATAGTTGCCACATACAAAATATACATAAACATTTCGCCATTTGTATTTATAACATCGTACAAACACACAACTAAACAAAAGCTATAGATTAAGCATAGAACCAAGTGTTCCCCATAACATCCACGTTTACCTATAGTAAGTTTGTTGAACAGTGGTGTAGGTCGATAAAACCCTGTGATACAAGTGACAACGTACGGGGATAACGATCGCGATGGGTGGTAATGACCCTTTATCATGACTAACCAATGCTAGCAGACCGATAGACCTCTATACGGCAAAAAAACAACACATATGGGGCGAGTAAAGTAAGCTCGTATTAGTGGAGTCAACGCTGATGTAGAGAGTTTTACTCTGGTGTAGAGAGTTTTAAGATCACTTCAGGGGCCTTTGACATGTGCCTAATAAGTCCAAGTGGAAGGTACACAAACTAACATGACGTTATATTTCTGTTTGCCGATTGATACGTCAACATGGACGTGTATGATAGGAATGGAAGCCGTCTTGTGTAGATTATATAGTTCATGGAACTATTTCCTGAGACGACATATCAGTAATAAGGTACATATGTCTGGTTAGGTATCTTGTCTAAGTAAGTATCCATGCCACCGCCCTCCTGGACAATCACCCTAATTTTTACGACTTCCAGTGGAAATGTAATAAGATTACTTTACTTGTGTATTTTCTTAGACACGATGTTGTTCTTAATTGGAGATTACTTTCTATTAACAACAGATAATATCTCTAATCAAGAACTCTGTTCAAGTTTCTGGAATGCGTGTCTCATCGTAAAATAAAATACAAGCTTTTACCACTTGGGAATTATAACTGTTATTTCCTCGAGTATTAAGTCATCATTAATAGTGGGAAAACCATGTTCGCGATGACTTTATGTGCATTCCATGTGACGGGGACACGATGCATTAAATACGCTGGGATCAGGACATTGAAAACTTTTTTGGTGCAGCGTTCTAACACTAACCTTGCGACTAACTTCGACAAATTATATGATTGTACTCAACACTTTCAAATAATGTATGTATAAGGTTCCGTGCATATCTATTAAATAATAATATTGGATGGGGTTGATCGACCTGGCCTTCTGTTAGATTCGCACCGTACTATCTAGCCCAAGCACCCATCAAAAGACTTCGCGTCTAGGCGCCACCTTTCCGCATTCATTCATCATAACGCCATCTCTGTTTTTAAACCTGACCATTAAAACGTTACCCTCGAGTAAATGCTCACATTAACGCTGACAAAAACTAACGCAGGGAAGGTAATTAAATACGAAAACTGTCCGGAATGTCTCGCCGGGCTAATAATACTTCGCCATTGGTTATGATTTACAGCTATTTGTGGGTAACTTCGTGCTTTCAACTTCAAGTGTAACCTTATGTTTTCAACATTATTGTCATACGAATGAGATCTAGCGTATCACTTTCTAGACCGGAAACATATTCAAACTGTTTTATGATCAAATAAGTAAATTCTCATAACGTTAGTGTTAGGCATATTGATTATTGATAAAACATGGAGGGCGTTTGATAAATAATTCCCGTTGGAGATAAGCGGTCACATAACGTGACTCGGTCAGACTAAACTGGACTTCACAATGAAATCCGACAACCCTAGTAATAAACTATCGAAGACTAACACTTATGTCAAAGCCATAAAGTCCACTTTTCTGCAGTCGGACGTTGTTATCTCGTTCGGGATGTTTTTGGTAAGGTCGTGGATGTTTATACAAGTGTTCAAACAGGGCTCGAGGATTGATTGATTGAACGCTTGTTAAATAACTGAGAGGAACTGTGATGATGATGCTCTAATGATGCACTCTATGTCCGCGGGAGCAACATTTAGGAGTATAATGCATGTGCTTTAGTAGTAGCTAGCCCTACTAGAGTAACTTGTAACAGATTTTTAAACTGCTCGTAATGTAAATTGTCTCATCAAGGTATCTAATCGTTGCTAAAAAATATGTAGATAAGTCTAAAACCGCAAGGTCATCTTCATTTTACTAAAATAAATGAAACAAAAAGCATTATGAAATACCGAGAACGAGGAAACAACAATCGACTAACAACATCTCATAGAATGGGAACCACAAACACATATTACAATAAATCAAATACAAATAAATATAAATACTCAGAAACAAATAAATAGACGTGATTCATGGCTGCAATATTTTTCCTCTTGTGGTGCTAATTTTACCGAGTTTCAACAATGCAACGAATTCGTGCAAAATAACCGGCTATTTGCGTACGATCACTGAGCAGACGTCTCAAGAGCAGCTGGAGCGTACTTAAATGCCAATTTATGTCTAAACTTGGAATTCTGAGCAATACAAAGTATAATTAGATTAATAGTAACGCTTCGGACAATGGAAGGGGAAAATTGTATGGAGGTGATAGAGTAGAGGTCCTGAGACGTACCCCTGCGGGCGCTCGCCGGCGCTCATCCTGTCGTCGCGGCGCTTCTTGCAGGTGTTGCAGCTAAGGGTGGGCGCGCCCCCCTCCCATACTCCGCCCTTCCAGAACACGAGGCGGCCCTCACTATCCATGGGGACTCCACATCGCTACCGCAGCGAAAGCTTTTCCCATAACTACACAGACTAACAACAAACACCAATTTGCACTGTTTGATTACACCAATTTTCAATTATTCCGCGAAAGCTCTGTATTCGTAGAACACTGATAGACAGATCACTTTTTTCAGGAGAAAACACACATCCCGGGCAATTTGGTATCGTGTAAACAGTCACCACTTTGCTATCTCGGAACGGGGTTAAGATTCATGTGGCGTACACTGTATATGTGTACATATGTACATACATACGTATAGTGCACACTAAATAGTTTATCTTCGGGTATGTGTGTATGCACGTCACATGTGTCTGAAAGCCGGCAGTTTATGAGGGGCTGTCATCGGCGCGGCCGCAGCCAACTCGTAACGCTCACTTCCAGCAATTTATGTAACCGAGACCACTGAGCTCATCCAAAAACGATCAACAAAAGTTCACTCCCGAAATAACTCGCGTGTATCCTTTTCAGTATTGTAACGGGAAGAGGCGACACGTCCGCCCTCTGTCACGCTTTACACGACACTGCCTTTGATGTGGTGCCTATTGGCAAAGCTCAAGTTCATCTCTCGCAAGCGGTCGAGCAGGATTTCATGTTGTAATCTGACTTTTGCAGGAATTTGTGCAACTAACTGTTATAATACTCAGGGCGAACGATGGCTTAACCGATACAAGCTTACATAGTTCGTAACGATCCTCAAGTTTAGAGCGCAGAAGGCTAAACGTCTAGAGTTAAGCAAAACCTGTTTCAGCAGCCTTTTATCGTTTTATGCAAGGCATGAATGAGTCACGGTCAGATCACCTTTTCCCTTGCCATAAAAAAGGTAAATATAGCCCTTTGCATACCTTACGAGGAGACTCATAAATCATTGAAGTAAGTTAAGTTTTGAATGTGGAGTTGGCGGTGCGCGCGCGCCTGGGAGCCGGGTGGGCGGCTCTCGATAAATAAAACCGCGTGTTGGTCTGTCTATAAATATGTCTCGAATTCTACTGGTTAGTAGTTACATCGACACGTTGACCTTTTTATTAGTAGCAGTTCATAATCATTAGTGGATTGGATTGTTATAGATTAGCAGTTCCGTTTGGACGATAGCCAGAGAAATTCTGCAACGAATTTATTGTATGAATTCTGTTCGAACATTTTTTTTATTTAGATCTGGTAATGTTTACTTGAAATACGGGAAACTAACTTTGAGGAACATTTGTGAGGATTCGAAAAAAATTCATAACTTAGTTACTTAGGTACTGACATTTAAGTAGGTACATTGATAAGTTACCTTATTTGTCTGTAACATACATAAGTACAACATTCGGTCCATAAAATTAATAAACACGAGCATGTAGTGTAGGCATACACGAGCAATGTGGATTGGTGTAAAGAAACTTCCGTATAGGAAAACTGAACAAATCATCAATGTAGAACTGCAGATTACATTGAGAAGCGACGCGTCCTATATTATAGAGGAAGTTGTCTAAATATGACGCAGAGTATTGTAGTTGGAATGTTTCGCGCGAGATGTCGCCTGCAGCTTCCGCTGGAGCGACCTCGATGCTGGGACAATGAACTGGAAGACACACTGTCTGCCGATACTCGCGCAATTATCAATGTAACTGCACTTGTAAGGCTACTTACAGCCAGTTCTTTCAAACTGGCTCCGTTTCAATTTGCATTGCAAAAGATCATTTAGTTGACAGGCTCGTCACGTTAACTCATAAGCCTGTTTAGTAAAATGATCATTGTTTCTCAAAAAAGTCTCTGATCTTGCTTAATCGCTTTCCTTTCGACGTACTTATAAGGGAAAGGATAATTCATCGGTCAATCCACTTTCCAATATGCAAGTTTACCAGAATAATTTTTCGACACTTGGAACCTAATAAGTGCGCATTTTTGAAGGTGCAGAAGGTATAGAGATCGGTGTAGCGAAGACAGGTCATTGAAGTACGTCGACCCAGAAAGCGAACAAAATAAAGCGGTCCGTAATCCCGCTTGCCGATATACCCCCACGCGAGCTATTTGCGAGGTGTACCAGTTTCACCAGCCAGTGTGGACGCTGTCTTCATGCTGACTTTGATGCGCTGGACTGGATGAGATTTTGATTTATCTATTTATTGCAAAGTTCAACACTTTTTAAGATGGGAAATTTTATGAAATGAAGATAGAATAGAGAAAAAGAAGAAAATATTTGGCTAGCTTTGTCTACAAATTTGAGTTGATGAAAAATTTATAATTATTCTTACGAAACTACCTGGGATCGTAGAAAAAAACTAACAATTAGCTATGCACACAATTATTGAATAATACGCCTAACAATTACAGGAACAATTGAAGTTATCATCGGCGTTGAATAGGTAATGCGGCGGTCTAATTGAAGAGCCCGATGACAGTCCGCCTCTAACAACCTAAGTGGGCTAGATGCCACTCGGGCCCGTTATGCCACTTGGCTTGGCATTAGAATGAATATTCTACGTTTTAGGTATCCCATAGATATAGCATCGAAGTAACGAAAAAATAAATTATCCCTAATCGGAAGCCATTTGAACAATCCTAAGATAGCAAGTCAAACAGAAGTGGAAGTAGCGTATTATGTATTTCTAGTTTTTCACAAAGATTCACTAGTTGTACCAAAACAAACAATGATAAAATAAAATAAAATAAAATAAAATAGCCTTTATTAAGATTTATAAGAAATGACACTGTATCAATTTATTAAAAAATATGTGATATATTATAATTGTGTTATAAGGGCACCCAAGTACGGGTATAGGCCTCCTCCATTGCCTTCCAAGTAGTGCGGTCTCTAGCTAGTCGTGGCCAGGTTACGCCTGCAACCTGGGTAATGTCATCGCGCCACCTCTTCTTTTGCCGTCCCCTTGTCCTAGTGCTGTCTCGTGGGTACCAGTGGACGATCCTCTGGCTCCACCTATTGTCCGTGGTTCTCGCGACATGACCGGCCCACTTCCACTTAAGACGGCAAACAATGATAGCGCTTGTTATTAATAGACACCAAAAGTGTTCAAATGTTGTCAGTTTTACGTCAATGGTTAGTTTGTATTGTATGACAAAGTATCACCAGTATTGATAAGTGTGTCACCATCACAACGGAAATCATTTTGCTACAAACGTTTTATTGTATTGAATCATCAAGCAATCAAAAACTCTTCGTCTTTCAATATCTAGGTGAAATGGACTCTACCAACTGCATCATAAACAGACAGATACGCAGACTGTTTGTATGGATTTCACATTTATAGTAGCGTATGAAGTGTAACTAAACGACACGATAAGGGTCTAGGCCAGGGAGTCTATTATAAACAAAAATAGTGTGTAACGTTAGGCTTGACTTAATCCTGTGACCCCGGCTTTAAAAAAATATCATAAAATATATCATTAACCAGTTAACTGGATGACCAAAAAGTACAACAACAATGCTTAACTCACGTTGCGTCACAATGATTAATGGTACAGACATTGGTATGCCTGACTCATTAGCAGCCCTTTAGCGGTATCTGACAATAAAGCATCAAATATGCTACGGCTCATGCGTAATCGGGAAACCTACTTGTACCTATGGCCGGCGAGCGGTCAGCTGTGGAGATATAATAGACTAGAAATAAGATAAGAATACATTGAAGGCAATTGAAGTTAACTTTACGTTCTAATAAAAAGCGACCTTTTTGTATGTACAGTATAGTTTCGACTTAAGGAAGTAAAGAGATTTAAAAAAGTGGTAGATAATAGGTACTACAATAACATTAGGATACAACAATTACATAAAAAAGTTTTTACCTACCTTAGTTGCTTTTACATTGAATGGAATGGACGAATTGACTATACATATATATAGGCTTGAAGTTTGAATTCATTATATTGGTCCACATGTGGTCAGGTTGTAATTTCTTCAAGGCAGGGTATTGCATTACTGTGACTCTAGAATTTCAGTATATCATTATCAATTACTCGGGCTCTTTCTGTCACCAAGTATCTAGTGGGAAATAAAATATCTAATCAATTTATTCATCAATAAGTAATTAAAATACGTATATGTACCAAATAAATTAACATCTGTATGGATGGATGTTAATTACGCTAAAATATTAGACTAAACAAACAGCTTAGTAACAAATGAGTCTAGAATGTAATTCCATAACCACCAGAAAGTAAATCAAAAGGTCAAGTATACCTAATTTAGGTGAAGAAGTTAAGTAACTTGTTGAGCTGACCTTGACTTTGAAAAGTTGTTTATTTATGGTCCAATCTATTGAATTTAGATAGATAGATAAAACTCTTTATTGTAACACACATTGAAAGAAATAAAGACAAACAGAAACACAAAGACTTAAAAAAATAGTGCCACAACTGGCGGCCTTATCGCTAATAGCGATTTCTTCCAGGCAACCGTAGGATGGACAGGAGTCGAAAGAAAAATAAAGGATGAAGGAGAATTTCTACATGCTTAGACCTGAATGTAAGAAACCAGTTTGAAATAGGATTAAAAAAATTGAATTGAAAGCTTGGGATGGGTACTGCTACAAAGTAAGAATAGCAAAACTTTGGAACAACCCTGTTTTCTAACAAATTTTCATCTAAACAAGCATACTACATCTGAGAAGGCTTCTTCTCATTACTCGTAATCTGGTGTTCAAATGCTTAAAGGTCATGGGTAAAAGATTAGTAAAGTATGTGCTATAGGCTTTATCATCACTAGTGACCCTATTGAATGGAATACTTCTTTCTACACATAGAGTCAGAATTGCTGTACAAAATCAAGAACAATGGCGTCGATAAGTGTATTTCCGGTCGCAGCCACGGAATTCGACCCTGTACTCTGTAAAAGGAACTCGCAACATTTGAATGCATACTAATATAAGTGATATTAAATCATCAAATTCATAAAGTTTCTTAGTTCATCCCGGTCACCCAGGTGCTACATTAATCTGAAATTAAATAAGCCTATGTTTTAATGGGTCCAATCTACCTCCATACTACATTTCATACAAAGAAATAATAACAAACACATTCACACACATCAATAGTCACAAACCTGTGTCTAAATATCAAATAGAAACAAAAAACATTGTCAATATTCCAGCTGGTTTCATTCCACTGCTGGCTATATGTATCTTAATATGCCATTGGTTAAACAAAATTGTAGGTAAAGAATTCCTGCATTAAGTACTTTCTAGCTAAATATTTTCTAATATAACTATTCTGATAACTGCAATCACAGATACATTAGTATTATACATTTAACTATTTGTATAGGAAATCTTAAGATATCCTAGATATATTTCAATAAGTAGGTACTGAGCAACTGGAATGCTATCTACATAGTTCATTCACCTCAGGGTTCATGCACTCAAAAATAAACAATACAATTACAACACAATGGCAAATAACTGTGAGAAAATTTCACAAACACTAAGTAGGTATTGTTCTAATTTAAAGTTTAAAATTGCAAGTCTGAAGAACAGGAGTAGCAGACAGTCATGCTGAGGTTTTAGTAACTACTTACTGCAACAGCTTTACAACAATTACAAATAAAATCAGGTTCTGAAGCTGGAAGAATTTTGAGTGTAAAAAAATATGTTTTAGTTAGTTCAGGAGTAACAGACAAGCATAATAATGGTCATGCAAAAATATTTGTGTTACTTAACAAGACTATAGCAAGTCAACACCATTTATTTAAACAGGGGAGGACAATACATTTGGTAAAACCATGAGAGCCAGCTCAGCTAGCAGCTCATAGCAACTGTTGATGTAATCAGTCCTTGCTTGCTTGTGTTGGCAAAAGTGGCATTCCATTCAACCCAAATGATATTATATTCTAGGCTTAAAATTGTAATTAAGCCCATATACTGGGCATGATGTCCTCTGACAGTGGGCTGGAGCACTTGTAAGTGTCTTTAGTATTTTATTGCAGTTTAAGTATCTAGGTATCTATCATATTTATTATTATAATTCATTAAGTTACACACATGACCCAAGAACATTTAAATGGCAAACCATAGTTAGAAGCCTATTTTGACAAGGTTCAACCTTTTTGAAACTAATCTTATCTACAAGGTTTATATGATTTCATTTAGAAAAAAAATAAGTGACAATTCTAATTATGAATGTCAATGTTTTATAATCTGTTTACATGTTTACACATTTTTATTTTATACTAATAATATTTATTGCTTTAGTGTGGGGAATCTATAACAGATTTGAAAACTGGATAACCCTCTCCTGGCTAACTACACTACTTCAATATCCACAATAGAGAACCGAGGCTAATTCTTAAATTAACTAACCTGTGAAGCATTTTGATGGATTCGATGTTGATTCATGAGTTCGAATAAGCCAGCAGGTAAACAACAACATAAAATTAAATAAATAAATTCTTACCTCTTCGATGACATTTCCATCGTCATTTTTGCAGAGTATTTGCAGTCTCTTGTAAATAAATAGCATCAACAATCCTTAACCTTTATACTATCACAAGTTATTAAAACATTGCATTTTGTGAATGCATTAAAATGTTAATTATTTTACGGCGATATTGAGAAATGCTAAAAATATAAATAACACACGGCACGCACCACACCGCTTGATTTCTTTTCTGATTTTGTTCGGTTCTCGGACCTCGGTTCGGTTTGTTTGACATACAACTGACAGACATATTCGACATACAATACAACACTTAATCAAAATGTCATATCCTTCAAACTTAATGTTATGCCAATGTCAATACTTATATGCATTCCATTCTACGGCTTTTAAAAAATCGACATCTATTCATGAAATTGATAGTTGTGTTGTAATATGCATGTCATTTTGAGAACAATATCCTTAACAATATTTTGATGACTATGATCTTGTGTTTGTTAACTTTCATACGAAAAATAATAAACCATGTTTTTGTTTATCATTTTATTATAGTTACACACGAAAAATATTCTTCGTATAATAGAACGGGCTAGGCGTTACATATGCGTTACTATAGCAACCGTGCACTGATAACAAACACATGGCCAATCAATGGCCGGCCTAAATTCTTGTGTTGTTTACTGTCACTGTGTCAAGTTGTAATGCAGCCGCGAATATTTCGTATTGATTAAACAGTTGTGCTTAATTGCCTTGTAAATGTAAGATTATTAGGTAGGCGAGTGCTAGTGAACTCAGCAAAATGTTTAAGAACACTTTTCAGTCTGGTTTTTTATCAATACTTTACAGTATAGGTAGCAAACCTTTGCAAATCTGGGACAAGAAGGTCCGCAATGGGCACATAAAAAGGATCACAGACAACGACATCCAGAGCCTGGTGCTCGAGATAGTCGGGACTAATGTGAGCACCACGTACATCACCTGCCCCGCCGACCCCAAGAAGACGCTCGGCATCAAGCTGCCCTTCCTGGTGATGATCATCAAGAACCTCAAGAAATACTTCACTTTTGAGGTTCAGGTCAGTTCTCAACCGCTTTGAGCTCTTAGTTTCATAAATAATAACTAAAACTTAACATAACCTCCAAACGTTTGTTTACAGGTTTTGGATGACAAAAATGTGCGACGGAGGTTCAGAGCCAGCAACTACCAATCCACGACGCGAGTGAAGCCTTTCATCTGCACGATGCCCATGCGCCTGGACGAGGGCTGGAACCAGATCCAGTTCAACTTGGCTGACTTCACTAGACGAGCGTACGGAACCAACTATGTGGAGACACTGAGGGTGCAGATCCATGCTAACTGCAGGATCCGCAGGGTCTACTTCTCTGACAGACTGTACTCTGAGGATGAGCTGCCCGCTGAGTTCAAGCTGTTCCTTCCCATACAGAACAAAGCCAAAACCGCTGTAGCAACATGAAGGCTATACTTTGTTATAGCATTACTTGTATTGTCACCACACTAATTAGTAAATGTATTTCTAAGTATATGTTTTTTTGTTATTATCAAATGTACTTTACATCCCATCTTTTGATAAACTATACATTGTTTTAGTATTGGAATTATACCTAATAAAGTGCACAAAAAAGTTTTCAGTTTTTACTAGTACAGTGTCACACCCTATTAAGCTGAATTAAAAATATTTATCACACAATTATTACATACAATACTTACTATACTAATTTAGTATATACATTACATAGGTAAATGATGCACTTGATCTCAATTTTCATGATAGTTTGATAAATAAATAACTGATGCTGAGGGCAATTTTCATTCAAAGATATAGGTACACACAGGAGCAAAAATAAAAAGTTGAAAATGATAGATGTAGCTGTATACATATGAGGTAAGGTGCTGGTTCATAAGACAGCTTGTCTGATGGGTGTGATGTATTAATAATTTAACCCATATTAGCTAAGCATCAGCATTCTAGAGATATTTTAGAGGTACCGTTATACAGTTAATGTTCCAAAGACTCACACCAAGCGTTTAAATAATTTGTCGTTCTTCAAGTCGAGAGTAAACTTAAAATTTAAAATTATTAAAATTAATAAAGATGTCACTTGTAGGTACTTACAGTAATTTTTCTGAAGTAAGTACATACTTACAATATGATCCAGGACATGATAAGTAATGGGTAAGTATATAAAAAATATTGGTTTACTAGAGTACAAATTACCTATACCTACATATAAATTTTAGGTACATTATTGTGAAATATTTACAATCTTATTCATTGCCCAAGAAGCTTGGCTTTGGCGTTTTTAGTCTGGCAGCACTGATCATGTCAAATAACCGACTTCTAAAAAAGAAGGTACCTACCTAATCATTTATCTTTACCTATTTATTTATTCATTCATAGGAACTTGTAATGTAATAAGTACCTACTTACCTATAATTTTTCTAAAAAATATTTTTAACTATTCGTAAACTTACATACCTACTTAAGTATTTAATTAATAATTATGTTTCTGACAGATAGTATCAGAATTTGATAAATGATCTAAGTTAACTATTTAAATTTAACAAAAGCAATGAACCCGCTTTTTTAGTGTTCGCCCATATAATACATATATATTACGGTTAAATTCTGGTTCTGAAAATACGTCGATGGCGAAATGTCTCCAAATATGCTGTATACCTACCTAACTAAACTATAGGTAACCTCTGTATTCTGTGCTACGACCGAGGACTTTTTATTTCATCCCTCTCTTTCCCTCAGGATTGTTCTCTCTTTTGTTTTGTGAACTAGATTTTATACGAATAGAAACCTTATGTATTTACAATTAAAGTTTATTTTATATAAATGTTAAATCGGGGGTGAGATCGGTCAAAAATGAAAGGCATATAGAGCAGGCTGTTGTCTTGCTTCAACAGCTTGCCAGTTTAAAAAATAATGTGTGATAAATGTCACTGTCAACTTAAGTTTTGAAATATTTAGCAATAAATAATATTATTTAATTTTATTTATTATAAATTTTACTCGACACAAAGAAATCTGAATTAATTTGTGAAATTAACACAAAATAAAATAAGTAACAAATTAATATTATATTATTTTTCACACAAGCAACATTAAATTATGATGACATTATATGACAAAAGATGGCGGGAAAAAATAATTTCATTTGTAATTTGTAAAAATAATTTAATTGTATTTTATAGTAAAAAAAACAAAATGGTAAGAACTTGTAGTGTACCGGGATGCAGAAGTGAATCTTATAGTGGTAGCAATATATATTTCTACAGGTATGCTAAAGTTTAAGTAAGATTACATTATTGGGTCTAAGGTGACCATATTTTCTCGTGCTTGAAATAATTTGTGCAATATGATATTTTTTCAGTTTTCCTAAAAATGAAAACATCAAAATAAAATGGCAAAAGAACTTAAATATTACACGACCTATTACAAAATTCTCCAAAGTTTGCAGTCTACACTTTAAAAAAAAACTAAAATATATATATATATATATTTATAAAATACTAACTATGTTAAAACAACTATATTATATTAAATTGTACCAATACTTTTCTCCGCCACATCCTGCACAATCCGTTGGCGATGAAGAAGCACATGAGTTGCAATTGATTAAATTCCTCGCTATACCATACTTAAATTTGAAAATGTTTAATCAAGCAAAATTAAATTCATTAAGAAACTTCGGTAATAAGAGAGGCCTCAGACAAAAACTCCATAAAACTATTTTGTTTAGCCATGTTTAAATATTAAGTAATATCTTTGTCTGCTGTTGTACATAGTTTAAACCATTTCTCGTTTAGGTTAGTATATCAAAACACAAGGAAAAGGATTATATTGTTGTACATAGTTTAAACCATCACTCGTTTAGGTTAGTACATGAAACACAAGGAAAAGGATTATATTGTTGTACATAGTTTAAGCATTCACTCGTTTCAGTTAGAATATAAAACACAAGGAAAATGATAGTGTAAAAAAAATAAAGGATATAGGCAACTAGGTACCTATATGCAATTCAAATGTGAACTTGTAAATAAATATTGTAATTACTGCAAAATGTTTATGATTTTGATTACATTGCCTCCCTGTCAATTAACCGAATCGATACTATTATAAGTTACAAACTAAAGTGCATTTTAATTTGTAAGTTTGTTGGTGTTTGTTACTTAACGCGTCAATAGAGCTAGGGATCATCATGACTGGCAAGCTGCAGGTAAAATAGGACCCCAAAAGAGACTGCTCCAGATTTGGTAAGAAGATGAATTGGTATATCCTAATTATATAATTTATTGTCACCCTAGTTAGAAAAAGACAACTGCCTGTCATACTTCGCCTCGGTCTGCTCATATTGGATCAGCAGTAATATTTCCCTATATACCTATTACTTCCATGGGAGGGAGAAATAAAAAAGAAAAAATGGCGTACGCGGCTTATCCGAAGCTGCAAATTTTAACATTATTTTTAGTGTTTTTACTAACATACTGTAACGCAAACGACATTTTAGGATGTGGCGGTTTTGTTAAAAGTCATGTTAAGTTGGATTTCTCTGAAATTGAGATCGGACTGTAAGTTAACCTAAAACTTAATTAGATTACCATATCCTTATCAATTTTCTATTTGCTTTACCTATTATACTTCCGTGGATTTTTTCTCCTATCTACATGTCAACGACCTATTTCCAGGTATACCAAAGAAGGAAGTCTGAAAGAAAAGACAGAATGCGCCCCGACTAACGGATACTACTTCCTTCCTCTGTATGAGAAAGGAGAGTACGTGTTGAAGGTACACCCTCCAGCGGGGCTGAGCTTTGAGCCCTCGGAAGTAGCTCTGTCTGTGGACGGAGCGACAGACAAGTGCTCTTCCGGCCAGGATATCAACTTTGCCTTCAATGGGTTTGGTATCGACGGGCGGGTCGTAACTCTGGGCCAGAAGCAGGGCCCGAGCGGCATAGCTGTGCAACTAGTCAATGACAAAGGAGAGACCAGGAACACAGTCACTACTGTTGGTGGAGATTTCCACTTCACTGCTGTAATTCCTGGAAAATACACTGTAAAGGCCTCACATCCAAAGTAAGTATGACCTATTTTAATATTTATTTATATGTAGTTTGTATGTTCAAATTTAGCATGTTAAATTAATTAACCTTCGTGAATATGTCTGATTCAGTAACTAAGTTTATCAATATTTTGTATTGTGTCACAATGAATGTTTTGTTAAATCAAATTATTTTGAACTGGGGATGTAAAAAGTATAAACTGTTGTGTAAATAGGTGACTGGTCTTCTTCTTATCGAATGAGAGTGGCCAGCTATGGCGTTGAGAGTTTATCAAGCTGCCCTAAGGGTCTCTGACATGGCTTTACAACTGCCGTACTTGACAAACAACCGGGAGCTACTATTAATGTGACTGGTGATTAACATATTTCTTAAATTATTGTATATTGTCCCCATAACTACTAACATTTCCAGATGGAAGCTAGAGCCTTCCCAAGCAGTGGTAGAGATGAAGGAAGGCAAGATGGCGCTGCCTCTCGGAGTGCAGCTAGCAGTGAAGGGGTATGAGGTGCAAGGCTCAGTCACTTCATTCGGAGGACCGATCCAAGGAGTATATGTGCTGCTGTACTCTAAAGAGGTCAGTACAATAAGTTTTAACAAGATACATTTTAGCATGACTGAAATGGTTTCTTTGTTGAGTCATTTGATAGTGTGAATGAAAGTTTATATCATTATCACACCAAAAGGTAAACTTGTGGTGAATGTTCCTATATTTTTATGTTTTTACCATCTGTCTGTACCCATTGAGTGCAATAAATGATTTTGATTTGATTTATGTTATTTCCAGGACAATCCCAAGTACCGTGTGGAGGGCTGCAACACAGCTCTCCTGCAAGGTGTCCCAGACTCCCCCATCTGCCACGTCACCACAGATGCTCAGGGAGAGTTCACATTTGGCCTCGTCCCGGCCGGAGAGTACCACCTCATGCTCCTGCCGACCTCTCCTGGACAAGTGGATGTCACTTACAATGTGAAACCTGACACTGTGCCCTTCACTGTACGACATGACAGTCTGTTCATTAAGAATGCTTTTGAGGTAAGAGTTGAATCAGGTAGATATATATTTTCTTACCATTTTATTGTCTTATTTTCAACATTTTCTTACTTACCCTTCTATCTACTGTCTATGCAAGCTTGTCTAGATGAAATTGCCATTGATGTTAACAGTGTTTTTTTGTGTAGAATATAGAGTTCCTCATATTCTTATAATGTTTCAGATGAATTAAATAGTACTAATGTATAAGCAAAGATAATAATTCATTGTACTACAAAACAAAATGTCATGATTACATGAAAGTGTACAAGCAACGATAATAATTAATTGTACTACAAAACAAAATGTCATGATTACATGAAAGTGTACAAATTCCAGGTGACAGGGTTCACTGTGGTGGGGTCCGTGGTGTCGGTCCCGGGCAAGGGTCTGCCGGGCGTGCGAGTGTTGCTGGACGGCACGCCGGCGGGCGCCAGCGACGCGGCCGGCAGGTTTACGCTCACGGGGCTGCAGCCGGGGACGTACGCTGTCAGCTTCCAACATGGTGCGTGGACACAGTCTTGTCACAACATGTTATAGATTATCTTTGCTTTTACTAGTTCAAATATTTGGTTGAATCTGAAGGTTGTGTGCTTACAAATTAGTAAATTCTATTAATTGTGTTGTCCGGTGTTGTCCTTTAATTGAATTTGTGTTTATATATTTTCGGAAGGACATTAATCACCTTGAAAGTGTCCAAAGAAGAGCAACCAGGATGCCATTAGCCTTACGCCGAAAAACCTATGAGCAAAGGCTGGAAATCTTGCGTCTTACCACTCTTGAAGAAAGGCGACTACGTGGAGACCTTATAGAGACTTTTAAACTTTTGAATGGACTATACAACCTCCCGGATACATCAAATTGGTTTGTACAGACTAATTGTTGTGATCACAGCAGGGGACACAACCAGACAATCAAGCGATGCTCTGCCAAAACTAGCACAGGTCACCACATACTCAGCAACAGAGTGGTTCATAACTGGAACAGGTTGCCAAAAGAGGTGGTCAGTGCAACATCTGTAAACAACTTTAAGAACCGGCTTGATGACTGGTTACGTAAAACCAATAAATCTCTTGTTAACTTGTGATCGTTGCACCAGTGGACTGTTTAATTTTTTATCTTTGTGTGGAC